>JAGFMF010011632.1:4115791-4136042 GCA_019455555.1 Galemys pyrenaicus
TCTCTTTTATTGTGATCCTATCCCTTTCTGCATTGTCTGTTAACTCTTTGTGATCCTTTCTCTTTCTGCATTGTCTGTTAACTCTTTGATTGTGATCCTATCCCCTTCTGCATTGTCTTTTAACTCTTTAATGGCAACCCTATCCCTTTCTGCATTGTCCCTTAACTCTTTTATTGTTTTCATCATGGCCTTTAAAATTTCTTTGTCTGATAGATGTGCATATTCCTCTGTGTCTATAATATCTGGTTCTGGGTGTTGACTTTCTTTCTGCGGTGTATTGTTTTTGGGTGAACCTGTTTGGTCATTGGTATTTTTCTTTCTTCCCATTGTTAACCCTTGGGTTAGAGTCTGTTGTGTCCCGGTCATGCTGGTGCTGGTGGGCATGATTTCTGACTTCTTTTCCTGGTGTTTTAGGTATTTCTGCTTGATAACTGTTCCTCTGCAGCTGGGTACAAGTTCCAGTAGTAGTCGCCTTCCGTCGGGCTGATGTTTCCTATATGTAAGCTGATAGTCCGTTTTCTGGCTTTTCTCTTTGCTATTTTGGCTTTCCCTATTATGTGTATCTGGACACTATGAGTCTAGCATCTTCACTCTGCAGCCATCTTGCCGGTCTCCCGTATTACTGATTCTTAAGTAGTAATTGTTACTACATACATTCAGAGACATATTTTTTTTTCAGTTGTTTACCCACTGGAAACAACAAATATTGGCAAAAATGTAGAGAAAAGAACACTCATCCACCACTGGTGGGAATGTAATTTGGTGTAGACTCTATAGAAAATTACATAGAAGTTTCAATAACTACAAAACCACAACAAAAGACAACAAAAACAGACAGACAGCTACAAATCAGAGACATTCTGCAGAGAAGAGGGGGGCATTAAGTAATCAAGGTAGGGACTAGAAGAGCAAGGGATTATGGTGATAGCGCATGGGTAAACTGGTGATGGAAATTCTATGGGGACTACACCTAGAAAAGAAAGCAAACATTGTAAGAAAAATAAATAAAAATTACTTTTTTATAAAAAGAAAAAAAACATACAAATGGAAATTATGACCCAGCAATGCCACTGGTAGGTATTTATCCAAGGAATAAGAAACCATAACAGGAAAATTTGAATGCATTCCTATGAACAGAGACATTTTAAATCATAACTCATCTCTAGAAACACCCAAAAACATTAGACTTCCATTTCTTCCTTACAAAAATCCCCTATAAATGAAAAAATGAGATCTTTTTAAACTATTAAAAATATGCAGACATTATTTCAAGATGCCATCTTCAGAATAATAAGAAAAATGTTCTAGAAGAAATTTCTAAACATCAAGGATATTTTACCTCAAGGCAATTTTTTCTCATTACTACATTGTGAAATAATGGATAATTTTTTCTGATAAAGGAGAAAATACATAAATTTGATTTATAGGTGGCATCCCTTTTACCAGTCAGTGTTCAAAGTTACATAATCATAGTTTTGTTAAGTATTCCAGCAATATTACATTTTATAGTTTTTAATAATTTCAGAATTATTTCTTCCATTCCAAACACAGAAGTTAAAAAATACATGTGTTTTCAGAAAAAAATCACCCTGGGTTCTAAGATTATTTGCCCAAAATTATGGTATGAAGAAAGTTTTACACATTGGAAATGTTCAAAGATGTGTTAATATAGGTCAGACAACTGTTCTACCATCTATTGGTTTTACATCTCTTGTTCAGAGCAGCAGCTGTATTTTGAAGAGAATTGTTCAAGATGCTACAACAACCTCTGGAAAAACAAAAATATATGAATATATAGCAATTCCATTACCTTCTTTATATTCCAGCAGCTGGCAGGGGCAGATGCTTGTTCTTTTTTTTTTCTTCTGCTTATTGAAAGGAACAATAAAAAGGCTGTAGCTCAATTGAAAAACCTGAGTTTTCTTTCATTTGTTTAACTACATGTGGAGGTAAAGAATTGAAATCTCAAATTTACAACTAAAAATTAAAATAACAGATGGTTTTATAATTGGGTATTTCTTTTTTCTCAGAGCAAACTAGATTTTGTAAAAGAAGTATATATAGGCTAAAATACATGTGGATAAAATATTCAAATGACTACTCAATCATTTGGAGAAATATTTACTTGGCATTGAATTTAAAATTTTATATATTGAGGTAACTTCAATAATAATGTTTTGGTTATCATTCCCTACAATCTATTGTTCTCATGTAGCAATTATTTAAACTACTGATATAATATCCTGAAAACTAGTTTGACTATCACTTTCATGTTAAGTCACCATGCTTTCCTGCCTAAATATTAGTGACCAGGCCTTGACATGGATTAAAGATTAATTCATTTTTTTATTCAAAAAAGATAAAGTGGGCATGCATTTATTATGAGAAGGCATAATAAAATACTTGTGTATCTGAAACTTAAATCCTATTGAGACACAAATAGTATAGGCAATATGTAAGTAAATTATAGAAGAACTATAGAAAAAGCAGATCAGAGTAAGGATAATCAAGAATATGGAAGTACTGTTTGAATATTTAAATGAATATTTAGTAAAAGAAAGAAAGGGGGGAGGGAAGAAAAGAAAGAAGGAAGGAAGGAAGGAAGGAGGGTGGGAGGGAGGGAAGGAATAAGGGAGGGAGGGAGGGTTTTGAGATATCTGTAGTTACTGAAGTTCACGTAAAGATAGGTATACATACAAGGCTGTTATTTAGAGGAAAAATCTGGTCTTAAAATATAACCTGTGTATTTTTCAGCTTATATGAGCTACTTAAAATCACAAGAATAGAGAGATGACCAAAGGAGTTGAGTGAGTATTGGTACATATCCACAGATTGAGTTCTGGCTCTATAGGTTAAGAAATTGGAAGAAAAAAAGTGATCAAAGGAAAATAGAGGAACTAGCTTGGTAGCAGTAAAACATAGGTTTGGCATCCTGTATCTCAAATTTTTACCCCAGACTTCTCCCATAAATATCAGAAATAAATATCCAAACACTCAGACTTTTACTTGTTATGAGATATGGTCTACAATACAGAAATGAGTAAAGTGGGAATATCTGCTGGGGTTCATCAGGGTGTATTCTCCCTTTTTAAACTTGAAGTAACACTGTATTAAAACATTATATAAGTGTGCATCATCGAGAACTAATGTGGATATTATAATACATAAAATTCACAGCTCAAGGGACCAGTTTATCATTGCTCATTCCACTAAACCCTTTGTACTGATTTACACACTCTCTCCTGCTTTCCATGTGGTAACTACTAGTTGGTCTTAGACTGTAAAAGTTTAGTTTCATTTTTTGTCTTCTCTAGATGGCACATACAAAGGCAATCATATGGTGTGTGTCTTTTAATTGACATATCTCACTAAGCATAATCCCTATTCTCTTATTTAAAGCTGCAATTTCTACCTTCTGCTTGTTAATTCTCTGAGCTCTGGATTTGTTTTTCTGAGTTTTGTTGTATCTCTTTGATTAGCTTTTCTGAGTTTTTGTTATCTCTTTCTGTCTTAAGTTTTCTCTTTTTGAGTTTCTTTATTAGAGCAATTTTGAATCATCTAATAGTGACATAAATCTCCCATGTCTAGAAATTTGTTCTCCTCTGACAGAATATTGCCTTGAGGTTTTAAGTTGCCATGTGTTACAATTTTGTCTACTTCTGTATTTTAAATTTCTCTTATTTTTTGTTCCTTTCAAATATTTGGTCAGTAAATTAGGGAATTGAATTGTGTGTACTTAATGGTAGATAGCACCATGGCTTTATTGTATTTTATTATTGTCCTTTGCTGGCTTCTGTAGAAATTGAGATCTGGTTTTTTAGTCCTTGTATCAGCAGAGTGGGGGAGACCCTGAGACTATCAGGAACATGCTAGGGATGTTCATTCTTCATGTTTGTTGCATCATTGACACCTTTCTTGGTGGAATTTCAAATCTGAGATGCTGTAGTTTGTTCATTGTCATTATACCTCACAAGGTCAGAAACAGTCCTGAGGAATAGGATAGGAAGGGTATAGATTAGAGTGCTTTCTCTCTTGTCATCTGTATTGGGGTCCTGGTCTGTGTGAAAGAACCTTGTTCCAGCAGATGGGTTCACCAGGACCAACGGAATGTAGCTCCCTACTGAATCTGCTTTTCCCTCCTAGGATCTCCCCACCCCCACCTGGCACCCCTGTAGTCTATGTCTCCTGATTGTATCCTTCAGCCATCTCTCTCCACCTACCTCCTGTTCATTGAAGCATGGATCTCATCTGTGTATACTGGTACAGTATGGCAGTATGTATTGGTCTCTGAGATACAGGAGCTGTTTAAATTAGAACCACAGCCACAGTGTAGTTCCCCTCCAGTTAAATGTTAGATGTTCTTGGGAGCATAGCTAGGAATATTCTCTATGCCATCTTGGTAATATCACACTTTGTTTTTCTTTTATAAAAATAATTTATGGAATAGTAAGCAAGATCTTCTGTTTATTATATTATTGAATATGATTATTATAAGTGACAGAAGCTTAACATGAAGAGGTGTTTAGTTACTTATGTTTTGGAATAAATCCTATGTGCCAAAGTAAAATGGACTAATTTGCTTAAATATGAAGCAGAATTTTTGATTCAAGTTAGATTTTAGAATAAAACTACAACATTTGAGTAGAGGAGAAAACAAACCCAAGGAGATTTCCATGACTTAAGAAAAAATACTACAAAAAGACTGAAACAAGACAACAGAATGAGGAGAGAGGGAATCACCCTACCTAACTAGCTTTCATTGCCATATGCTATATTTAGGGCTGACTGTATTTAGGGCTGAGACGTTTGCATAGTGAGTTGGAAGAACATCAGAAACTATAGACATTTGGAAGGCTAGTTTTATCCAAATCTAATCAAGGCAGAAATATGGCAGGGAAATTGAGAGTTTATTTATTCAACAACAAACTGCAGAATACATTATCCTATTTTCAACAGTAAGCAAACCCTTATACTGAAAGGATAATGATGCTTAACCAAGAAAATAGTTAACATTTTTTGCTGAGAAATAGATTTTTATGAATGAAAAGGTAGGCTTCATAAAATTTTATATTTGCTTTTTTCCCCTTAAAAAGTCAATAGTTAATTTTCAATGTATATATAGAAATGCAGTAATGAATGGTTGTTTTCATCAACATAGTTAACCACTGTGGAGCACTGACTGGTCAGTATATCTCTTTTAATGTCAGGAACCAATATATGGTTCACTTCAAAAATCAAAATACAGGACATTACAAAGAACAATTCATTTAACCTCCACTTAACTTCACTGAGCTACTTTTAACTTTCAACTTTTCTGGTCCTGTTACAGCTTGCCAAGGAATTGTACTTCTGTTATTGGCAAATCTGATTTTATCCTATGTTAGACAAGAGAAACAAATGATTGACACCAACATAACCTTTTGTCTCAGTGAAATCCAAGATATTGAACTTCAGTAGCAGTGATATGGCAAATGGATCAGACATATTCAACCTGACAGGAAGCAAATATTGTGTTTCAAAGCAGCTTAAAAATTAAAGCAAAAGAGAATGTCATGATTTTCAGAAGCCACTAAAAATGTCAATTTATTGGCTACTATTTACTCTCATTTTAAAGAAAGAAACCAAAGGAGCTTAAATTAGCATTCCTCAATGTAAAATGGATAGGCATTACTTAACAGTTTAAAAAATGCAATTCTGAAATTTAGAAAACAAATTCTCCCCTTTTAATTATAACACTTTCCTCAAAATTTTCAGTTAATACTAACCTGCATATATTTTATGAACTATTCTCAAGAATCCAAGGATTCTTGTGGAAGCTAGGAAATGTCACTTAAAACAACAATTGTTCATATGTACTGAAATAAAAAGTGTGACAGTATGTAGGCAAGCCTTAGAAAAAAATGAAATTACAACGCACTATGATTAATGAATTTATCAGACTATGCACACGTGTACATGCACACATACAACTTTCTTAATTGCAACTCTATCAAGATAAATATTTAAATGTCAAAGTATTTTGAAAGGGATGTGAAAAAAACTGTTTCAGGTGTACATTCTCTGGAAAGATGAGAAATTTATGCTGAAATGTTAAAATAGAGAATATTTGTGTAGAAATCAGTGAGAATTGCAAAGCCTAGGAAGTTTGAAGGGACCAACCATCTGCAGTCATCATCTGTTTGCCACGAAGGCATCAGTGCTCATTAGGAAAAAGAATTATTCCCTAAACACACAGATGTCCACACTGGTTGCCTAGAACAAACTATATCTAAGAGAAAGAGCTTACAGGAGATCACCATCAGCAAATAAAAAGAATGTGGTTCCTATTTTTCCATAGTTAGATCGCAGTTTTCTAGCACACACCTTTAAAATAATTAGAACTTCAAAAATCAGGTATCTGGAGAAAAGTGAATATTCGTCCTAACTAATTAATCTTGCCTGATTAATAGGTACTTATCTGACATTAATCAGTATAACATCACAAATACCTCCTTTCTGCCAATTGCACTATTATATATAAATAATTGAATCAACTGATTAACAAGCTTAATAATCACTTTATGCACCACAGCATCTTAGATTTCTCAAGAGAATCTTAGTTTTCTTCCTACAATTCAGCTAAGAAAGGCATGTATTAGGGCTATTACTTTTTTTTCTGCTCTCTCTTTTTTGTGAGGTTATAAAAGCACAGAGGTTTATGATCATCCATAATAGTAATTAGTAGAGGTAGGACCCCAACACAAACAGAAATGTCCTATCTACTTTCCACTTTAATTTATAATTAATATATTACTAATATATTAGTAACCAGATTCAGACATTCACTAATTCACTTATTGGACTGGAGTCAGGCCTAATGATGTACTTTTCACTCATACGAAACCATTCACTGCTGATAGAGTAGAGACAGATTTCCTCAGTGCTGAACCTTCCCCATAGACACTGCTTGCTGTACACACTTGTTGAAAAAATACTCATACAAGTAAAAAGTACACTCGTAAAATGATTATTAAAATATTTCAGCGATCTGAAGTTTTACTGAGTTGGAAAGGTTTTCCAAACAACTTACTAATGACACATAAATAAAGATAAGGTAGGGGGATGGCATAAATGAACTTTCTTTGTTTTTAAACATGTATATAATGGTAAGAATATCTAAAGGAAATTGAATAGGGAACACTTAAAAAGCAAATCTTGCCATCAAATCTAACATCCAGTCCCTATTGTAATTGGAATTTAAAGTTCAATTTTAGGTGTAATAGATATTGTTAAGGTATTAAAGAAGGAAAAAAAAATCTATATGCTGACTATAGGGGTAATTATAACTCTTCTTGGAATACACATTACACTGAAAACAGCCAATTACTAAGCATATTTAAATGCTGAATAATATACTTAGTTAATTATTTGCAACCAATTGAATTATATAAACTCTGACAATGGGATTTTTAGAAGGCTAAAGTTAATATAAATTGAGTTTAGGGAATAAAAAAGTCATTACAATATATGAGACAGCCTGAATTCAAAACCCTAATGGGCATTAATAACATTTACAAATAAAATAAGATCTTAACTTACACCACTAATAGGGTATTGGAAGTCATACAATTTAACTGTTTCTTGAGAAGTTATTGCTATTTAAAACACTATAGTGTTCTTCATATGTGAGAACAGAAAATCTGAAAAAGATATGTGATCTTGTGTTACACATGTAATTTGTACTATATTAAGATGTTTAAAGCAATTATCACATAGTCTGCCATCCAGGCAAACAGAATTCAATAATTCTAAAAATTCAATAATATATTCTACCTGGCCTATATATTTATTCATTATTAAACCTACTGATGGTACCTATTTTAGACTTAAGATAATTTGAAACATTCATTGAGATAAACTCTATAGAGCAACATATACTTTTTATATAATTGGCATGAAATTAAACATATAAATCCAGAAATACAAAGTCAGTGGCAAGTTTCAAGTTTCAACTGAATTAAAGAAAGTTTCTTCTATTCTAGAAACCAAATTATCACCCTCAGCTCTGGTGAATAAACAATAGCTTTTCTAGTCCAGCTAAGACATTTCTTGCACACTCATTTCCTCACCTGTATGCAAAATGGCATGCTTCTTCCATGAAGTCCTTTGTTACTAATTAAAAATTTTTTCTCAATATACATTTGTTCAAATTTACATAAATGTCAGTGCCATTCCTAAGTGGGCCTTAGTTTTATACAAATTTCTGCCACTGATTGCCCATGAAGACATTATTTTGTCAGTATTCAACCTCATAACAATATGTCCCATTAGAAATTGTTTTCTAATTCCGTCTGTGCTTTGCCAATAATAACCTGCATCCGTTAAGTAAGAAGAGTACGTGGGGAATGGAGACAGAGGATAGTGTCAGGGAGTCTTAAAGAAAAACTGTAATGGAATCCAATGCTGTAGTCCCCCTTATGACTAAAAAAAAAAAAAAAAAAGAAACAAAATCATTTAAAAACTTCGCTATCGAGACTCTCTGGTGGCGCAGTGGGTTAAGCAATGCACTATGGAGCAAAACACAGCCACTGCAGCACAAGTTTGATCCCTGCTGCCGGCTAGGGAGGGGACCCACATGGTGCAGCAGATCTCTCCTGCTGTGCCCGCTGCTCCCCTCAGCAGTGTACTTCTGTTGATCTGCCTGTTCTGCTCCCTGCTCTCTGTGGTGAATCCTCTCACCCCCCACACCTCTGGCCTGTACCCCAGTGCTTGTATGCATAAATAAATAAATCTTTAAAAAACAAAAAAAAACTTTGCTATCACTACTTACTTACTATCTAGATATTACTAATGACATTATCTGGTTGTAGTATTTTAGAATAACATTTGAATGCCATTTCCACTATTGAATATAGGGTAAGCATTTTAAATTCTTCTTTTAAAAAAATGAAAGAATGTCATATGGCAAATGGACCATATCAATTTAAGATGTAAAGAACAGGGGAAACTATTGGTTGGCAGGGAGGAATTGGGGGGTTGGTAGTGGAGAATTACATATGAAGTCTGATTTTCCCATTCATTTTTCCGTAAAAATTGCTTTAATTTAAAGGATAAAAACATAATGCAAAGTTTCTCTATAAACAACTTACAAAATCTTAGTATAAGTTTTCAAAAATAAGACCAACCTGTTCATAGCATGAATAACTTTACTACTCATTTTATTATTTTATAGGCTGAGATTAAAACTATAGTTCAAGTATTTAAAATGACCCAAAATGTTGATATTGATGTTTCTCATTGGAGAGTTCCCAAATGTAAAGAAAGATGAATCATAACTTTATTCAGATAAGACAGTGGTAATACATACACCTAAAAGTACAGAATAATACAGAATTACCTGAATGATATTTAGTAAAGTATGAGTAGTTTTACTGAGAATCTGAACAATAAGAGCATTCTCTAATTATGTGCCTAGTGGATAAGTTATGAATTCATTTCATTTTTTGGAAACAAATATCCCTATTTTTTTCTTCATCTTTTTACATGATAGGTGCCAATTTGCAGAAAATTTCTTTAAGTTGTGTGGGAACATTTCAGTTCATGAAGGAACATGTGGTTACTAAATTAGTCTGTAAATCATGTGTACACTATGTTAAAAAAATCTTCAGTGATTGCTTTCTAAAATTTTAATCTAAAATCACACTTGATTTGACAGCTGCCACTCTAATCAGTCAAAATATTGAAATGTCAGATTGTTTTATAGGAAAATTCAGGTTAATCAACATTTTTATTGAGGAAAAAAAGGACACAAGATATATTCCTATGTCAAAATGTTTCATTTTTACTAAGAACTCACCAACTCTGAGTAAATAAGCTATTGTAATCTAACAGGGCTACTAGCTATAAAAATATGCTTTAGTGACACTGGAAAATTATCACTTTTTCTTGTCACTTAGAAAACCATATTGTGTGATAAACGTTTATATACCATGTGGTTATCTGAAAAATTTCAATTGACAAAAGTTTCTATTTCGCATTTTTCCTCTCCTTTCTAAAGAGATTTAGCTGCCACCCATAGTAGTTTTCACAGATAGTGTTTCCATCTGTGGCCAGAGGATTTGGCTGTCACTCTTTTTACCATATGCATATTCAAACTGTTGAAAAGCTGTTGGATGTCATTGTCCTCACAATATTCAAATGCCACTAAGTTATATTTTCTTTTTTGCTCAAATACAACAAATGTGGCATCCCAGCTGTCTAGGTGCCTGTAAGAAATAATATTCTGGAAAGAATTCAACTAAGTTTAATTCATATCAGGAATGATGGAATTGAAAATGACTTAATAGGAAAAGATTGAGACTATATTGACTAAAGAAATGAGAACTAGAACCAGTTAGTTATATATTATTTAGTTAAATTGTTATTTGCCGCTTTCCCATTATACACAATACTTAGTACTGTAGGTATTTCAAGGATCAATTGGACATGATTGTTATGCTATCAGAACTCAATCTACTGAGAGGTAAGAAAAGTAATACGAAATAAGATCAACTCTAATAAACACTGTAACTGAATTATAGGCAAGGAATAAGCTAAACAAAGGAATGGGAGAAGTTGTATAGATGGAAAACTTAAAGGCAGGGAAAGACATAGCAAAAGTAACATGAGGAAATATGTTGAGAGGAAATGGCCAAGTTTATTAAATAAATCTAAATCAGTTCATTGTAGTTACATTATTGTGAAATTCTTTTTTTTCCCCCACCAAGAATGTTCAGTAAAATACAGCTATACAGCTTTAAAACCTGAATGAGTTTGCCTTAAGAACTATAATACTAAAAAACTATCCATTTATTAGAAAATATTTAATGAATTCAGGACCGGTAGTTCACTAAATAAAGTAAATGTTGAAAACTTGAACAAGGTTGAACTAGATGCATTCTGTATAAGAAAGTATGAGAGGACAAAAACATATACAATTGATAATGGATAAATGCACTGATCAATAGTTATTTTAGAGGAGTATTTGAGTGTTGACTTTAATTCCAAGTTAACATGAGAGCCTACAACAATTTTATTGATGCTGGCAAAAGACACAAATGTTGTGGGGCAGATGTGAGGACAATTTATTATTCATAGCAATAGCCAGCATAGCCACATTTTCTTGTACAAATTCCTCAAGTCCTAATTCTCACAGGATGACACTAATTGAGTCATGTGATAGTTACACATGCAGTAAGTTGCATTACAGGAGAGAAAATTTGAGCCTAGGGAACACAAATCTTTCACAATATGCAGTAAACATGACTGCCCTTTGCTACAAAGGGGAAAAAGTATCCTGGTCTAACAGTGCTGTTGGCTATACAAATACCCTTTTAAAATATTCCAGAACAAAGACAGTCAGTGGCTCTGCTTTCAAAACCTGCAGAAATGTGAATAACCCATGAAGAACTAACTGTATATAGAATTATAGAAAGGGGATCTAGTCTTCTCTCTAACTAGACAGTTAAATAATGTATCACTGGCAAATTACCACTTGATTAGATCTTGATAGGTAAGTAGACATAAAAACTACAAAAGTGTATTATAAAGACTAAGGTACAGTAATGTAAATATCAACAGTACTTATGCTATTACTGAAGGAAAGGTAGATACAGAACAGAGTAGAATTAGTTTAGACAGAATAAGAATTGATGTCAGGTTATGAAGGTAATTGAATATTCTGCTAGTCTTTTTTTTTTTTTTTTAAGAAACAGTACAAAGACAAAATTAAAGATGCTATTCAAGACTTTAGCTGGTCTAAAAGAAAAAATAATGATACTATTAACCAAAACAGGACAACCAACCAATAGGCATTTACAAAAAAAGGGGGGGAAGCATATTTCTACATTTAAAAAAAAAAAGCAGATTTGCTGTTTTGCTTTTTACAGTATTTGTGGAAACTTAGACAATTGACAGTTTTGGTTTAAGCTAATAGGACACCCAAGGGATAATTTTAGAGGCACTAAGATAGGGTTATACTAAACTTGGGAAATTCCCAATGTGCTCAATTGTTCCTTGGAGTCATATGGCTTAAGAACGTAAAACAATTATACAACAGTGTGCAAAGAGACATAAGTGAAAATGATGATGTGAACAGATTTCTACAATTCTAAACTGGCTGTTTTACAGACTATTTCCTTTTCCCACTGCTTCCCTTTCTCATATTAATGCTGTTCTTTATGCCTAATTTGATATTTGCATATGTTTGATGGCTCTGTGGAAAGTTCTATTACTATGTTATTTACAGTTTTATTTGAAAAATGTTTGTTGCTTTTAGTACAATGAAATGGCCATATTCTTCAATTTATATTCATTGCCTTTTAAATATATTCTTTAGCACATCTAATATAGTCATTTGTATTGTGTTCTGTAATTTTTCAGTTCAAATGCATGACCTTCTGTTACTTTCTTGGGGGAAAAGGCTCTCAAGACATGTGATATCTATGATTTAGACAATATCATCATTATTATAACAGTAGGAACTAAAAAAGATCACAACACTTGGAAAATAATTTTTATACATGGTAATACTGAAAAGAGATCATTTGGAAACAGTCTAAACACACAATACAATATAGTGTTAATCTCTAAGAAATTATTAATTTTAACAAAACAAAGATAATAAGCTATTAGACCAATATATTTATATGGGAACTATGATTTGCCATTTTGCACAAATTCACAAAATGCAACAGCCATGTTTCCCTGAGAACTTTATATTTTTTTCTAATATAATTTGAAGTACAAAATAATATCTCGACCATTTTCAAACACGTAACTGAACTCATTGAAAAATTACTGAGTTAATGTCTTCACAAGTAAGTGTTCCTCCTTTTATTTATTTGTGGTACTTAGTAATACAATAATATCTAGTAGAGCCTTAGTTATCTTTCCGTATTAATCCCTTGCTTTTCTCTTCCCAGCCCATTCTGAAGTCAAGGAAATTTCTTTATATATTTATTTAAGGTGCATCTCTATAGAGTCCAGATGCTCACTTTCCAGAGGCTTTTGTGAATATCTTGTACATATTAAGCCTGCATATGAAAATGTTTCCTTTGTTTTTTGTTTTCATTTTCAGACAGTCTAGAAGGAAAGGTTGTAATAAGATGGGAAGTAATGGAAGCACTGTTTTACCCACATGAAGCAGTCACAAAGTAAGAGTGACTTATGCTTGCATGTTGGATAACTCCAAGCATGTGTTTACTGAATACGGGAAGAGGATTTGATGATGCCACCTACATGAGTTTCTTCTATTTCCTGGTAGACTTCCCCACTCTATTCTAGCATAAGCAGTATACAGTTTGTTCTTTGTAAATCCATTCTATCATTTTCATAGACAACATTTTGTCCAGATTCTACAATTTTAATTAGCAATCCTATATCTTTATCTGATATTGCTATCTTTTACATATACCTTTATGATTATTTTAGTGAGTAGATGAGATAAATATAATTTTTAAAATCTATCCAAGGAGTTCTTAAACCATTTGGATTGTGGACTGTTTTATTCTCAGGTCCTAATAATATTCAAAGATTGATAAACTTCAAACTTTCCAGGATTCTTTCTTGAGTATGAACAAGGTTTTACCTCTCAGGTCAGGATTTTTCTAATATCACCCTTTGAACAGTCATAGCAAAGAAATCTGTCCTAATCAACCATAAGGAATGAAAAGAAATTTCAAAGCTATTAACTATTAGCTATTAACAGCAGTCTTCCAAAATGCACATGTATATTATTTTATGGAATTCTCATAACAATTCTAACAGTAAGGAACTATGATCATCTCTGTTTTAAAGATGAAAATGTTGTGACCTTGGAAGTTTATGTAACCAGCACAGTAACAAGCTATGAGGTCCAAAATCAAACCCAGAATTCGATGTTGTGTAAATTCAAGGCTGACCTCTAACTTACATATGTAAGCAATGAACCCGTATCAGTATTAACACAAAAACAATAAAAAGACACAATGAGGGGAGAGCTTGCATTATGGCTAATCAGAAAATGCACATAGTCCAGAAAAGATATCTCCACAATAGTAAGTTCCATCAAATAAATTATGTACATAAAATATGAAACCTTTTGCAAATACAAATTTTTTTTACCAGCTTTTTTTTAGTAATAATCTATTTTTTATTAGCTATGTTTCATAAGATGTTGCCAGAGGAGAGAAATTTTTGAGCTCAAATCCTGATAAAAATCACTAACTACACAAAAGTCACCTTCAATTTGTATACCATCCTTTACTTATCATGACTGGAGAAGATATTCATGGGAGATAGAAATATACCATGATAACACAGTGTTTTTTTTTTTTTCCTTAAGAGATCAGACTTATGACAGCTCTCATTGCTCATGATGGAAAAATCTAATTTCACAGAAAATTTCAAAATGCTGCTGCTTCAGCAGAGTGTATAGAGATATGTGAATGAGAAGGGTCAGCCTTTATTGTAGAGCAACTATGAAATCTGTAATTTCAGAATCCATCATATGAAACTTATATTGCTATTACTATAATTTTCAAAATGAACAGGAGTTTTATGATGATGGGTCTCCTAAAACTAGAAAGAAACTGTTATTAATTTTACATATCTGCAATGGCTAATGCTTCTGGCCAGAGGATCATCATTAACATATGCAATTAAAATATTATAAAATTCTATAACAAACTTTCACATAGACAGAATGAGCATAAGGTAGAAGATAATATAAATATACTATACTAACTTTACTATCATTTGACTAAGAAGTATGGAAACTGGAATTATGATCTTTATATATTCAAAAATTGGGAATTTAAAACTATCTCATAGTTCTTTTCATTCTGAACAGAGCAAAATTTTGCATTTTTTGATGGTGTTTTATTAAAGACATGAGGCACAATTGTCCTTATTTCTACAAAATAAAAATTAATCTAGATCCTTAAAATTTGCTGATCAATAACTTAAAAGGAAAATAAATAATGCATCAAACTTCAGTGACTGTTTTGTTTCTCTATATTCTACATATGCAGAAAACCAGCCAACATCTGTTTTTCTCCTTCTGAGTATTTCATTTAGCATAATCACTTCCAGTTCCATCCATGTTGTCAAAAATGTCTAAAGTACATTACTTTTAAGGCTGAAAAGTGTTCCATTGTGTATATATATCACACCTTTCTAATTCACTCATCTGTCTCTGGGCACTTAGGTTTCCATAATGTGATTATTTTTTAATAGTGCTGCAATGAACAAAAGGATCATATATCCTTTTGAATTAATGATTTTTGAGTCTTGAGTAGACACTTAGGAATTTTAGTATTTTAAATATTTTGAAATTTTAATATTTTGAGGAAATTCCACATTGTTTTCCATTGGGTCTGGGCCAGTCTAAATTTCTAGCAGCATTGTATGTGGCTTCCTTTTTTCCCCACATACTTGCCAATACTTACTTCTTGTCTTTTTGATATGGATAATTCTCATGGAAGTGAAGTAGTATATATTTATAGTTTTAATTTGCATTTCCCTGTCAATTAGTCATGATGAGCAACTTTTCATGTGCTTGATAGTCATTTGTATGTCTTTTTGGGAGAAATGTCTGTTTAATAGTTTAGTGGCTTCCCACTTTTTGACTGTGTTTTTTGTTGTTTAGTTATATGAGTTCTTTGTAGATCGTGGATCCCAGGTTCTAGTTAGATATAATGTGAAATGCTTTCTCCCACTCAGTAAGGTATCTTTTTGTTTTAATGATAGTTTATTTTGTTACACAGAAAACTTTCTAGTTTTATATAAACCCACTTGTTTATTTTTGCTTTTGTTTCCCTTGCTGTTGGGTATAGTCTTCAAAGACATCACTGAAGTCAATGTTGTGGAGTGTTTTGCCTAAGTTTTTTTCAAAAATTTTTATGATTTCAATCCTTATATCCATTTCTTTAATGCATTTTCAATTATTGCTATATGCCATGAGATGGTAATTGATTTTCATTCTTTTGCATGTGACTACCAAGTTTTTCTAATACCATTTGTTGAATGTATACTTTCAATGTATACTTTTGACTCATATATCAAAGATTTAACTGTCCATATAAGTGACTTTAATTTTGGTCTCTTTTCTACTCCATTTATCTGTGTGTCTATTTTCATTCTAATACCACACTGTTTTGATTATTATAATTCTGCATTATACTTTGAAACCCAGAATTGTGATATCTCCATTCTTCCTCTTCTTTATCAAGATTGCTTTGTCTATTTAAGGTCTTCCTGGTTCCAAAAAAATTTCAAAAATTTTGTTGAATAAAGTAATCTGAAAATTACATGCATTGGGGCTATTTTAAAATATGCAAGAATGAGTATGTGTACTAATGCATGTAGTAATATGCATGAAATGGGAAAGAACACATGGTTTTTTGACAAAACTAATCAAATATAGGATGATTGTGTAAATAACAAGATTTCTAAAAATAAAGAAGCTAATAGATTCTTGAGTTCTAGGATATACTATATAATCCACTACAAAGTTAAGAATTCTTAGGAAATCTTATTCTGATGATAATTTAGTCAAATAATAGGCATTTACTTTCATTAACTCACCTATTAGGTAGTAAAGTACATGTTTATGATCAGCCCAGAATTTTTTTTTTAAATAAATCTATTTTTGGTATCAACATTTCCCTAACTTAGGTATCTATTGTACATTTCATTTATGCATATGTCAAGTTAGAGCTACATAAAAATTGTGACTATGATATCAGTAGGAAAAAGCTAGGAAACTTAGTTCTAAAATGAAAATATTCTGAAAAAAAAATGCCTGGATGCCATACATATGCAGTTAAAATTCATTTATTAGCTCTATTTTTTCTTAGAAATACCAAAATGCCAAGATGACTTAGTGTAGTGAGTGAATTATGTCCCTCAAAAATACATGTACTACCCACTAGTGTCTGTGAAAATTACCTTAATTGGCAATTGGAGTTTTGCTGGTAAAACCAATATAAATAAGATTTTGCTGGATTTGGATTTGAGGAGGCTCCAAATCCAATGACTATTATCATCAGAGACCACTACACAGACCACAGCTATTTGGGGACACAGAAATTAGAATGATACAGTTACAAACTCAGGGATGGCAAAGATTGCCACTATCAGCAGAGGCAAAGGATTACTTTTCTAGGAAATTTTAGGGGGAATATGGCCCAGCTAACACCTGGATTTCAGATTTCTGGCATCCAGAACTGTGAAACAATACATTTCTAATGTGACTTAACTACATCACCAATTTGTGGTACTTTACTGTAACAGTCCCTAGGGGAAAAAAAGTACTTGGGACACACATCGTTGCATTTCTTTGTGCTATCACACACACAAAAATCTGATTAGGTCAGAACTTTATTGGTCTTTTGATATGAGGAAGACAATGCCCATTTCCTTGGCTATTTAATATAGTAGAAAGGATAAAGGCACTGGAGTCTGACAAACACAAAAGTCCAGTTTGAGTGGCAACTTAGGCACTTTGTAATTTTTTTGACCTCTGAAACTATGAAACCTCAGATTCACTGTGTTAAAATGGGATTGATAAAATCCACTTCTTAGAACTACTGCTATAATATAGTAAGTTCTAATTGTGTATAGCATATATTTGTGTCTTAGTCTTACCCTGCCTTATCATTAATAGGTCAATTTTCCCCTAAAACATAGTCACCTTGTCAAATATACTGAAATACATGGCAATGGGGCAGCATTCAACACTGAGGTGGAAAAGATTGCCCAACTCATTTCACCTTTATTTTCTTGTTCTCTAGGCTCTGTGCCAGCTCAATTTGAGGTTCAATTGAAGCCTTTGATTCCTATCTTTACTTATTGAAAGAAAAGGTGTTCCTTAATTACTTTAACAACTCATTCTCACTCAGTCTTCCTATTGCCTTTGGACAAAAGTACAAGGACTAATATGCCTCAACGTTCTAAAAAGAATATATAAATTAAATATGACAATGGTTTTTACCATATAAAACAGAGTTTTCATTTATTAGGACAACACTGTGAAAAGTCTCAAAAATGACTGAGCTTTAAAAAAAAAAGCCAAAGAACACTTATATATGTATGTTAAGTTTAATCTAGGAATTGTTTTTATAACTATTTAAGAATAACTTTTCTAATAGTTAGCTAAATTTAGCTAATGAAAGTAGCAACACAAACTCTGTGTAAGTGCATGTGCCTGTGTGTATACGAACATGTTTTTTGAGTTTCCCCAGAAGGAATTCTATAAATCTCTATTTATGCTTTTCCTCTGTCATTAGCCTGTTAGAGATAAGTAGGAAAATTAAGCAACAGTAAAGCACAATTAGAAACATTTCACAAGTTGTTTATAATAAAAGCAAGAAGAAAAGTAAGTAAAAGAATTTGAGAGCAATTAAAATTAACCTACATGGTAAACGGTAAGTCTATACTTTGACCACTGCTTTTATAATATTCATGAATTATGAGCTGATCAATTTTAATAAATGTCTATCATTTATTATATCAATCATAAAATGTGTTGCTTATGTTTTATATAAAGAGGACAAGTCAATTCATAAATCTTCACAAACATACACATGTAACTAGGAATAAAATAATGAAATAGATTTTACCAGTAATTTCAGAAAGTCCCATCATACTTTATTCCTTGCACTACTTCCATGAAAGGTAATTACTGCCTCACCTTTGTTTTTAATGACAAATACAAAGATAAATGAAATCACATACTAATGTCCTCTGGGATCAGATTCATTCTGATTGTTGCATTAGAAACCATGTATTAGTAATTTATTAAATTATAATTGTCACATTATTAATGATTAGTAATTATCACTTGACTAAAGCACTGAAATTCTTTTTGGGCTTTCATTTTTTGTCTATGTAGTGTTACAAACCTCTTCCTTGGTGACCAAATATGGGCATTTCTATTGGGTAAATGTCTGTGTGTCTGATTTTAGTATAGCTAGACCAACTTTGGGTAGTGTTTGCATAATATACTTGCAACATTTTTACTTTCTGGGCTTTGAAATATATTTAAGGTATATTTCTAGTAAGCAGTTTACACTGAGCTTTTTAAAGACTGTCTAAAATTTTTAGTCTTTTGATTTAAAAATTTAGCCTATTTATATTTTTATAAATACATTACATTTGGGGTTTTTTTGCCTACTAGTTCATACTTTGAAAAGTGTCCCCTTTCTTTCCTCCTTCCTTTGTATTAGTCCACTTTTATAACTATTAACTTGATAAATTGTTTTTTTATTGTTCATTAAAATCTGAGTTTAAAAATATTTATCCTTGACTTGTTATTGTATAACAAAAATAATATTTATAACCCCTCCCACAAATTAGGAACTTATATTACATTAACAGTGTAACCTCTTTTGACCATTTTGTTACTAGTGCCATATGTTTTACCTAAATATGTTTTTATTAAGAAAAAAACCATTTATTTTGTGCAGTCAATACTGATCTATATTTACCAATAGTTTTTCTTTTCATAGCTTTTGATTATTTCCTGCATCACCAAATAATTCTGTCAGTTATATTTGATTAGTTTGAAGAACTTTTAACATGTTTTATTGTAGCCATATTGATAACAAATGTTTATGTATTTGTAGACCTGCTTTTAACAAATTATTGAAGGATATTTTGTACTATTTATCTCAAAGTCAATAATTGTTTTACAAGTTAAAAATGATACTCTTATAAAATAATATGTATTCATTTTAGAAATGTGGATTTACACAAAATGAAATATATTTTAAAATTATCCATTTTCAAACAGGGTATTTCATTACTAATTTTATTTTCTATTATTTTTCCATTTTTATGCACATTGTATGTACTACTTATATTTTACAATATTAGAATTGATATTATAGATCTATATTATAGAAAGATATTACCTGCACAAAAAAATGTTGACAGTGTATTTCAATTTTAAGAATAGCAATTTCACATGGTTTAAAGTAACAAATAGTAAAAATAAAGGGTGAAATACATTTATCAGTTAGAAAATTAGACTATATATGCTTGCTTTTGCAATGTTGTATTTGAAATCTGTGAGAGTAAAAATCATCAAATTAGGGCCTCCCCGGTGGCGCAGTGGGTTAAGCAACGCACTATGAAGCAAATCGCAGCCACCGCAGCACGAGTTCGGTCCCTGCTGCCGGCCAGGGAGGGGACCCACATGGCGCGGCAGACCTCTCCTGCTGTGCCCGCTGCTCCCCTCAGCAGTGTACTT
>JAGFMF010011632.1:4136092-4254849 GCA_019455555.1 Galemys pyrenaicus
AGACCTCTCCTGCTGTGCCCGCTGCTCCCCTCAGCAGTGTACTTCCGTTGATCTGCCTGTTCTGCTCCCGCTCTCTGTGGTGAATCCTCTCACCCCCCGACACCTCTGGCCTGTACCCCAATGCTTGTACGCATAAATAAATAAATCTTTTAAAAAAAAAATCATCAAATTAGACTGACTCCTTCACTTCTTTACAAAGTTTCTGAAATCACTATACATCCTGTAATAAAGGGATTAACTAGTGAACATGTTCTTTAAGTCTCCTTCAATTAAAATTCTTGGGAAAATGTGTTTATTATTATAAAGAATCAAAAACAATATTCAGATTAGAAGGACATAAAGAGGTATCAGGTCTTTTATATCAAACCTATTTAATTTGAAAAATGGCATTTTTACTGAAAAGCCATAAATAAGTCTTCAACAATAAAATTACTATTTTACTGGTAATGATATTTAGAAGTAATGAACAAGTTGAAATGTCAAGTATGTAATAAATTATCTAATATCTATATTTTTAAAATTATAACAACCCAAAAGTTAATGATCTTTAAACTTAAAAGGTAGCCATTTCATTAAGTACTTAATGTTTTCCTAATTTTATGAGATATTATAGAGCCATATGAGATAAGTCATATTCTATTATGAGCTGAACATACAGCAAATTATTACCTTAAATAACCTTAGTAATTCATCTCAAGTTACAGAACTGAAAGATCCAATTCACTGAATTAATTCAGTTTCATTTGACAAGAGTAATGATGCTTCAACCAGAAATACACTTCATTGGAATTTTATTGAGTCTACTCCTCCTTATTTTTCTGTTTATTTAAGTTATTGAAGTGAAAATTTCAAATCTTAGCTGATGGTTTCTACAAAGTCTTTATTCTAGGCTATCATTTCCTGTTCTGAAAATTATACTTTTGAAATCACTCAACTGACAGCAATGAAATAAAACACACACATCTGTCAAAACATGAAGTTCTATGTTTTCATCATAAGCATCGATGATACATGTTATAGATTCTAAAGAAAAATATATGTACATATTGGATGCTTTGGTAAACAATGAAAGCATTGCCTATATGTGCACAGTGTAAATAATTTTGAAATATTGTTTACATGTTTGATAGACTTAATAAAGTTTAATCTTTCAGTTAAGAGTTGAAAATAATATATACTATAAGGTTTCAGAATTATGATCAAGTCCCATTTCTTTGTTACTAGTTTTAACTATTCTTGCTGGTCTTCCCATTTTTGGAATGTTATTGACTTAGGTCTCTTCATTCCCTTAGTTTTCTAATTGCCATATTTTAAAAAAATTATTACATATGTTTATTCATTTTTTTACTTTTTGAAAACAACAACCTCTTGTGCCTTTTTTACTATATATCTGGAAAAGGAAGCCCTGCTAAGACTTTAATTTTGTTTTTATACAGGGATTAGTCTGATATCAACTATCTTGATATGCTCATAAATGAGTCTTTATTTTTAAATAGAAAATGTGTAATTCCTCAGTGAGAAAGTAAAAATACCAGAATAAGGCATACATTACAGATGTTATTTCTTTAAATTAGGAATTTCACGTTGTTATTAAGATGTCTAAAGCAAAATTCATTCTTTGTCATCGGTGCAAGGAATTTTTGAAATATCTCTACACAAATATATTTTTACCTTTACAATTTCACAATTAAATTACATTGTTACTTTGTAATAATTTCTTCTGTGCAACAGTGAATACATGAAATATCTGATATAGTTATTACTTGATATAAATTTTGGATTCATTTTTGGTACCATATGATTGAGTTTACCTCATGTTAAACATCACTTATAACTATGTTGGCTAATCTTTGTGTTCCATATTGTCTTATCTAATTATTTTACAGTTCTTTTATTTTGATTTCACTGTATCTTAAGCTATTTTTTTTCTGTCTACAATTTGGTTTTCTGATCTTTACTTGTTTTCTTGTTACTTCAGAATGATGTTTTAGTTGTCTAATGAGGTCATTTGTCCAATGACTGTTACCTGAGTCATTTTAAAACATTGATTTAGCATTTGATCTTTGATGTCATGGCAAATTAGATTATTGACCCAATTCTTTACCTTTTTTCTCTATCTAAGCTCATTTTCCTATATAACATTACTGTTTATCTCACAGACATACAGTATACTCTGAACTATTTGATTGTTTTTTGGTACTGAACTTGATTTTTCAAATAGAATATTAGTAGTTATAATACCAAGAATGAGGGAGTGACTTTCTCACCTGTTAAGACTTCTAGCTGACAGAGTACAGACACTTTGGAAATTGATCATAGCTCAGCTTGTAGCTTAGAACTACCTATCTAATATCAATTAATATCAAAACCCATAAATATGATACTCTATTTTGCCACTAAATGTGTGTGTTTGTAAGAATGATTCATAGTAATTGTGTTTTGACTGATAACACACAGATTATATATATATTTATTCAATGAATTCATTTTCTGACTATCTATAGCATAGGACAGTCATATATAAATTTTCTGTCTTGTAGTAATTTAATAGTTAATTTTAATTAATTGTATTTGGTATGATTCTTTTTCCTTTTATCATGCAGAATTTAGATTTTAATGTTATCACATTTTTTTTTCTTTTTCTTTGCATCTTGCTTAACAAGGAAATTATGTCAAATGTTACTTCATTTTGGATTGTTTCTTTGACTGGGTGATATCTACTACTGTGAGAGCTGTTTAACTTCTCCACAGAACTATAGCTAAAAGGCCAAAGTATACACATGACATGTATTTTTAAGTTAAATGAGAAAATAGGATAGGAAAATGCAATCACTGGAGTGATAAGTTTTGGTGGATTTGGGATTTATTTTTCAAACTCTGGTTTTACTAAATGGATTGTATAGAGTTTATTCAATCTAATAGGTACTTTTTATTCACATAGGAAGGCCTGTTTGACTTTGTAGCTTGGGAATGTGTCAGTTGCAGTTGCTGTTTCTTGAATTTAAATATTTTCTATATATCAACAGTCATTCTCACTCATAAACTCAAAAGAAGAGCATGAAATATCTGAAGTTTTGGATTCTTAACTTACTGTTCACCAGTGAAGGCAAACAACCTGGGAAAGGAAAATTTCAATGTTCCCTTTCCTATTAAATTTTTATTTTCTTTTAAGATTATCTTCTGTTTTTTCTTTTGTTCTTCCATTAATTTATGTAGCTTAGGTTTTCCTTTATTGTTAGGGTCAGATGTTTTTCTCGCATTTATCATTGATTCAAATGGAAGAAGCTTGGTGAGAGACTATACTAATAAAAAATTGCTTTTTTTGGGAATTTTACTATTTTTATATGAAGCTGCCATCTTAGCCTCAGCCTGCTTCTTTTGGGGGGAGGGGTTAAATCTTTTCATTTATCAGTTTATTTTATTTAGTCTGCTTCTTTACAAATGTAAATATATTCACATTAATCTTCATGGTTTTACCACTAAAGAATGTATGTGTTTTGGGGGAGACAGGAAGGATGGTGGGTTTAGGGTTACCAAGTAATTCAAGGAACAGTTTCCTTTTCTGATAGTTTTAGAAAATTATTGTATAAGATTGTACTTCTTTAGAATTTATTTTGGACCAAAAAAAAAAGCCTTCCTTTTTTTTTTTTTTTTTTTGTATTTAGTTACTTTAAAACAATACACTATTATTGGATTTTCTATATTATTTTAAGACTATGCATATTACTTTTGGCTTTCACATACTTTTGCTATTAAAACTGGCATTTTAGCAATCCCAAACCTTTTCTTCAAAATTTATTCATATGTTCATTTACCAAAATTTCTAATCATATGTCTAGTATTAAATTTGGAATATGTAATTCAATCCAATCATTAGTGTGCAACTCAATTTTTACTAGTCTTTTATCCTACATGATGTTTCTTCTTGTATTTCTTTCATTTACTATGATCATGGATGTTCTTATTATTTCTATCTTCAAAGAATGGTTTTGCTAAAGATATTTTTAATAAATAAGTACTTTTTACATATTTTAATTTTCTTTTTTGTTGTTGCCAGTGAAAACAGAACTACCTGTATTTTTGCATTTTCTGTCACTTTCAACTACATGCCCTTTGAAATTCAAACTATATTTAATTATATTTCTTTATGATTCTTTCATTAATTTGCAATGGTATGCATTCTGTGATGAATGCTAGTTAAAAAAAACTGGTTAATTCTTTAGACTGAAGGTCTCAAACCAGAAGAGTGCATTAGAAAGTTTCAGAAGCATAGCTAATTGGATAATGAACCTATGCTACAAATTGCTAAGCCCCAGTATTTGCATCATTGAAAATTCTCATAAGTGCGCTTCAGATGGAAAATATAGGTTATGCATAGATACAAAGGAATTTCCAATCCCTAATACACCTTTGATTCTTTATAGCAAGAACATAAGTGAGTCTGAAAATAATCTTAAATTAATTGATTTTAACAAACATATTTCACTCATCCAATGGATAAACATGAATGGTAGATGGGAATCACAATCACACCAAAAGAAAATTCTTTAATCACAAACACTTTAGGATTTTCTTACATATTGAAATATTCAAAATGATTTAATACCAGATGTGAATTTTATATGCCAAAATATATGCATGGAAATAAACTTTTAAAGTGATTATAAATAAAAAACAATGCCAAATGGTTATAAATGACTTAATAAAATTAGCTATGACTATTCTTTATCCTGAATATGGTTATTTAATTTATACTATTAAGGGAGATGTAGTGGAATACATTTTTAATATTTTTATTTAAATTAATTAGCATTTTAATGTTTCTATTAATCTAAATCTGTATCCCGCTTGAGCAACAAAAGTAAACTGTGACTACAGATGTATAAAAGAACATTTTTATAATGTTTCCAGATTGCAGCATAGAACAGAGATTCCAAGTTTTGAAAAGATGGCATGACCTATAGCTCCAGATAATTATTTCACTTACTATGTTAATGGATGTTATTACTCCTATCTTTGTAAGAATGATTGCGCATCAGTTATTTTTCATACATAAGAAGCACTTTTTACATATTTAAGTTTCTTTCCTGTGGTTGTTAGTGACTTTTTTTTTTCTTCAGACATGAATAGATTAATGCAACACTGAGGATAAACACATAAACAACACATAAATAAAAGAAAAATTTATGTAAAAGATTGAATGGACTTGCGTTGATGAGTTATTTCTTCAGTTTTAAACACCTTCTTACACTTCATTTCAGTTACTGTGCCTTAGGTTAGAAAAACATTTCTGCTTAGCAAACTGAAATTCTATTAGGGCTCTTATTTGAAAAAAATTACTATTGTGGGAGAAAGCAATGTAAATAAGATGACATGGCATATAAATTTTACAAGATTCTTGAAAATAGTGGTAAGGGAACAAAGTTGTTTTATAAGGTTACCTTTCTATCATCTCAACATTACTTGTTGGTATCATCTGCCCTTACAAGAATGACCCGACTCATATGTCTAGGGCTGAATATGAAGCCGGAAGTGCATTTTGAACTATAAGACATTGAGAGGAGATAAGGTTAGTAGCAGAAATGTGGAGAGAGAATCCATATTAATTACCCTTGGAGGAAAGGGTAGTTTCTATCATTAATGGTCATCTCAAAGGAATATAGAGAGGTCAGAGATTAACTGAGCATGCATAGATCTGAAAATACAGATGTGGTAATACCTCATTTTCTAATTTTTATTACTTTTTATTTCTTACATTTAACCATTGAGTAAAAAGAAAAAAAAATCTTTATATGAATACATACATAACTCACTCTCAAGGAGAATTAATATATTTAGAAGTATTTAAATTATTTCTCACTCATTAAAACATTGATATTACATAGCAATTTCACTAGACAATACAAATATTGTCTATTAACCCCATTTGTTTCTACAGGAGGACATGCAAAAGTCAAAGTATTAAATTAAATGATTAATACTGGGCCTCCCTGATGGTGCAGTGGGTTAAGCAATGCACTGTGAAGCAAACAGCAGCCACTGCAGCAGGAGTTCGATCCCTGCCACTGGCCAGGGAGGGGACCCACATGGCATAGCAGATCTCTTCTGCCTCACCCACTGCTCCCCTCAGCAGTGTGTTTCGGTCAGTCTGACTGTTCTGCTCCCCACTCTCCCTGGTGAATCCTCTCACCTCCCTGGACTCTGGCCTGTATCCCAGCTCTTGTATGCATAAATAAATTAATCTTAAAAAAAATGATTACTACTATTTTTAGGTTAAAAAAGTCTTATTTGGCCTCAACATGCTCAAGTTTTTTTCCTTAATATTTTTCTTTGCTCTTTCCTTTTCATATAATCTTGGTTTTCCTTAGAAAAAAGATGTTAAGGGTATATGAGTTTAACAGTCATCATTCCTCCACGTATTTTTTGAAAAACTTCTTTAAATCATGCACCAAGTTAAGGCTGCCTTGTCAAATTAAGTATTCTTTTAGTTGATGACTCAAAATTTAGATGGAAGTTTACAAATAGCAATATTTTCAGGCAAATATAATAATGTCATGGTTATATTGAAGATGATGATATAAACTTGAGGTTGTTCAAAACTAAAGGTAAAACTATTTCACAAGGAAATTATTTCACAAGAAAAGAATCTGACGAACATTAATTAGGTAGTTTAGATAATTATTTAAGAGATACCTGAATTCGCTGCAAAGGAAAAATATTATTTAATTTATTATATTATACAAAAAGCAGAGAAGAGGAACACATAAATAACAGGATACACTACACAAAGTGTGATGTATATAGATATCTGAAGAAAATTCTATACAATTCCAGATTGTAGGGAGATGGTGGAAACTGGAAAGATTAAAAAGATAATCTTATAAACGACATACGTCTTTTACCTTAGGCATAGTGTTGCGCCATTTCAAAGGTTTCATGGAACACAGTATCATGATGACATCTGTATTTACACAGATCATTTTGATCTCAGCATGAATTATAGATAATAGGGAAGCAAAACTATATATAATAGGATTATTTGGAATGCCACTGAGGTAATCCAGGGAAGAAATGACTAACATTTGTTTTTATAAAAAAACATAAGGGAAATGAATAAGTAAGTGTGGCTTTGTAATTTATTGATATGTTTTGGAATGGAAAGAACTGGTCTAAATGACAGTGATAGAAAACTTGTACTCGATTATAGGAATACCTTTGAAAAGTGAAACTGCATACATTTTGTAATCATGATTCACAGATTTTGTAAAACAAATTGCACATAGCCAAAAGTTACTAGATTTGAGAATTTAAATATAAGTATTATATGTTATCAATATATACTGATACTATCGCGGTTTGATTTGAAGTCATCAGAATATATATGATTATCAACACTGTCATGATAATGAATCTTTGTAGCAAAGAAAGGTATTATGAAGACAGACTTTGGGAAGAATTCCACTGATCAATATTTAAAACATATATTTAGTAAATGGAGCATATAAACAGACATTGGAAAAGAGACAAAACCCCCAAAGTAGACTTATGGCCAGAATTAAAGAATTAATAATGCCAGTAAAAGAAAATTTTGAAGAAGTGGTATAATATTAGATACCAGATAGAACAGTACTGAGAAAAGCATATTGGGCACAATGATTGAGAGGCTATGAAAGCACTTAGAGCAATTTGTATTAATTACTATAAATCAAATTCTAACAGTTAAAGGATGTAGGAAAGGTGAAGACTGAGAAGTAGTAAATACAGCCAATGTGTTTAAAGAAGACTTACTAATGGGTTGAGATGATCACAGGAAGGTTTTCCCAGAAATGGAAGTATGATTATTACACAGGAGAGAAAGTGAGGTTCTAGAGAACGATCTTGTCTAATGAGTGAGATACAGAGCACGGGTGGAAAAAGTTGGTTTCAATAGGTTAAAAAATATAACCAAAATGAAGGAGAAAATAATAAAAGGCAGATGTGTTTATAGATTGAAGACAAAGCTGAGGAAGTGCCCATCCAATGATATTATTTTGTAAAATTAGAGGACAGACAGTTTCAAGAAATCTGTCTGCATCAAGACTTTAATCTACTTGTTCTATCAGAAGTATAAATTAAATATTTAATTGGCAATTACAGTTCTTTTGTTTTTTTATTAAACTTTTATCTCTATATACTTAAGAGCAGAAACCTCCCTGGTGGTGCAGGGATTAAAATCTCAGCACTATCAAGTTATCGGCAGTCACTGCAGCATGAGTTTGATCACAGCCAGGATGCTGACCCACATGGCACAACAGACTTCTCCTATCTTTCCTGCTGCTCCCCTCAGCAGTGTATTTCAGTAGATGGGCCTGTTTTCCTCCCCACTCTGATTTTGGTGAATCTTCTACCTCCTACACTTCTGGCTTAGATCCTAGTTCTTTTATGCATAAATAAAAATAAATCTTTAAAAAAAAAAGAGTAAAGAAAGTAAAAATCCATTAACATACAGGTGAATGAAATCTAGCCAAGTGCTAGATTGATTCTATTTATCATCGCAGTTATTCAGAATATAAATCAGGAAGTCCCAATATTCAGGACCACAACTTTGCTGATAAAAATGTGTTAGATATGGGCAATAAAAGAAAAGTCTATCTTTCTGATCTCTATAACATAATAAACCATCAATATAACTTTCATGGGAAGGGCAAAATGACTGCTATGATATGAATGGGTAAAATCGTTTATAAGGTTGGTGACTAGTAAAAACATCAAGTCTTTCTTAGCTGTCAGATTTAATGACAAAACAGCCCTTAGCAACACAATTTGAAAAGAAGGGGAAATAAGAAATCAAGTACCATTTAATTTAATCTAAACTTTAAACAAAATGGAGGACCTTAGAGATCAGTAGTATAAAATTGATTATGTCAAAAAATAAAGCATGAAGTTGAGAAGACAGATGCTTTTTCCTTATCCTTTGATGTCTGTCTCAGAACAGAAAGTTTTCATGCTGGAGAAGGCGATAATTGCATCTAATTATTAGAGCCTGGCTGCTTCTACACTAGTATTTATGAAAGATCAAGTCAAAGAATCAGGGATTCTTCAGTTCAAAATCAATGTCACATCCTAACTTAGCTGGATGGAATAAAGATGTTACTAACAAACATTCTAAAGGTCATAGAGTAAAGAATTTGGAATGAGAAGAGAGTAGGTAGTTATCAACCTACACTGGTTGTTCTTCACATTTTAATAATGAGAATACAAATGTGGCTTAAGTTTGCATTTGTTTTGATCCATGAATTACAGTCAGTCTGACTAAACATGTATCAGAGTGGAAATGAGAGACAGAGTGAGAAATGACAGTTATTGTTGTACCCACATATTCCAGATGAAAACAAGACACTGGAGAATCCCACCCAAATCTTATTCCACTGCAAATCAAACAGCTTTAATAACTGTGGGTGATTTTAATTAAATCTATACATGCAGGACCAAAATTTATTATCTCCTCTTTTTAGATAAATAAAACATTGTGCTAAGAGACTTTGGGAGTTAAAACATTGGTATTGCATATGGCAAGATATACTAGAGAAGTATCAGTTAGAAAATATAACTTGAAAGATACTATTCTACTCGGAATATGTGGCTATTGCAACATATTTTCTCTCTAGTTGGAAATATTGCACACAGCTTATTGAAATATTACATTGCATTTTAATTAGTTTCAGCATTAAGAAGAGTAAAACAATAAAAGTAAATATTCACTCATAATTTTATTTGTGATTGGCATTAGATTACCAGGGTTTCCAACCAGATAGTTTTGTAGGCTCACCTTGGTTATTTCATTAGTCTCAAAATGGTATGACACCTCATTTTATATAATCCTGCTTTTGTATCTTACTAATTTGTTTGTTCACTGATGCAAAAGAAACCACCACAGAGGTTGTGGTTTGAAATAATAAATAAATATTTTATTATGTATCGACTAGCCTTTGTTTGGGGTCTCTTACATTGTTTCAGATGGCTTATGTAGCTCCAGTTAACTGTATGCTGGTGTGGGACATTCCAAATATGTGCCTCAATTTTTCTTTTTTTTTTTTTCCATGTAGTCAAAGGTTTCTCTTTATGAGAGAGAGAGAGAGAGAGAGAGAGAGAAATAGCCATGGCTATACTATTTAGAGAATATATGTGTGCTGGAGATGGAAGGAGTGAAGGAGTGAACTTTTACATTATTCATTGCTGTTGTCACTTAGAATCAGGTCTAATCAGGTCCACACCCTATCAGAAGTAGGACAACTAATCTGGAGATGTTTTGGTTTCTATTCTGGAGTGATTATCTATCTATCTATCTATCTATCTATCTATCTATCTATCTATCTATCTATCTATCTATCTATCTATCTATCTATCTGTCTGTCTATCTATCTATCTACCTATCTATCTAAAATCTTTATACATTTACCTATGCTGTCTTAAATAGATTTCTTATATGACCAATAAAGAATCCCCAAATAAGGGTCACATTAGGCAGAAACTGTCAACTCTCATAAATGCTTGCTTGAAACAGAATCATCAGTTCTTCTGATGTGTTCTATGATCTCACAGGTTCAGTCTAGTTTCAATATGGGAGGAACAACACAAAGGCATGAAAACTGGAAAATGTGGTTCACGCTGGGGTCACATTTGGAGGCTAACTACCACGCTTGTTGTAGAATTAAAACAAAAACATATGTATTCTTTATTCAAATAATTAAGAGTGGGGTGGGGCACCAAGGCATTTTCATATTTCATAATAGATGGGCATGATCGAAATGATTCTAGAAGGAAAAGCTTAACAAGTAGTTTGACATTTCCTCTAACATCAGTAATGTGTGTGGAGTTAATTTTTAAGAAAGTATCCCTGAAACATTCACTCAAGGAATGTATAGGAACATGCCAAATCCAAGATTCATGAGAATTTATTACAGATAACAATGCACTATGAAAAATACATATACCTCAGTGTCATAGCTATTTATTCAATAGTTACTGGTATTGATAAGATTTTATTACATCCAAGGATGGAAGGTAGTAATATACCACTGAGGGGGGTTAATGAAAAGTTACAAAGCTGACAGTACTCAGGATCTGATGCCTTTCCTGAATCTATTAAGTCTCTGCACACCCAGTCTGATTTCCCATAACCACAAGTCCCACATTGGTAAACTGTCTACCAGTTCTGAGACTTGAACAATGTTGTTAGTTCCCTGCCATGTTTTGTTGGTCTTGTGTTCATTCTTGAACCAAGGAACACTGGTTCTGGATGAAGTCTATTACATTTTGTTGTAACAGGCTTTGTTGCCAAAGTGACAAGACCAGTGTTGTAAATTAAGTAAAGCCTGTGTTCAAAATCCCAGCAGCTTTCACCTTCTCACTTTACTCTCTTATTTGGAGTCAAGGAAAAACAACTTTTCAAGTGTAATACTTTCCTTTGAGACGGATACACTTAATAGTTTGTAGCTAAATCTTTTTAGATAATGTAGCAGCTATGGTATTTAGAAAATATAGAATGTGTATGCATTGGAGGTGGAAAGAGTGAACTTTTAAAACATTATTCACTGCACCTGTCACTTAGAATCAGGTCTACATCCTTTCAGAAGCAGGACAACTAATCTTGAGCTGATTTAGTTTCTATTTTGTAATTAAACAGTGCTTCAAGTCATCTAAGTACTAGCAACTCAACCACTATAGTAAACTTAGAAAGACATTATTATGCACTGAGAAACCTGTTTCCTTTCTCTTTTTCAGCAGCCAGAAAATTTCTTCCACAATCTTTGTATCTATGTTGATATAAGTTACAAAATGTAGCCAAGGAATAAAAATAAAAATTAAATGTATCACTTCCAGGGTGAAATGGTAAAAAATGGATGTACCCTTTCCATTGTCTCAATCAGAATTCTTGTATAATGCTACTGTATTTATATTTAATAGCTATATAATTCAGGTTAATGTGGAAATTGCAGACTGAAGTTTGAGAGCATTTAGGCCCCTGTATCAGTGTTTGCAGAACACCCCTTTTACATGTACTTCACCTATATTATCTTATATTGATTAGTCAAAGGAAGAAAACATGGTATTTTTTTGAGTTATGTCAATAAAATTTGAATATGTACCTCAAATACTATAGCAGCCAGCATTAATATACCTTTACCAATCTAGAAATCAGAAATTTGAAGTTATGATATAACAAAAATTTTAAATATTTGGTTTTGGAATTTGAATTGGACAACAGTAACTGAGGTTAGAAATTAGAAAGTTTTAAAGCATGCCTTTCAGTTACAAATATTTAGAAAAATGTTTCCTACAATACACTTGGAGACAAATTTTGAGACTGTAGATCTTCCATCTCATGATGAAATGTTTAAAACAAAGTTTTATTGTATATGTGATATTTTTGGATACTTGACACTGTCCTAATATAAATGAACTCTGGAGAATGATTAAATTCTAAGCCAAAATTAAAATTATTTCATAGCTCTAGGAATTCAAGACTTTCATAGTTAGAAAAGATGAACAAAGTAGAAATAAAAAACTGTGTTTGTTAGGAGAAATCTGCAGATTTGGAATAATGAGGTGAATTATCACTAGGTATATTCTAGGGTACCTTGATGATAATATTGAGCAATACTAAATTTTAGATTTTGTGAAGTGATTCCTTGACTGTGGGGCAACAAGATAAATGATTTGGGAAATATCACTCTGTCCATAAAAAATTAACAAGCTGGATTCCAAGACTAATTCCAATTTCTGTTTTTAATGGAACCAGTCTTGTTCTCCAACTTTGCTCCTCCTTTTCAGCATTTGTCTTTGGATAAACACTAGCCCTTGAAGTTACTGTACTGGGATGCAAGCTTTCCAATTGCAGGTTTGATTTTTCAGTTTGCCGTTTGACAAGCATTACTACTCCTGACAAGGATTACTACTCATTTCTATAAAACAAGGTTATGTTCTCAAACGATCTTTTTCTTCAGAAAGACTTCCTCCTCTTTGGAAGCTAGTCTGCAGGGTATCACATTTGGACATGTTAATCTTTACTTTTCAGGTATTTAAGATTACTTAACCATTTTAGGGCTTATAACAACCAACAGTGAACAGGAAGTGAGCTATGAAAATTGCACAACCCCCAAGGAAAATACTCTCAAATGTCCTTGAAAAAATATGTCCAAAAAAAAAAAAAATCCTTCGAGAGCAGAGACAGGGACCATGGAGTGAGGGGATAAATACAAAATCAGAATCTGCCTTTTCTTATCTTATTGCTCTGCCTAGTACTTCCAGTATTATATTGAAGAGCAGTGGTGAGAGGGGTATCCTTGTCTTGTTCTAGATCTTAAGGGGAAGGCTTTAGCTTTTCACCATTGAGAACGATATTGGCTATGGGCTTTTCATATATGGCCACCATTATGTTAAGATATGGTCCTTCTATTCCGAGAATTTTGAGGGCCTTCATCAGAAATGGATGCTGGACTTTAGGGAAAGAAGAAGTAAAACTATCACTGTTTGCAGATGACATGATAATATACATAAAGAATCCCTAAAACTCTACAGGAAATCTAATCAAACTAATCAGCCGGGTCAGCAAAGTTGCAGGATACAAAATCAACACACAAAAATCAGTAGCCTTCCTATATAAAAACAACCAATCTGAAGAAATCAAGAAAACCATCCCTTTTATAATTGAATCAAAAAAAATCGAATACTTGAGAATAAATCTAACAAAAGAGGTACAGGACAACTACAAAGAAAATTATAAAACACTGTTAAAGAAATAGAAGAAGACGCAAAGAAATGGAAAGATATCCCTTGCTCATAGCTTGGAAGAATTAACATCATCAAAATGGCCATCTTACCAAAAGCAATCTACAGATTCAATGCTATTCCAATACATATTTCAATGGAATTCTTCAAAAAAATAGAACAAATATTGATGAAATCCATATGGAGACATACAAAATACCTCAAGTAGCCAAAGCTCTCCAGACTGAAAAAAAAGGAGAGTGGAGGCATCACACATCCAGACTTTATACTACAGAGACACAATAATAAAAACTGCATGGTACTGGAACAAAAACAGACACAAAGACCAATAAAATCGAACAGAAAGTCCAGACATAAACCCAGAGGTTTATGAACAACTAATCTTTGACATAGGAGCGAAGAATATGCAATGGAATAAAGAGAGTTTGTTCAATAAATGGTGCTAGGCAAACTGGACTGCTATATGCAAAAGAATGAAACTAGAATACTGCCTTTCACCATGCATAAAAAACAACTCAAAATGGATTAAGGGATTAGACATAAGACCTGAAATCATAAAATATATAGAAAAAAAGTGGGTAAAACTCTACATGACATACACCTCAGTAACATCTTTAAAGATACAGTACCCAAAGCAAAGATAGTGAAGGAAAATATAAACAGCTAGGATTACATCAAACTTAAAAGCTTCTATACAGTGAAAGAAACACTAACCAAAATAAAGTGATACCTTGCCAAAGACCAGCTCCATCTAAGGCCAGGTTTCCACAGGAGGAGAGTGAGGAGACACTTGACACTTGATCAGGGTGCAAATATAGTCCTATTGAGAGTCTCAGTAGGTCTTTATTTATACATTACAAGCAAGCAGTGGGATTACATAAGCATGTGCATAGAGCAGAAAAGGAACAATCATTACATTTTTCTTAAGGACAGCTTGAGAGCGTGTGACCTCCAGCCAAGATTTATGACCTATACAAATACAAGTAAAGCCTATGTGTGAAACAACATATTCCTATCAGTGTTTTAATTTCAATGGTTATACAAGTTATTTATTAATGTTAAGATAGGCATAGCAACTTTGCACAATCATAACTTAATTATTTTGTTTTTATTTTGAGTATAAGATAGACTACAAGTTACAAGGTCTAAGATTAAAGTAGTGTTAATGCTTAAAAACTACAAGCCCCCAATAAAAGGGAAATACTAAAATTAAAACCTAATTATATCTATATACCCCATTTAATCTTCAAAAGTAACCACAAGCCTCAATATAGCCTGAACCTAAGACTTAAAATTGATTTAAGCAGAACAAAGGCAGAAAAGAGGGGAGAAGGGTAGGAAGGGTTCACATGACTCATTCATCACCTGGAAAATGCAGAACTTTTCATAACGGGCCAAGTTACAGAGATCGTTTCTTGGTTCCCGAGGCTAGTTCCCCATAGTAAATGTTTAGGTCTGGGAAATTGCCTAGTAACTAACTTTTGAGTTTGTAAAACAACCATATTACAATTATGTTTTGTACTACATGATTTTACAGTATTGACATTTAAAAATTTGTGTTACAGTATTTGCCAGTCAGTAGTTCATCATCAAAATGCATAGCAACCAACTATTTTGTTTAGCAAAGCATTCAATTTCACAATCACCCCCCATGATTAAATTTCAAGTTAGCACTTAACATGCCTTTTACAGAATGGTGACTGTAGTATCAGCCAAAACAATGGAGACCCTGCAGAGGCCAGCTTTTGGAGCTTCCCAACATCTGAGGAATGTCCTCATACCCAGACCATTGTCAGACAGCATGAGTAGCATGGCCCACGCCAACACCCCACCAACCAGGAGAAAATCTTTTCACACAACACTACTGACAAGGAACTTATCACAAAGATCCACAAAAAGCTGACTAGATCAAACAAAAACAAAGCAAACAATCCAGTCAAAAAATGGGCAGAAAAGCTAAAAAGACATTTCTCCAAAGAGGAAATGCAAGTGGCCAACAGGCATATGAAAAAATGCTCAACATCTCTTGTAATTAAATAAATGCAAATCAAAACCACTCTGAGATACCACTTCACACCAGTGAGAATGGCACATATCCAAAAAAATAGCCACAACAAATGTTGGCAAGGAAGTGGAGAAAAAGGAACTCTACAACACTGCTGGTGGGAATGCAAGCTGATTCAATCATTATGGAAAGCAGTATGGTGGTTCCTCAAGCTAATAAGAATGGAACTTCCAGATGAGCCAACAAACCCACTTCTAGGAAAATATCCAAAAAACACAATACCTGCACCCCTATGTTTATAGCAGCACTATTTACAATAGGTAACACCTGAAAACAACCTAAATGCCCAAACAGATGACTGGATCAAGAAAATGTGGTACATATACACGATGGAATATTATTCAGCATTCAAAAAAGATAAACTAGAGTCATTCATAGAAACATGGATGGAGCTGGAAGGGATTATGCTCAGCAAAATAAGTCATAAGGCAAATAAAAATACCAATGGTTTCCCCCTAGGAGGAATGTAAGGGAACCAAATAAGTGATCAAGGAAAAGAATAATAATAGCAACAATAATAATAAAAAACACAACAAAAACGAAAAGACAAAGACAAATCAGAGACACTTTGTTTTGAGGGGTGAGGGAACGGGTTGAGGGCAGAAAGAGCACAAGGGACTGAGGTGATGGTGCACTGGTGAAATGGTGGTAGGAAACCCATGGGGACCACAATTGATGTCAGTATATATATAAATAATGACACAAAAAAACCACAACAGAATCTGAATTTAAAGGGAAATTTATTCCAATGCCAAGGCTAGTAAACCACAAGATGCTCATCCCATTATGTTTTAACATTGCTACAAATCTAACACTCTCCATATCAAGAACTACTGAACTTGTTACTTTTTTTCCAAGCAAGAGATTTTCCTGGAGGTTATTCTGTCCCTGGTTCAACACTGCACTCGATGGAGAATGTGCAGAATTATCTTTTTTGCAAAGTTTTCCAGACAAAACCCCATCTCTTACTGATGGAGAGTTCTACACATGTCTGGAAGTTCCTGGACCTTGACCTTGTGGTGTGACTGCACAGGGTGGGCACCCTCTCTTAATGGAGGTGATGGTATTTTATGTTTGTGAAGCCGGGGATAATAGATTCATCAGAAAAAGTAAACCCAAGGTCTACAGTTCACAGAGATCCGTACTTCTTTTAAAATGATGAGAAAAAGTTTAGGTCAAAGAAAAAATTAATACATAATATTAGTAGATAATACCTCCCTATGAAACTTTAAAATATAATTTTAATGATTTTAGTAAAGAAAGTTTCCCACAAAGGCAAAACTTTCTAAAAGTCTCAAAAAAAAAAAAAAAAAAAAAGAGTCATAGTGTTACCCAGGTGGGAATAGAGAGCAATGGATAGTTGGTGGAAATATGACAAACTGTGGAATAGGCAACAGTATGTTTTCATTAAATGCTCTTTTTTTTTTAATTCAAGGGCAAAGAGTTAAACTATATCGACTGGCCTTCTTGCATCCAGGTGTCATTATGTGCTTATTGCTCCCAATGGAGAGTGAAAGATAAGTAAATTGCCACTTTCAGGCATAGATGGCTCAGCTCACATATATCTTCTCCTTCACAAGTCTCAGGATCAATGATGCAGATATCCCTGGATTCTCATATAAAATACCCCTCTGTCCCTGAAAAAATGCATGCATCAAAGGTCCTGATGAGCCACAGTGTATTTTGAAGTGAGCACTTTATATTTACTACTAAGATTTGAGGGTTACATGTAACCCTCATGTATCCATTTTGTTATTTAGAATGTAGATGGTTACACAGTAATTAGTTTCACAAATCCTAAATAGTACAAGGGTAAGTCTCTAAATCATATACAATTTGTAAGGCAATGCTATCCCCTAAAATAGATAATATTTTCAAAATAGAGGAAGGAATCTTTCCTAATATAATTTATGACACCCACATTGCCTTAATACCCAAACCATACAAAGACAGCACAAGAAAATTACAGACCAATATCCTTAATGAATGTCCATGCAAAAAAATTCAACAAAATGTTTAGTAACTTTATTGGAATTTTGTTTCTAAGGTTCAGGTAAAGATTATTTCTGTTCCTGCTGTATGTGAACAGAAAAAATTATTCTCTGTATGTGAACAAAAAGTGAAGAATCCGATGCTAATTTATAAATACATATATCTAGGGACCTAATATGTGATTTTTTTCAGTCACTAAAGAGAGAACCTGACTGTATGCATTCTCACTGGCAAACAAAATTGTCATTTCTATTACTTTATATAATTTTTCTAGTGTACTTCAAGCTATGTGAGCGATCACACTCTCTACTTAATCCACTTTGAATAGGCATTTTGAGTAATTGCTGGTTAATTGGTACACTTATTTTGTCAGAGATGTTTGGTTGTCAACAATAACATACCATTGCATTCTTCCTCTTTCCATTCATATTTATGCAATATGTCAAAGTGTTGAATAAAAATACATTTCCCTGTTTTCCTTGTAACTAAATGTAGGCTAGATGTAGATATCTAAGTCCTGGATAATGTGATATTAACAGAAATAAATTATTAGTGAAGACAGTCAGAATACATTAAAGAAAGAGTTATCTTCCTTTATCCATTTTGTTATTTGGAATGTAGATGGCACCCCTGAGGATAAATATTTCTCCTTAGTGAAGACATAGGGTTAATCTGGAAGTCTTTATCACCTATTCATAATACCCATTCTTACCTGACTAGCAGGTGATAATTTTTACATGAGAGAATTAAAATTTGAATTCAGTCTTTGATTTTAGAATCTGTGTGTGGAAATCCAAAACTAATCATAACTTACTTGGTACAAAAAAAATTCTTTTCATTCCTACATATTTCTCAGTTACTGTACAACTAAGACAAAGAAGTCCTACACATACAAACATATTAGCATTATGATTTATTCATTAGTGTTTTGTGCTAATGAATTGGTATAAAATTCACTAGAATGAATCTGTCCAAGCATGTACTTCTGGTGGTATACAAGTTCTGAAATTATTCTCTGTGACATTTCAGTTGTGATATATTGCAATGGTATTTAACTTCATCAGTAATTGTTTCTTCAACTGTAAAATGGGACAATAATATATATATAATATATATAAAGAACTATATATATTATATATATATATAATATAAAGAGCTCCTGTGTGCACACAGAGATTTATCAATACATGTTACTTGCTGCTATTACAAGGTCTGGAATAGAAACTGAATGGTACTAACTCAAGTGAATTCTTCCCTCATCTGGGCAACCAACTAATATCCACAAAAGTTTACACAGTTCTCAGTCATAATTGCTTCCAAAAAGTGAAGAAATATGTGAATATTATTCTATTTTAAGTAGAGATAGTTCAAATAAATTGTCTTAAATAAATGTCCCAAAGTATGCATTGCAGGATTGATAGTATCTTATGCAGTGTGCAGAAGATTATGAGGAAACAAATATTGCTAATAATGGCAAGTGCACTAAAGTAGGGTAGGCAAAACTGTAAGATAGTCTTATGTAAACTGTATAGCTAACATACATTTATTTTCTCACAGTTCTGGAGACTAGAAGTCCAAAATCCAGGTGTTGACACAGCTGCTTCCTTCTGAGGACTTTGAGAGAAGAATCTGTCCCAGTCCTTTGCTTACAGATATCTGTCTTCATATTTACATTACATTCTTCTTGCATCTGTCTGTGTCTAAGTGCTCCTGCTCAGGATAGCAGTTATATTACATTAGAACCCATTCTAATGAATTTATTTTAAATTGATCATTCCTGAATGACTATCTCCAAATAAGGTCACATTCTGAGGTATTAGGTTAAAAATTTCAAAATAAGAATTTTGACAACACAATTCAATTCCTAATACCCTTCAAGATTCCTGTCCCCTTATATATACGCTGTATATTAAACTGGGATCTTCAGTGAAATGAGAATAGAATGTCACTTTTTTTGTTGGGTAGTGTTATATATCAAAAGTAAAGGAACTTTTTGGATCTGTTTAGGTCTCTAATCAAAAGCAAAATAATCCTGTGGGAGCCTGACATAATTAATTAGCTCTTTAAAAGAGAATCTAGAAAACAAAGGCAAAGGATTCCCTTTGAAGCTTCTTACTGTGAATTTGCAAACTGTCCAGTTGTGACCCATAAACAAGTGGCAGGGAGTGCTGAGCAGCCTTTGTGAGCTAAAGATCTCAGTTCTATGTTTGCAAAGAGCTCAATTCTGCCAATAACCAATGAGATTAAAATATGCTAAGTCCTACTCAGAAAAAATAACAGCCTCGCCTGATTTAGAAGAAATAACAGCCTCGCCTGATTCGTTGATTTCAATTTGGTTGATCCTGGGCAGAGTATCCATGTAAACCATGACAAGCTCTTAACTCATGAAAACAATGACACAATAAATAACTGATATTTTGAGATGCTAAATTTGTGATAATTTGTTAAGATACAGCAATCAAAAACTCATATAAATTAAAATAAATAAAAAACTCATGCAATAATAAATGGAAAGTCTTACCTTTTGGAAACAGATTTTACATCGGACATACATGCACTTTACTCAGAAAATTATATTTTCAGCACATATTAATAAGCCTACAGATTTCTGTCCATAGTATAGGAGTTTGAATATCATGTAATGGGTTCAGTATATGAAAAAAGGGTTTCCAGGTATTTGAGTAAAATTTTGATTTTTGCCTCATAATGTTTCTCATAATTATTTCATAGTATACCTTTTAGGTTATGGACAGAAAAAAAGTATTAGATGGGATATGCCAAAATGTAAACAGTACTTATACCCGAGATAGGGGATAATCAGCTGGAATATGAGAAAGGAGGAGGAAGATAGTATTATTACTATGATCATTACTCTTTTCAGATTAGAAGTTTGTACATTATTCACTTAACTAGCTAGGAACTTTGTTATTAGAGTTCAAACAAATCAAGAGCTACAAATCAAAGGGATGCAAAATTATAATGTCAATAAAATAGAATCTGTATGGGGTTATTAGAAGGAATTTGAGTTTAATGCTAGATTTTGCTCACTGGGTGACATGAAATTCATTTATATCTACTGTTAAAGGAATAAGTGATTCTAAGAGGTATGGCAAGACTAGTTCAAATTCTTATTTGTGTTATTAAACTTCTCAACCTCTGAAATGCATGTTTGTATATGTCATAATTTTGATACACATTTTTAACTTACTGAAAACTATTTCATTCTCAACTATATAATGTTTTGATGACACTTGTTCTCTTCACATTTAAAGGTATGAAAATATCTTTAGTCCACAACTAGATTTTTTTGTTAGCATCCTCACTTTAATTTTTATCAGGATTTTTAATTGCAACATTTTCATTTCACTACATACCACCAACACCAATACTTTGCTCTTGAACACTCCACATATACTAAATATGAATCTAGAGATCATGAGTATCTTAGTATAATGACTTCCTCCCCTACATCAGCTATGCACCACTTCTTTCTTACTAAAACACTAAAAGGGAGTGTACAGGGACTCAACCACATGTGAAGAGGTTTAGAAGACTTTGAAATAATTACTAATGTTCCAAATGGGGTAAAATTGAAAGTTTGTGAAATAGATTAAATGCCAAACCATCTCTCAGGATTTTTCTTCATCTAAAACTTTACTGATTTCCTTATTTCCAAATACCGACTCTTCTTAAACTCAACACTGCACTCTCTATCCACTCCCAGTGGCTACATCTTTGAACTTCTAGTTTTCCAAGAAAGAATTGTTATAAACTCTTACTTCCAATATCTGCATACTAGATACAAGAAATCCCAGCTAAAATTCTACTTTCACGCTTTATGAAATGTCAATTAATTTGGGTTTATGTTTATTTTAGTAGAAATAAAGACTATCTGACTAACAATAACATTTTTTGAAAAAACTAAAAACATAAGCTTTAAAATGGCTAAAATCACCAGATGGTCAATAAAATCTTTCAAGCCCATTTTCTATTTACCAGTTTTTCAATTATACACTTTTTTACTATATCAGTAAAGAACATATTACACTAAAATATAACTTTTTGATCAATCGGCTGACATTAAATGACTAATCCATTCTGAAGCTTCATATGCTTCACCATCAATTTGTGCCTGCTCCTCATTTTAAAAAATATTGTATTGGTTTCCTTAAACCTCTTAATTTTTACAAAGTATCTATGGAAAATGTAAAAGTTATATCCTTTCAAATGAAAATGTGAAATCTAGAGTAAATATACTATACTGTTTTACAAAAGAATGATTTAATAACCCTTCAGGTAAAAATCTTTTGTCTTCAACTTTCATAGTCTTGTCAATTTCATGAATTATTACAGAAAAAGTCAATATATCATACTCTATTCTCTTTAACATCCTGACAATATAACTCCAATTGACAATATAATTATTAAGAATGTACCCGCGGCCTCCCCGGTGGCACAAGGGGTTAAGGTGGCAGTACTATGAAGCATCTGTAGCCACTGCAACATGAATTCAATCCCTGGCCAGGGAGGTGACCCACATGGTGTAACAGACCTCTCCTGTCCTGCCCTCTGCCCCCCTCAGCAGTGTATTTCAGTCAATCTGTCTATTCTGCTCCCCACTTTGTCTCTGGAGAATCCTCTCACCACCACCCCCACACATACCTCTGCCCTGTATTCCAGTTCTTGTATGCATAAATAAATCTCTAAAAAAAGGAAGAAATATACCTAACTGTATAGCACTACAGCTATACAAATAGATTATCATTGTCACCTCCAAATCACCTCAAAGTGAATTTGCTTAGCCTCCAACATTTTATACCTAACGGCCTGTTCTCTCTCTCCTCAATCTTGTCAGGTCATATTTCCAAGGCTATCCAAACAAACTTCATGAAATCATTTTGTACTGATTTTGCACTGATAAGAGTTGAATTGGAAAAGTCATAGTCCTCAATGAGCCAGTAAAGAGGCCTAGCAATTTATTTAATTAAAGTGCCTTAGTAGAATGTTGAATAATGCCATTATCATTTACAGAACATAATGCATGACTTAAGACTATCTGTCTCATGAAGAGTGAAACTAGAAAATATTGATGTGTATTATTCATTAAGCAGAGTTCAAATACTTTTTTATCCTTTTGAATATGTACCAAACATTTATACATATTGTAATATGTAAAGTGTGTGTAATAACTGAAGACATAAAAGTATTATGCCTAAATTCATACAAGTTACATATCATTAGTTTGAAAAGAAAATCTGTACAGGATATAGATGCCTGTAACACCATAAACTTACTCTTTCAAGTCTGTTTGAACTAGCATACCAGTTTTGACTGCTCCAAAAAGAATATTATCATTTCATCTAGAATAATATTCCTTATGTTATATAAAAAATAAGGACATTTGTCCCAGAGGTTTTTTTTGTTTGTTTTCAAATTTTCTTTCAGGTTTTAAGGTGGTCAGTTGGGGAATTTGGGCCCAAGAAGACAAGTCAATTAAGGTTGTTGAAAAGATTGTTGTCTGTAAGAAAAGGTTTTATCATATATGAACATTTTTAGACTGGGGTAAATGAATTGGGATAGGACTGCAGTATTGGGTAGATAGTATAAAAATAAGATGACCATTATTGGCAGAGGCCTAACTGGCTAAATGAAACAAAATGTTTATATCTTGCTACAGTGTGTTTCTGTTTTTCACAAAATTTATAAAAAGCTTTCTGCAGTTTTTTATGGCATATTGACTGACAATAATTTATATAAGCAATCCTCTAGATGGGCATTTACCTGGGGTTTATCTAAATTCAAGTATTATGGTTAGCTACTATATAAATCTATGCTATAAGATACTATGTAATATCTATGCTATATGTATAAGTACACATGTCAAAACTCTTGTGCATATTAAAGTAGGAGAATATATGTAACTTAAATTTCATTTATTAAAATTTTTACTCTCAATCCTTTATTTCCTATATTAAACTTTTGGGATATATAAGTATGCTTCCTTTTCTAAGTAATGATTTAAGACTACTTAGTTTTAAAATTGCAGGCTCTTCTACTATATACTTAGAGAAATATTAGCAAGATAAGAAGTTGAAAAAAAATTCTCTATTTCAAGAAGCTGCTGGAAAGCAGAGCTATTCTTCAGAGTAAAATTGTTCTTAGAAAAAAAATGAAAGGAAATACTATAAAACATCCAGACTTAATAAATTATTATGCTCTGTAAAAATAACCTTTAAGTTCTAGTCTATAATTCACATTAATTGGTTGCCATGGTAATAATATTTAAATTGGTATCTATGTTTATGAAAAGTATCATTAGTTGCAAGTTTTCTTTGTTAAGTCAAAAGAGGATCACTGGCATTTCCACTTTTTCACATGCATGACATCTGGAAACACTAGTTCATGGAAATTAGTAATAGACACAAAGATCACATGCAATTTAGTAAGAAATTTACTACTTAAGCCATTTATACTCCCACTATCAGCACATAAGAGGGCACCTTTCTCTGTATTCTTCATAACATTAGGTATTAGCAGTAGTTTCACAATCTAAAAGAAGAAAACTACCAATTCATTTCTAACTTAGATTTGACTTTTTTTAGTTTAGACATTTGTTGCAAACTTACATTTTTTTTCACATGCATATTGCTATTTATAACCATTACTTGGCCATGTTAAATTTATATTGCAGTTTTAAAATTTATATTTCATTATACAACACAAAATCATTTTTATATGTTGTATACAGGTTACAAGTAAATGTGTATGTTATATAAATGATTTTTAAAGAATCCATAAATATTTAAATGTGTAAAAGAAATCAGTACTCTGAAAATCATATAAACTATGTCCACATAAATATAATCATCAAAATTAAGTGATATTATTATTTAGTCTTATACTAAATATACTTAAACTATTTAAATAGGTATTTAGTTCTAAATGTAGAAATACAAAATTAGTATCACTGCTAAAGTGAACTATATAATAATATAGGAATAACTGACACTATATTGTTTATCATGGAATGAATGTATACTTGATCACTCAGTAATGTCATAATCATGTTACATTATTGTGTAAGAATATCTCCTTCAGTACAAGGTAATGGAAAAAAGTCTAAACATTAATATCAAGGTGGCACTTAACCTTGACTAACTCATCTTGGCAGCAATCTGACTGTAGGATTGAGGCTACTAGGGGAGGATAGGGGATAGCAAAGTGTGGGAGGCACAAGGACTATGGTGAAGGACTTTCAGTGCTTCTTGGTGGGTGTGGTATATGCCTGGTAACATACACCTGAAGGGTGTGATCCAATATTCTAAATCATACACAGTGTTGTAAAACACCAGTGTTTTCTTGATTAAAAATGTATCTCCATATAGCCAGTTTTACAATAACAGGAGAGAATCACTCATGTGTAGAAATCAGTGAAAGTTTTTGTGGAAAATATGATCATTATTATCTTTGTGGAAGATTTTAAAGTGGACATTTTTATCAGAAATAAAGAAGCCATAGGAAGTAAATTAATAAAACATACTATGATAGAAGTCAAGAGAGGAGAAAAACATAACAATAAAAATGCATTTGACAGTGGAGAGGAAATAAGTGTATAAGATATAGACAGAAAACTGCATTTAATTAAGCACATTTCAGGCTCTTCATGAACCGCAAGAGAAGCAAATCTCTATTCTGACAAAGTTAGATGCTAGACTAAAAGAAATGAAGCACATTTTAAAACTAGACCAATGATTATGTAGGAAAACTTCTTAAGGAAACATGACTTATCATAAAACTGCACAAAATGTAAATATGATAAATATGTACTATGAATATAGCTCACTGAATTATTTCAAAATGAACACAAACATCAACTGACCAGTTAAAGTATAATATTACCATTACAACTAGATAGGCATTCTGGTATTCTCTTAATCATTATCCGTTTCTCCTCTCAAAATTTAACTACTATGACATTTAACAGGATAGATTTGTTTGACCCATTTTAACTTTCATTTTTTTTTTAAAGATTTATTATGTATACAAGTACTGGGGTAGAGGCCAGAGGTGCGGAAGGTGAGAGGATTCACCAGAGACAGAACGGGGAACAGAACAGGCAGACTGACTGAAATACACTCCTGAGGGGAGCAGTGGGTAAGGCAGGAGAGGTCTGCTGTGCCATGTGGGTCCCCTCCCTGGCCAGCCCAGCGGCAGGGATCGAACTCGTGCTGCAGGGGCTGTGGTTTGCTTCATAATGCGGTGCTTAACCCATTGCACCACCAGGGAGGCCCCCATTTTAACTTTCTTATGAGTACAAAAGGTCTACATCTTTTACTTGATGTTTGGCTTCTTTTTGGTCAGTATTATGTTTCTTAGATCACTGATATTCTTGCAGGTTAATTATGTATTTTCATTCCTGTATAGTTTTCCATTATATAAATGTTTAACAATTTATTTTTCATTCTATTATTACTGGACATTTAGTTTGTTGAGCAGTATATATATCTACTCTATTTCCCTTCAGGCCATCTGACTGTGCCAATGCTTGTGAACAACCCCTGATTTGCTGAAGGCTCCTCAGTTTAAACTCCTAAATTTTAGCTCTCTTCCATACCTGTGGGCTCTCTCTCTGACACTGAAGGAGTTTGCACAGCTTTTTGCAGGCACAAACAAGAGATGTAGGGAAATTTATGTGGCAACAGCAATCCTCAGTACATGGGGAATAGAAGATAGTAAATAAATGTCCCAGTGTTCTCTTCCTGTAAGACAATTCTGAATTGTGTTAACTGTATTTCTCAAGTATCCCTAGAGGATTTGACTCCAGTTGCTATGTTCTAAACTTCATTATTTTTTTCTTTTTTCTCTCTCCTTCACACCTTCGTCATTTTCTCATTGTGTTTCAAAAATAACCTATGTCATGCAAAGTCTTGTATTAGTGTGTAGTTTGGGAGGAATCAGAAGTAAAACAGCTAGCTTCAAGGTTCGCTTAGAAAGAGAATCTCAATATTTAATTCTGGAATTTTGATGACATAATAGCAACAAAACCATATTGCTTGTCAAAATTATGGTTACAGCAATACTTGTAATGTTTTCACATAACAATCACTATGAATTTATTCTTTGGTGGACTATGATAACCAGTGAGTGGAATAGCAAACATCTGTTACACAAAAATTCTGATATTCAAAAATGTATGGTCAAAATAAGTGTAATGATTATAGACTAAGTTGTCTTTTGCTAACTTCTCTAGAAGCTGTTAAGTGAAAAATGTTATGTTTTGGCATATTTTCTCTTATATTATTTTTCTACATTTAGGTCTCTGCTTCATACAATTATTTTTTTCTGAAATGTCTTTCAAGAAAATAATTCTCACTTTAGCTATGCCAAAAAAGCTATTGAGCAAATTTACCTAATTTATTTCTCTAATTCTTAAACTTCAATTTGATTTTATATTTTCCATTAAACTGTTTTATTTCCAATAAACCTGTTTTATTTGCATGAATCTGTTAATCACAGTTATTTTAAAATAGGTATCCTGTTACTCCATTAGCTTTATTTCCTTTGAGTCTCCTAATTACTATAATTTTCTTGATTTCTGTTTAAGTCCTCTTGTCAATCATGATTTTTGATTATTATATATAGTATATGACTAATTTTATAAACTTTTTAAAAGATTTTTTAATTTATTTATGCATACAAGAGCTGGGCACAGGCCAGACGTGGTCAATGTCTATAAATTTCCGATACAAGCAATCAGTGTCATTTCATCATGTTAGGTCCACCAACATATGTAGTTGCTATTTAAGATGAGGGTGAATTGTTTAATACTACAAAATGTTTCTTCCCATGGGCAATGACTGTAAGGACCATACTAATTAGTGACTAACCACCACCAGAACCACTAGAACCACCAGAACAGGAAGAGTAAGGAAAATAAGAGAATGAACACTCAACAGGACTTGAAGGTCAAACTTTGTTATGCAAGACTCTACTGCATTGTTGTTCTCTGAGAGAAAAGATTTGCTTCTACTGCTCAAGTCCTCTGCAGCACTAATCACTAAGTTCAGCAGCTGCACAGCCACAACTCTATGCCATTTCAACATCTATACTTGTTCTAAGGGCTTTAATCACATATTTCCTTTTAATTTTTTTTAAAAATGTATTTTTAAATTGAGATAACGTGTATACTCCCACCAGATGAGATCCCTTATTGCTTTGCAGACATAGAACAAAGGGGTGGAGATGTGCTTCTCTGAGGCCTGAACAAAAACAAGAGCCACTTAACCTTCATTCCAAATTTATCTTTTAACTTTCTGATTCCATGATTTGATTGTTTTCTTTGATTGTTTGCTCATTTATTTATTCTCTTTAAAAGAGTGTCAATTTCAAGCACCCTAGTTCATCAATGTCTCCAATTTTTCTATCTAAAAAGTTCATATTCCATGTTAGGTTTTCTAGTGACACACCTACATTAAAGACAGTTACGTGTAATATGTGTATATAAATAATACTCCCCCCACTTCTTATTGCAGATATTTATATTTATAGTTTGTCTTACTTGTATTCATAAATTGTCTTGTATGTGATACCCCCAATACTAGTTGCCATATTGAGTAAAATACAAATAGTTATTTTTTTATGCTCTTAAACTAATTTTAAAATTGAACTTCTCTGAGTTTTGCTAAATTCTCTCTTGGTAATGAAAGAGATCTGTTTTCATTTTATTCACCATTTTTCACTCTCTGATTTGCACGGTAGTACTTATCAAATTAGAAAATGGTTTAGATATCTAACATTTGCTAATAACACCTTACCTTCATATATAGTAAATATAATATCCAACTCATTTCAATAACTTGCAAATTGTTTTTCTTATTTGAAATATTCTATTCTTGAAAGCCGAGTGCACCCTAGGCAGTACGACTTCAGAGTGATTGTTATGTTTTTTAAGAGGCAAAATTACTCCATGATAAGATAGCAACCAGTGCCTGACATAATCATCTAAAAATTTACTACCTACTGAGTTTTATTACTAAAAAATGGATGCATTTCTTAAATATTTGGAAGAATATAAATTTAACAAACAAACTTAGAAATAATAATTGCACTGTTCTAAGCACAACTTCTGTTGCCTGACAACAAAGTAACATTGACTAGGATGATGTACTGAAATAACAAAACAAGGCTAAAATTATCATAGAAGATATATTATATACACTGAATGTTTTTAAGAATTCAGAAATACTGATTTTATAATTTTATAATTAAGATGTATTTTATTCTTTTCTACAAATTTAAGAAAATATTTCATTAATTTACTATAATTTAGATGTAAACCTAATTCATTTTTCCCTTAACACATAAATTATAAATTTTATGCATATTATATATATTTGGGATATATAATTTAAAGATATATATTAATGATATGTAATTTGAGATATAATTTAGCTATATAGAATTTTTTTCTCTTAAAAGAACTGCTTTCATGATAACTATTAATTAGCAATTATTTATTTCATTATAGCAACTCTTCCTCCTCAAAAACAAAAACAATGTAAACAACTTTGATATCTATTTTAATATATTTTTCAGGGACAATTTACATACAATAAAGTGTACCTATCTTACAAGTGTTGTATAATCATTTTTGACAAAGGTACTATTTTATTTCAACTGCAGTTAAACCACAGATATTTCATCACTCTATAATGTCAAATTTGCCCCTCTGTAATCAATCAACCTAAGCCTACTACTTATCTATTTCATGTCACTATAAGTTCATTGTCTTCTCTAGAATTTTATAAAAATTAAACTCTATAATCGAACTCTTTTGTATCTTTTTTCTCAGCTAGATGTTTTTGAAATTAAAAAGGTATTTAAAAATATGATACTCAAAATATTTTGTAAAATATAGCCAATATTAATGTATTTCTTTCTATACTCAAGTAAAGATTGAGAAATATAGATAGTTTTCTAGAAAGCAATTTTGCTAAGAATATAATGAAAACACAGTTGTTAAACATGTTCTCTTTTGTTCCAGAGGATACACTAGAATCCAGGGGCTGAAGTTAAAGATGTTAGCTCTGCCAACTAAAGCAATTCCTGTTAATTGGACTCACCTAACATTTGGTGAGATCACTCTACTAAATTCTTCAAATATAGTCAAAGATGACTGAAGAGGGTAATTTGTAGATATCATCTCCCAGGCAAAACCTGTCCTCTTTAGAAAACCAACCAATCGGTCTTTGAACAACCAAAACTCTTGCACATCTTTAAAGAGTTTTAAGTCTAGTGAGAAGAAACAGAAACACAGTATAAATCAGTTCAGGAAGTGACAGCTGTATAAAGATAAGTAACAAGGGAGAAGATGAGATTTCAATAGTCATCTTGATACACACACACACACACATATATATATATAAACATACACACATGCACACTTATCTGTGAATGGATATATATGGCTACAGGATAAGGATTATATCTGGAAATTACTTGTTATATTTTTTAATTTTCTATAACTTAATGTTTTATTCCTTCATAACATTTTACCCCTTTAGATATGTTCTGTGATGAAGCATTTTCTGTATTTTTCTCTTTCTCTTTTCTCCACAAATGAATCCATTTGATAAACTCAAAGAAAATGAATGATTGAGGGTAGAAAAAAATCACCACTTTTGCAGCAATAATTTACATCTATTTATTAACTGAATTACTATTAGGACCTCAGCCACCCTTTACTATATAATTTACTCATTAAAGTTTATCTATGTCACATTGTGACCATTAAAGTATAACTGATATAATTCAGTGAAGGTTATGATCAGAGTCTTAATTCATTCCAAGTCAGTTACCATAAAAGTAACAAGACTTTTTAAACAAGATTACATTTGCCTTCCTGGTACAGTGTTCAACACTTAGTATTTACAATCACAGTGTTTGTCACTGGAAATTATAAGGCTCATCTAACATTTCATTTGAAATGTTTCATTTATTTGAAAGGTCAATAATTGCTCCATTTTGCTTATAAAATTGTGTGATATTTTCTTTTGCATTCAAGGAAGTTTATTATAGATACAGAGATATTAATGCAATTGTTGGAGCTGGTTAATACACACTCACAGGAGTTTGTGGGGTACAGTTCTTCCCATCTCCACATTCAGAGACATCGCATTAATAACTTAAACTTATCATACTGGACATATTTACAATGTGGGAATTGGTGAACTGGTGCAAATCAACTTAACCTTCCCTTCAACCCCAGAGAGCTGTTGAGTCAATGTTATCAGCACTCTAGCATTCTAATGTCCTCTGAGTATATAGGACAATCTACATTGATAAAAATTCAGTAGAAACTCAGAAGTTTAGTAAGACTAAGCTAGTGAATGTGGGAAGTAGAGGGTTTAGAGTAGGTGCAATACAGACATGGAATCAGCTGCATGGAGGTCAATGGGTGAAGAAATACATATTTAAAGGACTGAGAAATAGTATGCTGTAGAGGAGGTACTAGTCACAAAACTGAATGTGAAGATAAAGAAGAGAGCTGGAAAATGTCATTGTAGACATTAAAAATCATGGGCTTTTTGGAGGAAAAAAATAGAATTCCTAAGAGAAAAAAATGAATAATAATATTTATCATTTAGAATATTACACATATTAATGGAAAGGGAAGGGAAATCAATTTCAAATGTTATTTGGATCATGGAAGAGCAGGCTATTATTATCAGATACTATAGTCCCACTATAAATAATTTGAATAGTAGACAAAATATGAAAGGCTATTTCCAGACACTGGCCAATAGTCTCCTGGGAATTGTGATTCTTCAGATATGGGAAAAAAGTGAGATGAGCCATATGGTTACTCTATCTATGTAAAAGTGATCCTTAGACTATGTAACATGGAAAGGAACACAGTCAAGCACCTAGCAGATTTATTCAGTTGGGATGGCAAGAGTTTGGAAAGACTGAAACAACTAGACTTTATGCATCATATTTGCAGAGATGTAGGAACAGAAAAAGATGTCCAGAAATATTCTGGGATCAATTTGACTCTTTAAATGAGTGAGTATGGGAAAGTTGGGGGTTAGAACCTATGGTGCTCAGCTAGGAAAAAATTACGAGGACAGAACAAATATCAGTCAGAGAGCTGAAAACCAAATATCAAATCTCCATTGTCCTTCTATGGACTGCAACAGATTAAGAAATAATTGAAGTCCTCATTTGTCTAATTTCACAATCATGTTTTTATAATTTTTGTACAAATGTTTTACATATTTGCAGATAAAATGGATAACATCTACAATTACAATTTCCCACTAAAAATAAGAATGATTGATATTGGTGGCTGTTGAATATTGTAACTTTATTAATTTCACCATTAAATACAGTATCGATATGAAGGTTAAAACACTGGCATCATAAGATCATATATAATTGCTCAGATAATTTGTCCCCAAACAGTAAAAACATTAAATGAAACAAATACTAGTGGGGACAATAAAACTGGCAAGGTGTATTTAGTGACAGATGGCTTATCATTTGAAGATACTTTCTTCTGAGTTTATATATAGTATAAGATTGCAATAATCATAAGTGAACAAACAATTCTAAACCAATACAATACAAAATCTCCATGACAGCTGGTGCCTTGCCAACACTGCTCAATTTTTTTTTTATCTCTAAGCTCTAAAAGATAGTACATAAGTAACACTCAGACTATACACTGAATGGAAATATAACTTATAATAGTATTTTAAATGTAATTTATTTTTATTATAAAGTAATCTTAAAGCATATTCTTAATATTGGTGCTTGAGTAAGTTTCATGTATATATTTATCTTTCTTAAGTACTTCCTATTTCTCAATAGCAAATCAATGTTTCACTAAGTGTTCCTTTAATATGACTTTCTGCTCATATTACTAAACATCTTTTGTATAAGTATTAGCTATTATAAATGGCAGACTGAATTTTTTTCATAATTTTTTATGTATAAAATGTTTTTACATTTTAGGTATAAGTTCTCACACTCTCAAAACACTTTTATTAAGAAATGTCATTTAAAAATTTTTGCTAATGTTAGTAGTGAAATAACACCATATAGTACAGTTGGCACTAAATATTCTTTAATTCTTTTTTATTTTCTTTTTTTTTTTTTTAAGATTTATTTACTTATGCATACAGAAGCTGGGGTATCGACCAGAGTTGTGGGAGGTGAGAGGATTCACCAGAGACAGAGTGGGGAGCAGAACAGGCAGATCAACCAAAATACACTACTGAGGGGAGAAGCAGGTGAGGCAGGAGAGGTCTGCTGCACCATGTGGGTCCCCTCCCTGGCCGGGGATCAAACTCATGCTGCTGTGCCGCAGATGCTTCAAAGTGTGGCACTCAACTCCTGGGCCACCAGGGAGGCCCTCTTTAATTCTTTCAACAAAATCTTATTGATTATACATCTTAAACATAGTGCCCCTGTACTAGGAACTTGTTGATATTTAGACTTGCAAATTTTATTTTAGCAAGGCTTACAGAATTTTACTTTTTAATTTTTCAATTTCTCCTCTCTCCCTTGTGCCTCTGGTTACTACAAGCAAGATCTCTTTTTCTCTAGGTAGGATTATATGTTTTATTTCATGATTGCACATAAAAATGATATAATATAGTATTTGTATTCTGTGATGTATTTAACTTAGCATAATGCCTTCAATGTCCATGTTGTGTGTGTGTTCAAGAGTTCCTGTGGCTCTAACACTCAACAGCATTTGGTGACATCAGTGCTCTGGATTTTGGCCATTCTAATAGGTGTGTAGTGCTGTTTAATTGATGATTTAATTTTCATTTTTATGGCCCAAGGTGCCAAAAGTGGAGCTTCTTTTTATATGCTTAGTTGCCCTCTATGCATCTTATTTGGTGAGGTGTCTGTCAGGGAATTTGATATAGTTTTAATTAGGTTGTTTTCTGATTTTAATCTTGAAGAGTCTTAAAGGATAATTGTTATTTGTCACATGTCTTTTGCAAATATTTTCTTCAAGTCTGTGTTTTGTTTTCTCATTCTCTTGTCATTGTCTAACCAGTACAATGGTTATTAATTTCAATGAAGTCAGTTTGCATTACATTTGTTTCTCTCAATGATCATGCCTTTTTTTTTGTATCTAAACTATGGCCATCCATAGGTTGTCAAAGATTTCTTCTATGTTATTTTTGAGTAGTTTTATATTTTATATTTAGATGTGTAATCTACTTTGAGTTTAATTTTTGTGAAGGATATAAGGTGTAAGTAGATTTGTTGTGTGGATGGCCTGCTGTTCTAGCATGATTTCTCAAAAAACTTATTGTTCCACGCTATTGTCTTTGCTCCTTTATCATAAGTCAGTTCATTTATTTATATGACTCTATTTCTGGCTACTCTATTCCGTTTCATTGATCTATTTGTCTTGTCTTTCACCACTATCTCACTGCCCTAGTTACTGTATCTGCATCTTAACACTTGAAGTGGTACAGTGTCAGTCCTCCAACTTTGTTCATTTCCTTCAATACTGCATTGACTATTTCTGGATCTTTGAACTCTCCATATAAACTTAACAATCAGTTTGTGTAGATCTACAAAATAAGGTTTTGGGAATGTGATTAATGCATCTGTAGATTAAGTTGGGAAGGTGTAAAATATTCAAAAACTTAGCAGAACAACTTAATTTATACATGAGAAAACTATCTGATAATTATCCAATAATATCCAATATACATGGCAATGATTTTGAGACTCATCAGTTAAATTTTTAATATCTGAGTTTGTGAAATTTGGAAACTTATCAGGACAATATTTTAAATATTATTAATAACCAACAAATTTCATTAATAAGTTACCTCTTTTAACATAAACAGTCTTTCATAGTTAGAACTCTTCATAATAGTCATTGTGTAATAAGATACTTAAATGAAAACTATGCTACTTTTAGGGTGTAATATTTTTTTTTCCTTGGACATGACTGCAGGTTTGACCATAAAGACAGTGTAGATTAGATATACCTTAGTAGACTAAGCATGGGGTTTCAGGGGAATACACTATATTCTAAATGTGTAACAGAATATGTATTTATTAAACTTAATGTATTAAAACTGGAAAATATAAATAATTACTAACACATGCATAAACCTAAATTATATAAATAATTGTCCTGATCTAAACTATATAAAGAAAACACAAAGACAAAGTATGAGTCAGAAATAACTGTGATAGAGTCACTCCTAGTGGTTCAATCTAGTATTGGTAATATTTGGGTAGTGGCTAGTATGAACAATATTAGGACAAAAATTAAAAACATGGGAAAACTCACTTATATTACTATTTAGATTGAGAATTTAATTACTTAAAGCAGAATCTGAGTAGACCATGCCCTCAATTAGTAAACAAACTAAGAGTTTTAATTAGCTTTCAATGTTGCTGATTTGCAATAATGGTGGTAATGAGAGAGTGCAGAGTGGAGAACGTGGGAAATTATTTTTATTTTAAACTCTTCCGCTTACTTTCTGTGTGAACATTAATATGAAAATTCTCCCCTTTAGCCTTGGTTTTCCTATCTGTAAAGTCATAACTTTTTATGAAGACATTTCTGAGAAACATATTTTTTTAAATTTTGATTGAGTATCCAGCAGCCTCTTACTAGGCATTTATTAGATTTAGATTAAGCTCCTACCTTCTTTAATTACTGAGAACACTCAGTATTCAAATTTCCAAATGACTTTAGTTTAACTCTATTTTAAAAATATATTATTATATCAGGTAAAATAGTTCAATATTGCTGGTTTGTGAGCCCACAGTAACCCTTCCATAAAGCAGGAGACACAAAGAGATAGCCACAGGAGACATCTTTGTATTTAACAATTTATAATCATATAAATGAAAATATTTTAGAGGAAGTGTTTAAGACACAAATATCTGTATAGTTTTATAAGAGATTTTACTAATTTGCTTTGGGAAAAGCAATACTTTATTGGACATGCTATTTTTCCCAGTGCAGATAGCCTCTTTCCCAGCTAAAATACAAAAAGACTGCCAGTTTAATGCTCTGGAAAAGACTGTCAGTTTCTCCTGAGATTAGCTCATGCATCTTAATGTAGCATCAGGTTTCCTGTAGACGACCACATTTCAGGCCCTTTGACAAAACCCATATAAAAAAAGATGTGATGTTCAAGAAACAGAGCTGGCTTGAATAATTTAACAGCTACATATAGGTCTATGAAATATTAAAGGGACGACAGAGTACAACGGGGAGTTTTACAGAGATTCTAGCTTGACATCAGTCTCCTTGCACAGCTGGTTTTTAGGGTGTAGCAACAGTTAATGTATTATGATGGTGAGACAATTACAAGGGAGTTAATAAGTATTTTAATAAAAGCTAAACCAGCTTATTGACATTCAGGCATCTGAAAAATTAAAGAGCTCAAATAACTTAAACTTTCTTTGGAATTGAGCTAATAATAAAAATCATTTTCAAGAACATGCCATTCCTACTCCTTTTAAATAAATTTGTTATGAACAGAGTTGTTCAGCTAGCTGTGTAGTTCCTTCAAAGATATGATAGACTTTAATAATCCTTTTCTAAAGTGAAAGGCAAGAAAGCAAGCATACTGTCTCTGAGGTTGTGCTGATACGATTTGAAGAATCATCGCTTATCATTTCATATGGTTCATCTATACAGACTCAATCTCACCTAGTAAGCAGGAGCTTTTCCATCAGAGACTCAGACTGCAATGCTGATCCCCAGAGAAGACAGAGTGGTTCAAAGGGGGATCTCATTCTCCTTACAGTACATGTTTGGTTTAGACATCTAAAGCATGCCTTGAAAGTTTCTATTTGCTTCTAAACTCTATTTGCCTTTAATTTTCCTTTCGTCTTTTGGCATGACAATATGCTTTCAGGAAAAAAAACCAACAACTCTGTAATTAAAGGGGTATTTCACCTTTCTTAAGTGAACTAAATATTTGAAAATATATTATTTACAGTACCTTGCTATTTTGCTATTTTCTAGGAGGTCTCTGTTTAATTTGCATTTTGTAATATTGTGCCCTGACATTTTAGTTTGAACACATACGGAAGATGAAGGAAAGTAAAGAAGGGACTTGTTTCCCAAAGGGACAGTTTTCTGTGATAGCTATAATTTTGACCTCATGTTAAATGAATACTTTGCATCAATCAACAGAGATACTTAATTCCCACTGAACACTTAGTGTTTGTGTTATATATTTTTAGCATGTATAGAAATCCACAGTTCTCCAAGACGATAGATGGCTAATTCAGGAGAGGCAAATAGTCCATAAGCTGATATCTTTCTTTTGGTTATTAATAATCTCAGCAGAGTCATAAAGAACTAAATGGTGAGCTAACTCAGCAATCAATATATAGTCCCTTTACATTACTTTTGTTTTTTAATTGCTTCTGCATAAATATTTTCATAGGAAACCCACTTTGCATAATCCTAAAAGGAAGACTTCAAAAGTAAAGGTGCATTCCAAGCACAAGCAATTTAACAAGATACACACTATTGTCAGTTACTTAGAATTCAGAGATCTATGAAAACACAGATCATGCCTATGGGAGCAGTCACAGCCTTAGAAGAATGAATTACCTTTGATATAGTAATTTTGCTTCCTTTTAAACAGTTGTCAACCTTTCCAATTTACCTTTACTCTAACCCTTTTTCATTCTAGACTTATATACATTCCACTTAATGGGCTCATCATAACTCATTCCTTGACCATGACAAAACAGCAATTAATAATAGCATTAACAGAATACATTTCCATAGTTAAAATCTCCCAAATTGAAATTTGGGGTTCCATGGAATTGTATAGTTGTTTGCATTCTTCTTTCATCTCTCCCCTTTCTCTTTCTTTTTATCTCTTTGACAATCTGAGTTTTGCCTAATTGTTTGGTATATTAGTAACACTACCTCTGATACAATGTACTGAACTTAGCAAATCCACTATCTCCATTCCATCTTTTTCACTCAACCTTGTTTTTTAAGTGTATATTTGCTATTATTTGAAAGTACCAAAATACTAGACTTAGATATAACTATAGCACACAAAATATAAATACTAAAAATTATGTAATGGATGTCATAAAAAATTTCAAAGTGTATATTTATCCATAAAAGCAGATAAAGATTTTGCCCAAATGGCTAGAAAATTATTACTTTGAAATATAACATTCATTTTGGAATATTACATTAATTTTAATATTCTTACTGAGAAAATTTACAGGGAATTTTTAAATTTTGTATCTGAAATTCCAGTACATAAAGAGACGAATATATTTTAATGAAAATTAGGCAACATATTATAGAAGACTTTTAATCATTTAAAGGGTTAAAAAGTGTGTGTGTATGCAAGTCACTAAGTTTTATGTTTTTTCTTTTTGTACGTGATACCTGACATAAGTTTATTGCTAGAAATAAAGCAGAATTATAAATGATCAACATACATTTGAACACATTCTGAGTTACTCACTGTTGAGAATATCAAAGAGTGTGGCATGTGGCATCTAATCTCAACACTAGTCTGTTTCATTAAGGAGATAAAACACACTGGAAAATGTTTTCCTCTTATATGCATGTTCTAGCTTCTATCTTGTCTTTAGCTTTCTTGTTTTTCTAATTGGAATCATCTAAATCCTTTTCCAGTGGAAATGCCACATTTTATTAAAAGCACATTAAAGAAAGAAACATTTTACAGGTCCAGTGTCTTACACATTATTGTGACAATAGTTCTGAATTCTAATCCCAACTCTACCATTTATTAATGCAATATGACTGTCTCCAAAGTTTATTGTGGGACTCACATAATGTACATGAATTCCTTTAAAATTTAATAAATCATGAACATGTATGACTGTTTTCATTATAATGGGAGTCTATTTACTTCATAAAACCTTACTTACAAATGATCAACTTTAGACAATAATTGCAAACATCCTGTTCTAAAAATAAGTTCAGTTTTTTTTTCTTTAACATAAGTTCAAGCATATATTCAGAATCTATACCACTGTTATAGTTGAAACACAAAGCAATCAGGATTGTGCCCTAAAAATGGAGTAGACTTCCCTTCATGTCTAGGTGCATGGCGTCCTTGGAGGTACCAGGGTAGATGGACAGGTAAGAGGGATGAGATAAGCAGGTAACATTAACAACATACAGTGATTAGTACAACCAACCACAGAGCAGCAAACTAATTATGTAATTCTAATGAAATGTTGTGCAATGTTTGCTTTTTCCTCTCAGGGGTAGTCCTCATAGAATTCCAACCACCAATTCACCCATGCACCATTGCCATAATCCCCTGTGCTCTTCCCTCCTTGTTATCCCTTTCTTTCTCCCTCCCTTACAGAATGATTCTGATTTGTAGTTTGCCTGCCAATTTTTTGGTCATTATTTATCCCCTGACCCCTTAATTGCCCCCCTATATTATTCCTATAGGTGAAATCATTTGATATTTTTTCTTTTTTCCTTCTGACTTATTTCACTGAGCATAATCCCTTCTAGCTCCATCCATGTTGCTGCAATTATGTGTATATGCCACATCTTGATCCAGTCATCTATTTTGGGGCATTTGTGTAGTTTCCGTATCTTATCTATTATAAATAGTGCTTCAATAAACATAGGGTTGAAAATATACTTTGAATTAATGTTTTTGTGTCCTTTGGGTAGATTCCTAGGAGGGGAATTGCTGGGTCATATGGTAGCTCCACTTTTAGTAGTTTTAGGAAACTCCACAGTTTTCCATAATGGTTGGATCAGTTTGCATTCCCACCAGCAGTATAGGAGAGTTCCTTTTTCACCACATCCTTGCCAACATTTGGTTTTGTTACCTTTTTTTTTAATTTCAATATGTGTGCCATTCTCACTGATGTAAATTGTTATCTCATATTTTGAGTTGCATTTCCCTGATTATGAGGGATGTTGAGCATTTTTTCATATCCCTATTGTCTATTTACATTTCCTCTTTGGGAAAGTGTCTTTTTAGCTCTTCTGCCCATTCTTTGACTGGATTGTTAACTTTGTTTTTGTTGAGTCCTGTGAGTTCTTTGTAGGTCTTTGAGATCAGTCACTTATCAGTTATATGTAGTGCAAAAATTTTCTACTAATCCACAGGGTGTCTGTTTTAGCTGATGTCTCTTTTGCTTTACCAAAGACTTTTAGTTTGATGTAATCCCAGCTATTTATCTTCTCTTTCACTTTCTTTGCTTTCGGGGATGAGTCTTTAAGATGTTACTGAGATGTATGTCATGTATGTTTGCTTATATTTTCTTCTATATATTTTATGGTTTCAGGTCTAGGAATCATTCTAGAGATTTGTCCATCTATTTCAGATTGCTGAACTTGTTTGCATATAAATGTTCATAGTAATATCTGATTATTCTTTTGATTTCTACTAAGTCTGTTGTAATTTCTCCTCTTTCATTTATGATGCTATGTGTTTTCTCCCATGTTTTCTTTGTGAGACTGGCTAGAGATTTGTCTATTTTGTTTTTTTGAAGAATCAACTTTTGGTTTGGTCTTTTGGACTGTTTTGTAAATTTCTATTTCATTTATTTTGTTTTATTTTTATTATTTCCTTTTTATTACTGGTTTTTGGGTTTTTGTCATTTTCTAGTTCTTTTGAGATGGAAGATTAGGTTGTTTCTTTGAATTCTTTCTTGTTTCCTGATGTGAGACTGTATTGCCATATATACTTTCCTTTTATTTGTTTTTGCTATGTCCCATACATTCTGGAAAGATGTGTGCTCATTGCTGTTTGTCTAGAAGTATTTTTCCATTACTTCTTTGATCTCTTCTTTAATCTAATAGTCTTCCAGTAGTGTGGGATTCTATCTCCATGAAGTGGGAGGGTTCCTTGCTTTCTTTCCATGGCTTATTTCTAGTTCAATGCCTTGATGATGAGAGAAGATAGTGGTATGATTTTGATCTTAATGCATCTGTTGATGTTTCTCTTGTGATCCAATATCTGAGCATCCCAGATAATGATCTGTGCACACTTGAGGAAAATGTGGCTGTAGTGTCCTATAGATAGTTGTTAGGTCATTACTTGGGGCCCTAGTGCCCTTATTTTTTTGTCTTGTTGATCTGTCCATTGGTGAGAATGGGGTGTTGAAGTCTCCTACTATATGTGTATTTTCTCTAGTGTCTGTTTTCAGAGCTGATAATAATTGTCTTATATATTTTGGTGCTCCTTCATTTGGTCAGTATATGCTGATGAGTGTCATATCTTCTTGATGTATTGTCCCCTTGATCATGATGTAGTGTTTATCTATGTCTCTTTTGCCTTTTTTTCAGTTTGAAGTCTATTTCATGATATAAGTATAGCTACCCTTGTCTGCTTTTCTGTTCTATTAGCTAGTAGGATTGTTTTCCAAACTTTCACTTTGTCTATGTTTATCTTGTGTAGTTAAATGTGTTTCTTGGAGACTACAGAAGATTTGATTTTGTATTTTGATCCAGCTTTCTATCCTGTGTCTTCTTATTGATGAGTTTAGTCTGTTTACATTTAGGGTTAATATTGATACACTGGCATCTGTATTTGACATTTTGTTGCTTTATTTCTTATTTTATTCTGTTCTTATTCATTTTTCTGTTAGTTTTGGCTTTAGGACTTTTTGTGGTATTTTTTTTTGGGGGGTGGGGAGTGGTTAGTAGTAATGTATTTCTGTTTGTCTGAGAAGGTCCTTATATTTCCTTCCTAGAGGAAGGAGAGCTTTGTGGAGCAAAGCATTTTTGGTTGGCATTTGTTGAATTGGAGTTTTGTTTAACATACCACTACATTCTCTTCTTGCCTGTAGTATTTCTTCAGAGAAGTCTGATTGAAAATATTGAAAATACACTTTTCTTTATAAGTTATATGTTTCTTTGCTCAACAGCTTCCTTATTTTTTCCTTGTTTTGGGCCCCTGGACGTTTTAAAATTATGTGTCTTGCTGTAGTTTTCCATTGATTGTGGTAATTTGGTGTTCTTCTGGCTTCATGAATGTCTATTTTCACTTCCTTCATCATGATTGGGAAGTTATCTTTGATTATCTACTTGAAAAATTTCTTGGTTCCTTTGTCTCTCTCCTCACCTGCTGGGATTCCTAAAACTTATATTTCCTTTCCTCATGGTGCCAAATAGTTCTCAAAGTGTTTCTTCATTCTGTTTCCCTTTAATTCTCTTTTCCTTTCACTTTTTGGTTCTTTTTGCATGTGTATTTTCAAGAGTACTGATTCGTTCTTCCATTTCATCAGTTCTGTTTTCATTGCTTCTCCCAGAGTTCTTTAGCATCTCCATTAATCTTTTAACCTCCTTGTTCCTTCATTTCCTTTTTTTTAAGACTCAATTTCCTTGTCCAGTTCAATGAATATATTTCATATCAGTCTTTTCCTTTTAGTCTTTATTTTTTTTAATAAATCTTTTTAAAGATTTATTTATGCATGCAAGAGTTGGGGTACAGACCAGAGTCACAGGAAGTGAGAGGATTTACCAGAGAGAGAGTGGGGAGCGGAACGGGCAGATTGACTGAAATACACTGCTGGGAGGAGCAGCAGGTGAGGCAGGAGAGGTCTGCTGCAGCCTGTGGGTCCCCTTCCTAGACAGGGATCAAACTTGCACTGCTGTGCAGCAAATGTTTCACAGTGCAGTGTTCAAACTTCTGTGCCACTAGGGAAGCCCCTTTTTTATGTTTTTTAATCATGATAATTCTAAATTCTGTATCTGGTAGTCAGAGGTGTTCTTCCATGTCATTGTTGTCGAGTCTGGGCATCTCTTTGGGGTGCTCCTTCTGAGATATTGGAAACTAGTGACCTGACCAAGTCCAGCACTGTTAAGCCAGACTCCACAAGGATAGTGATGCTCTAGATGGGTTGATAGTGCTGAAGATCACCAAGTCTCTGTATGCTGCTAGCTTCTTCCCCGACATGGACATGGCTGTCTTAACCTTTGTTTGCTGAGCCCTCCCTCTGTCTACTCAGTTCCAGAAGGGAATCTCAGTGTTGCTGGCTTTCAATAGCCCAGCCAGCAGACCCTCACTTTCCTGGGACCCATAGTCCAGCTTGATGACAGAGCCCTCCCTCCTGTACTGGTAAGAGTTCTCTTTAACTGCCATTGACTTTACCGTACACCAAACCTATCATAGATAATCTCTTTACCAAATCCTCTGGTATTCTCTTTAAATCAGTATTTAATTTTTGTTTTGTTTTGCTTTTTTTTTTCATGTTTCAAAACCAGTTTTTTCCAAAGGAAAAACCATGTACATATGTTTTCACTTCCCCACTACCACTATATCACCATGACTTTTTCTATTTTACTTTAACTTTTTCATAGTAAACTTTAAAAGAATAGCTAGGCATTATCCCTACAGAACAGAAAATAAGAACTAACCCTTTTAAACAGAGAAAAGATTTTTAAATATTCACTGAATTATAGTAGCCATCCAATCACAAGAACATTATTTCTAATATATAGAAATTGTTAACACACACACAAATTTCTAATATACAGAAATTGTTAACATGCACACAAATATTCAAGGCCAATTTTTTATTTATATTTACATGGCTTGATTTTATCATTTTTCTTCTCAGAAAACAATTATTTCTAACTAAGTTGACTGAAGTTCATCTTCAAGAACATTTTTCTTAGGTAAATATGGATGCACTAGCTTTAAAGCTCGTCCATGTTGTAAAACATAATCTGTGTAGTCTGGATAATATAATGGTAGCTCAGCTAGTTATAACTGGCTGGGTCAAATTTTATTTCTCTTTTGCTTTAATTTTTGATGACTTTCTTGAATTTGCTTACAAACAGCAAAAATACTATGAGAAAAAAACCTCATAGGAGGTTTTTTAAAACTTGTTTTGTAGATCCGGACTACCTCACAAGTTATAGATAATACACACACACACACACACACACATATAAAATGAAGTATATATCAGATATACATAACTTCCAAAACCAGAAATCATGTGTTTGAATAGTTTCTACAAAGTTTCCTTATAAATATTTACCTTAATTCTGCAGATTCAGATATTTTATACAAGGGGAGAAAGCTTTTATCTTTTTTATTTTGATACATTAACTTCAAATGTTTTTCTTCTCTGGCCATACTCATTATGCATGCATGGATTCTTCTTTTTTGGTCTCTCCTATCTATTTTTTATCATAAAACCTTTTCTTTTCATCTAATTTGGATTTATTTTCCTGAGCTTGCTAAGTTTCAGGATGCCTCTTTCCCTTTTTGATGTTTCTAATGCAGAGTTCATTTTTGTATTCATTTTCTTTAAAATTTTTTTCTGAGTTATGCAACTCAATTTTCTTTCACCCTTGGTCCTAAACTCTCTTATTTGATCTTATTTTCTCATTTTTTGATATTTTAAAGAGACTTGACCTACATTTCCTTTATTTCATGGTGAAATATTCATCTGAAATTAGCATCTAGTCTCAAAATAATTTTCTTTAGTTTCTCATTTTTTTCTCTTAGAGTAGTTTATAAATGGGAGTATTATTTTCATATAGGAGCATTCCTTTCAGGCCAAGTCTATATATTTAATGAAGGAGTGGGAGAAAAGTTGGAGGAGTTAAGCTGCTGAGTATTTTATGAAAATATTTTATGAAAAAAAATTAGTTTTCTGTTAACATCATATAATCAAGCTCAAAGTATATAACTTATTCCTACATTTTCTCCCTTTTGTCATATCTGAAGTACTTGTAAAAAGGCAGTAAGTTCTATGTACTCCCTTAGCGCTGTCATTTTCTTCTGCTTCATAATTTCAGTGATGAGTTACAGATATTTTGGTAGTCTATGCTACCACAGTGGCATAGATACTGATGCAATATCAATCTCAAAAGATGGTTACTCACTGACAAATATTTATGCTTCTCATGATCTACAAGAACTCTCCCCTTAGCTAAGTTCATTTTTACTGACTTCAGCAGTCCTGCTTTTTTATATTGTTTTTTAGCTACTGTATGTTTTCTAATTTTTTCAAATTTGCAAAATCTTTTATACTAAATGTTATCAGGTAGAGCAAGATGAGTATGACTTTATTCTGAATACCCTAAAAAGGAGCCCACACTAAGTTTTACAAATGTTAATTAACATCTTAAATGGAAAAATAATCTATAGTTTGGTAGTAAATATAATTCTCCTAAGCCAAGAGCATTTTCTTCAGATTTGGGAAAAAAAGAATTAGTAGAGGAGGGGCATAATACTACAGTCACTGATGGAAGACTTAAATTTAGATGAACAGAGAATAAAGTGGAATATCCCAGTTACAGAAGTCAGTAAATCAGACAAAATGATTTAGCAAAGTCTTGAAAGCTTTAACCTGTATGATTATATTACGCAAATTAGCTAATAAGGTACACAGTCTGAAGCCAGTTTGACATTTTAACTTAATTTGCCATAAGTGAACTTAAATACCTTGCATGTTAATAATGGTACTTAGCTTATATCACTCTCTTGCACACATTAGATAACTATCTTCTTTTTTAGAACAGAAACTGAACTTGTATATTTTAGTCTTATCATCAATCAATGTAAATTGTCAATGTCCAATGAACAGATCAAAATATTACCAGTAAAATATTGTGGTAATCAGATCAGTATTTTATATTCATCAATGTAAAGGGGTTTGCTAAAGTCAAGTCTGTCCAAATATGTACTGCTTACATCTGTAAGCGGTTTTGTACAGAAAGTACACCCACAGTGATAGGGAATTTCTGGCGGGGATTCAGGCATCATGTAGGTAATACATCTTCTAATCATCAGATGATATGGATTGCATTTGCAGTCATATTAAATATAATCTCCCACTGGGGAAATGGATGTTCAGGAAGGTAAGTGATTTATTTAAAAATCTCAAGCATGATTGAGAGCCTGAGTCAAATCAAGCACTTAGGCCATGACATAAATGAAAATGAATGTCAGAGTATCATGAGATGGACATTTTTTAAATAACTTTAAAAATGAAATTAAATTATGAATTAAAAATACAGAAACACTAAAAGCACAGATGCTTTAAAATATTAACATGCTAAGCTCTTCCCTTTATTGAATACATTGCTTAAAAAAAGAGATTAAAGCAAAAATAATTATGAGATTTCTTTGTGAAACCCCATAAATTTAGGAAAAGAAAGCATATAGTATGGAATTTGAGAGGCTCCCAAGGACACCATTCTTTCTGATAAATCCTGAAATTGTTACAGCATTCCATAGGCATTCCTTATATGCGCCTCAGAACTCTTAGTTTTCAGTCAATTGCTGTTGCAGTTTCAATTATCATCAGTTACATTTTCATGTCTTTCTTTCACTAATCCCTGGAAAGTCTAGTTGTCAAATTGAACTGTGTTGTGTTCTTGTTCAGCAGGAACTGGATATTCAAAAGTATTAAACTTTTCTTTCATTTTTAAATACTGTTTCAAATATGAATTTTAACCTAAAAGACAAACTTATCTCTGTTTTTGAAAAAAATTCCCTGTACCCTCATCCTCAGTGCAGAAGCAATTTTCCAGTAACATAACCCCATGCACTTTCATTACATATTTTTTAGTGCATGCTTGCATCTCTTCATATTCTGTTACTCATTCTTTATAAATCCCAACCCTCATTGTTTCAAACATCCATGCAGGTGACATTTAAGAGCTTTGTGTCTAAACTGTAAGCTAGAAAATGTATTTTCAGCTTTACAAATGATTTACGGTTTATGAAGTAGAACAATGCATATTATTATGTGAAGGGTTAAAGGAGGGTCCTTTGCACAATTAAAGACAAACAGGTATAACTGCTTCCTTGCACCATGGCCATTTTTCCTTCAACCTTCTGAAAGCCATATTGTAATATTTCAAAACTTATTTTGCTTGAGGAAAAATTTTAGTCACATCAACTAGGTAATAAATATCAAATGATTGAGCTTTTGTCTCTGCATGATTTATAATAGTACATACTTTATAATAGTGCATTCATAATATGTAATTTATCAGATACTTATGATGCAATATTTCATATCAATTGGACAACTTATTCCTTAAATCTTTAATAGAAAGAGAAAGAGAAATTGATTGTGGAAACTAGAACAAGCTGCCAATAATGTCTTCATGACATCTCTCAAACACATTACTCAGTTTCTGCTTTCAAGCTGTCAACCTAATTACATCCTTCTTACCCTCCTGTAGATTGGTACAGAAGCTCAACTTTGGTTTATTCTGCTTCTAATATACCATTTTCACTAGCACCACTTTTCCACAACTCACCATAACAATACCCCACATTTTATATTCCTTCAGCTTAAAAAATATTATGACAGGGTTTTATTTTTCTTTCTGGTTGGAACCTATCACTTTTTTTAGGTGGTCTCCATTGAAAGGAAGCAATACTTCTGTGTTCTATAGTCAATTATTCTTACAGGATCCTGGGTTGAACACTACTTTAGATGTAGGTGAGGGTGTGAACACATTTTTAAATAATTATATGAAAGAGTACAACTAACCTGGCGATGCTAATATTAGAAGATAGATGTTACGTCTTAGTCATCAACAGTTCTTTGAATGATCATAAATATTTGTTAGCATTATTATATAAATTTATGTAGGTGGCTTGGCAACATATATACATATGTACATATATACATATAATACATATTAACATGTTGAAGTATAGTTCAGATGCCATGTAACTTTTTTAAAATATATGACTCAGTGGTCTATACCATAATCTTAATCCTAAATCAAAGGGGACAGAACTCAGCCAACATCTTGAGTGGGCAAGGAAACAGACCTATCCTTAGAGAGGCAGAACCCTACCAACCCTACCAACAAACATGCGTGTGTGTTTATATGTATCACATTTTTCTGATCTATCCTTCTGTCCTCAAGAAGTCTTCGCTTCTGCCCTAAAAGTTACTGTTGAAAAACCTAACAGACTTAAGGTGGGGGGGGGGGTGTTCCCTTGTATATAACAACTTCTTTTTCTCTTACTACATTAGAAATTCTTTGTCTTAACTCTTCATGACTTAATTAAAATGTGTTTAGGTATATTTGGTTTTATCTTATTCATCTTTGGCTTGTTGCTCCTGGATGTGTATGTGGCCTTTTTTTTAAACCTTGGCTAGGGAAATCCACAACCATATATTTGAATGGGTTTTCTGTCCTTTTCTATCTATATAGACTATTTTCTGGAGAATTATGCTTTTTTTTTGTTTAGAATATATTCCTCTATTTCTTCATTATCCTTGACTCTGTTGTTTTCTGTATATTAGCTAAGACAGCCCTTCTCCCAGTCTTGACCAAGTTTTCTATATAGGAGATGACCCTTGTCAATCAGCTCAGCCTGAGATCCTGGTTGTCAAACCTTTGCAATATTCCAAATCACCATCCCTGTTCTTACTGGGCCCCAATAGTTGAGATACACTGAGAATCATCAATGTCTCAAGAGGGAGGAAATCACTGAAGAGCTAGATGTAGGCTAATTAGAAACAGACTCTCAGAGGATAGCTGTAAAGTACAGTTAAGTCCCTTTTATGGGGAAATTGGGAGATGGTGTCATTTTTGCTTTTTTTATTCTGATTTATAACTGTGAATGGGGTGAAGGTGTGGGGGGTGTGAAGTTTTTCTTACCTATTTAAAAACTGCTTGTTTGCTATATTCCTCTGTATCTCCTGAATACAAGCCTTAGTGGCTATTATATCTGGGTGATTTGATGGCCTATTACTGTGATAGGCCAGCACCCAGACTATGGAATTGAAATCTATATAAAGAGAAAGTTCTAAACTCTGGATTAATAGAATATTAATCTATTGTGGTTTATGAAATACCCCTCCCTGACATTTGACCCCACTGTGATATGTATAAACCACATGTGGTTAACAGCAATTCCATTTTAATGTCTGACAATAGAGCCCTGTGTATGTGGCAGTCTTGCTATATTTAGCTGTTAATCTATTTTAATCCATCAAATTTGAATATTCATTAAAACATGTCAACAAGATAAAATGCAAATAGATAAAAAGACAATTTGGAAGGGTGTTAATAAATGGATGACACTGGTAAAATAACAACATAAAATTTATTAAATCAAGCTTAGATCCAATTAAAATCTAAGAGTTTCAACTTTATTTCTCAAGGTATTTCTATGTTGAGGAGTATGAAAACACATTTGTTTAGGTCTTCATTTCCTCCTTAGATTCTGTCTTAATATCTACAGTACATGATGCCTTTAGGAAGAATTTTTTATCATTATGGGCTATCATTATGCAGAAAACACTCAGGTTTATGTCTCTCTATTTGATAATTTAGCTTTGGCAGCAGATGATCTGATTCAGAGTCTGTCTACAGTGAATAATTGAATGTCAGAAATGTTTTAAATTAAATTCTGACAAAGACAAAATGCTTTGTGGGGAAATCTAAATGTTTGTTAAGTTCTTTGTCCTCTTTTTCATGGCCTCTTAATGGTTACAATGTCCTATCTGCTTTTGCTGAGAAGAGTCTGTGTGCTATTTAAGATTCTGTTGGGAAGGAGGAAGTCTTCAGTCACATTAAATCTGTTCTCTGTGTTCTTTCAACATCTTAAGTATATTCTAAGTGTAAAATAAAAAGAGCGGCAATGAAAGAGTTTCTGGCAGGATGGCATAGTGAGTGTCAATATATATTCCCTATAAGCAGCTTAGAGATATTTAAGAAATAGACTGGTTAGTGATCTGAAACTGAAAAATAAAGAAAAAAACTTGGTGGAATTTAGGTGTTTCTGTGATACAGAGAAGAGTCAACTGAATTAGCAAATTGATGCTATTGCAGAACCAGTAAAAACTATTTGATATTTCTGGTGTGTGGCTTGTACCTATGACCATTTCTTGTTTATAAACTCAATATAGAGCCCTAGAGAACTGCAATACTGGGGAACTCCATATTATGAGGCACTAATCTTGGTTTTGGAACAAATAGAAACTTCAGATTAAAACAAATTTATATTAAATTTATAGTTCAACTATTTGATGTGATGTTGGAATAATTGATATCACTTCAATCTCTTCATTCACAAATTGTGAAGTTTATTGTTCTCATTTATTAATTTAATTAACAAATATTACAGGTTAGCCATAATAAAGAATGTAGCACAGGGTAGTTAAGTACCAACAACAAAATTGTGCCTACAGGGACCTTAAAGTCTAGTGGAGGACAATACATTAAAGATATATGTTAGATAATAAATATACCAAAAATAAAATAGGGAGAAATAAGAACTATGATAGTGTGATGTGTGTGTGTTTTTGTATCTTGCATATGAGATGCAGAATTCTAAGATGGCATATATAGGCCTGCCTTCAGTTATTTAATCAAATAGTAAGTATAATCTGTATTGTCAATGTAATAGCATACACACAAAAATTATAACAGAACAATCAGGTATAATTTTTTTTTGTTAAAATAAATATTGGTGTAGGAATAACCACAAACCTATGTATCTTGTAAAGTTTAACCAAGTCCTCTATGGAACCAGAAAAGGCAGCACTAAGAGATCTAGATAAAGGTATGTTATGTTTAATTATTGAAACACATGCAAAAGGCTATCAATCACATAACAAATGTCACTGAAAATGGAAGAAATGACCAAATCCCTGGGGCTAAAGAATATAGGTCTTGTGTTCTGATGCAATTTGAAATCGAAGAGAATTTTCAAAAAGAAAGCTTAACGCTGCTCTTCCCTATCTTCTTCTATTTTTTTTGTTGTTGTCAATATGCACATCTTGGTGTGGTATAGATGGAATCTCTGCATATTCCTGATAACTACTTAAATGATAACTGCTGCCTTTTCATGCAAAACCCACTATTTAGTGGCTAGCCTGTTATTTGTATTTCTTTACAAAACATCAAGGCTGTAGAGAACAAAATGAAATTATAGCATATTCATTTTCATTGCCAAGAAAATTTCAATGCACACTATCTAGTCATAAATTATGTCCTTTGTTGGCTTTCTTATTTAATTAACAAAACTAATAAACCACTAGATATAGTTATCATCTTAAAATGCTTCCATATTGTGTTCTTGCTAGCACTAAAATGACAAACTGATATATGCTTATTTTGTTTTTTATTAATGCTGCTCTATTTTTTTAATTAGATATTTTAGTTTTAGGTTAATAAAAACAATTCAACTTATACTAAATAATCCAAATAAGTAATGATATACATTAAGATGAGGAACAGTCTAAATCAAATGAAAATTACTTATAAGGAGTAGAAGTAACTGCTTTTACCTTTTGCCTGTATTATGACTTCTCTGTACTAAGCATACTACTTCACTTTCAACAACAGTTATCTACTGCTGAATTCAGCCAGTATCAGCAGTGAGAAGGTCTCAAATTCCAGAACCAGAGACTAGTCCATGCCTTTATTATTTCTACAGTTACTATTAGTTACATCCAGTACCTAGAAATGAACAGGGATATAGAATATTAGGGAGTATATTGGTAATTTGGCAGTAACTGATCTAGGTTATGTGTGTGTGTGTGTGTGTGTGTGTGTTTTTCCCTGTAACATTGGTTTCTAATGTTGTTTGTGACTTAAAGTTTCTATATTGCATTTTGGATACAGGGACTGATTCAGGAGTTACTCATTTCAAAGAAGGCCATACCTGATACCCAGAAAGTTTATACGTACTGGCATTTAGAAGTATAGGCAGATTAGCTAGAGGTGGAGGTGATGGAATTAGAAGTCATCTGTCCACAAGCTACAATGGGTCAGTATTTTTGTCATTTGGATTCAAAGGAATTCCCACATTAGTCCTACAGTCTAAGTCAGACCTGCCCAGGGTTCCAGGGTCTGGCATTCAGGGCCCACTAGGGGTCTACATGGAAGTAGAAATAGCTGTGTCCTGCTAGAGGAGTAGGTGATGGAATCAGATAGCTCCTTGCATATGATAGCTCCTTGCATATCTGCTGGATTCCAATGATTGTCAAGGAGTGGTTACAGCTAATCTGGATATAACCATGGTTCCAATTCTGAATTGGGTACTGAAGGGTATAAAAGGTACAAAGGTACACTCCCAATAAGGGAGTGGGGCATTTGGGGAGCACTTAACTGCCCCCATGTTCATACAACTAGGGCTTTATCATTCCTGGGAAAAGTTCCAAATATCTACTAGAAACTCTGTTGGCAGATAAGCACTGTCAACATAACCTATCCATTTCCTACCAGGTACGTCCAAGCTCACCAGGTCATCCTAGGTTTGGAAACCTGTCAGAAAGAGAATGGGGATGTGGGAAGCCTAAACAAGGCTGACCGAAACACAACTGCACTCAGGGGCTTCTATATGTGACATAAAAGCAAGCATGATAGGAGGTAGAATTCTATACATTATCTTATATATTTAACATGAGTCTATATTTTAAGTATTTTTACTGACCTGACAGTAAGATTAAAGTTAATACGAACAATATTTGGACTTGTTTCTAGACTTAAGCCTCCTCAATTTTTTTTCTGTTGTTGTATTTGTCAATTACTACACCAGCACCCTCTATTTAGTGTTTAACTTTTACAGTATAGGTATGTATTTGACAGGGAAGGAAAATTTTAGAATCAACTTTCTGGTTTCACTTTTAAAATATTTTTAGTATTTTGTTTTTGTTTACAGTTTGATTTAGAGAAAATGGGTATCTTTTCAAAGATGAATGCTCTTTCTTTCCCTTAGCAAGTCATAATATTGAAGTCTTCTTTTACGCTTTAGAGAACATGTCTAGATTTACAAACTACAGAAGTCTTTCTTATTTCTTGTTCAAGTACTTGATGTATATTAATATTTTTGGTGCTATCAGTAATGACTTTTTATTTACCTATAAAGCCAATGTCTTTATTAAAAATGTGTTTATTTTTTTCATTTTCCTTTTTTAAATTGAAGCAGTATTAATTTACAATGTTGTATATGATTGAGAGGTATAGGATTACACTTTTCAGGGGTACATGTCCATGTTGCACCCATTATTTACATACCCCATAGTCCTCTGTGCTCCCTCCCCACTCTGCTCTCGCTTCTCCTGCACCTCCATCTCCTTTGCTAACCTTAATTCTATACAGATTTCTAATATTTAAATGGGTCATACATATTCATGGTAAATATTTTTAAAGATGCTTCCATTTACCTATCTTCTACCATTATATATAGTGTCTATGCTTCCTTCTAACTCATTTTTAAATGAGCTAGTCCATTTAAAGCTTATGAAATTCTGTATATAAATTTAAAATATCTATATCATTTCTTATATTCCTCTAATTGCATTGATGAGACTTTCCAATAGAATATTTAAAAAGCATTAGTAATGACACCTGCTTAGCCTTCCTTACTATAGTGGTAATTTCTACGTTACCATGTTATGCAAAATCTTGGGTTATCTATTCATAAGTTACTATAGTTATATATATACTCATTTCAAATACATTAAGGATTTTAAAAATAACAATGCATTTTTTTTGGTCTTCAACAAATAAGTTTTCAAAGAAATTACTGCACAATATTTATCTTACCTATATTACTTAGGGGAACTGTAATTCCTAATACTGAATGATGCTTACATCCCTGGGTTACACCTATTGCTAATATTTTAATAGTAAATTTATACAAACATTAGTATGTTTTGTGCCATTGTCTTTTGTAAAAAAATATGAATGCATTGTGTTTTTTTGTTTTCAAAATTTAATTCAGAAGACTTTAATTACTTTGCCTCTTGAAAACACAAAGTACAGGAATTAAATGTTTTTTAGAAGTTTTGTAAATTTTCTCCTATTGAACTGCTTATATCTGGTTAAGGTTGAGCTACTTGCCAACACATTTTAAACCTGTGTTTTGAAATGGAGAGTTATTATTAATATTGTTACTAATAGGTGATATACACAATCATATTAATAATGGTTGCCTTTGTTATATTTTTTGGTCTTTGAAAATTGTTTCTGCTGTTAAGTATCTCTTGTTAATATGAGGTCATTTTCTATAATTCAGATTTCTTAGAAAGTCATTCAATTAATATAAGATTCTCAATAATGTAGCATAGAATTTAAAAATTAATTTAGTAACTATTTATAACTTATTTATGTATTTTCTACTTATTTCATATGTGCTATTTTGTAAATGGAATGAATTGGTCTGCCAATTTTTATTTTTCTATTTGGTTTCTGAGTTATTAATGAAAATCTAATTCTAGCAATAAGTTTTATACTCACTCCTGGATTTCAACACTGGTACCTTTCCTCATTTTCTCTTTTCAAAGGTACTTTGGTTAAAAATTGGGGAAAGTTTTTGAACTTAAAAAATGTTACCTAGAGCATTTTAAACCAATGTTTTGAAATGGAGATTTATCATGCTATTACTAAAATATGATGTATAAAATCATATTACCTTTTTGTCTTTATTATACTTTTTAGTCATAAGTCCAAATATTATGTATTTTATTTATATTAAGATTGAGATCCTTCAATTATATATAATTATTGTTATCCAAAGTCTCAGTATTAGCATTAATGTAAATTTTTGATTATTGTGCACAGATATAGCAGATTAAATTGAAACCATATCTTAAGTTATAAAACACAGAACAACTAAGAATTGGACAGAAGAGAAATGGCACATAAATGCTAGCACAGAACTGATAAGGTCCTCATCTGCATCATTACAACATATAAACTGAAGATAATTCAATGGAGATTGTTACTCTCTGCATGGTGCAATCTCAAGCTTCTTAAAGTTGCCAGAAATGTTCTGAGAGATAGGAAAGCAGGAAGCTTGCAAGAGAAGTCATTTTAAGCAGAGATGAACAGGAAGGCTTTTAACAAGAGTTTTTATAATCCCCTCTGCTCTCTCCTGCCTGAGAGGAAACAGATTACCAAGCTCTGAACTTTTTCTCCTTTCCAGAATCTGTTTTCTAACTTTGAAGAAAATAGAACAGACACCTGAAGAGTTATATGTTCAGTCACTAAGTCACCCACAAACATTCTTACAATGTTTTCTACATAAGCAAGAGTAAATAAAAAATAAGTGTTTAATAATATGGAAAATAGGAATTTATATTTCTCACTTTACTAGGATATTGACTTTCAAATAAATTTATTTTTCTATAGACTGCAGATGCCTCACTTATCTGGGGAATTGACTGTTAGTGCTTACCTTAGGGAGTGATTTAAGCTATTAAGCTATTTAAATTAGTGACCTGTTCAATAAAGAAGTCTGAGAAATTAACAGCATTTGGAGATTGTCCAGAGTATGTTACTTTATAGAAAAATTTATTTTTAAACTTTAAAAGTCATAGTTATATTTTCTTGCTTATTGTCTGCTCTCTAAACAGAATTTGTTACTACATGGAGGTTTCCTGTCCTATTACCTGAACTGTATCAATTTGCTTACATGATGGTATAAAATATATGTCCATTCAGTAAGAATCCTTGACATCATGCTGACAGTAATACACAGATACTTTCCTGAAATACTACCAGATGGGGTGTGGTTAAACCAAATTCTGGCAAAAAAGGGAAATGGTGTGAGTTACTGAGGCCTGCCACCACAGCCCATATGGCACATGTGCTACCTACTGATAACAGTAACTAACCAGTGAAAAGATTTTTTCATCTTGAGGTCAGTGGTCACTAAAAAAACCATAAAGTAAAAGCAAGTGTCATTCCAGTGTGATTAGCTCTACACTGCCATTAAACTTGACAGGTTCCAACAGCTTTACAATTTAATGTCACCTTTCCAAGATTATACTTTGTATTTGCTGAGCATTTTAAAAAATAGCTAGTTTATGCCACTCATTGGAAGTTAAATTAAATTTTATTATAGATCCTACTATAACCCAGAGAAAATTAGTCCAGTATGTTGTGAATGCTTTCTGAATTTTATAATAAATAAGTGAGATAATTTTCTCTGAAATTCTATAATGGGTATATATCAAATATTCCAATACAAAACCCAAAATTCCATATAGTGGTATAATATTAAGATCCAGATTATGAAAATTTGACTCAATTTGCTTAATATAATTTAGTGATGATACTAATACATTTGGAATTTCTTCCAATCAAACATTACTATTGAAAGTTAGATCCTGAAATATTGACCATTTTTGCAAACAGCACAAAATTATAAAAAAATCTGAAAATAAGACTGATCTTTAAAAGAATATTATCTACAATAGAAGAATGCTGTTTGAGTGAAAAGACTGAAAGGTCAAAACAGTGTACAGACACCATACATCACACCATGCAAATTTAATCTAAAGAAGCTTTATCACCTTCCCATTCCATTATCTCTGTATTTATCTCAAGTCAAGAAAATAGCCCTTCAATAGCCTGGATCAATAATACCCACAAACATAGAAATACAAAGAAATGCATTTCCTACCCTCTAGCCACTCCCCACCCCAATTAATTCTAGAATACGAATAGCTCAAATCCATTCAAGTATACAGATTTTTATGGTGTAGGAAATGTGCATATTCCCAAATACCTATGGCATAAGGATATCACACACACACACATCCATACATGAAACTACCAACTTGAACATTACACATATACCATTTTAATAGTGGCAGATAATTATTTTTTAACATGTTATTAAGACACAAATAAAAGGTTTTAATATAGTTATTTGAGTAGTGAGAAACTAAATAATTCCAATATGATGTATAATATCATTATACTATGTTATCATCAGGTAACAAATGAAAGTGATCCTTTATATTAATTTTCTAGAATACATTCCCTGTATCTGCTGTCAATCCACCTTAAATTAGAAATTTTTTTGATACATTGGCTATGACAGATACTCCCCTATCTGTTAAACTTTCTTGCATCTTGAGAAAAAACAAATACATATAAACTAAAATTAACAGATTGAAAAAGATTCAGGATAGTAAATGACAGTATAAGAGAAGGAAAAGGAGACAAGAACAATGAAGTTGGGAAAACTGCAATTTAATATCATGCTCTAATACCTGACACATCAAATTGCAAACATGAAAACAAACATTAAAATGTCTCCATTCTAGTATGAAGTGACAAAGTAAAACACAAGACACAGCCTTCCAGAAAACAGCAATTTTAATCATTAAATTGAACTCATAATAGCTCTTTTAAATTTCTTATTTAAAAAAAAAGTTCACTGTAACTGTTATTACTAACAGAGTAATTCTAAGCTAAAAATATTAGTATGCTATTAGTTTCCAAATATCGAGAAAAATTTAAAATTTCTTTCATAATTCCTCTGACAAATACTTTGATTTTAAACTATGCCTATTTTAGCATTCAGTTTACTAATTTTACTTATTCATTTCTTTTCATTAATTCCATACTTGTAGACTATTTCACATCGAGATGCTTATATTTCCTTTATTTCTGAAGCTATCTTATGATTATTAATGATTTATTTTAATATTAATATCATTTTTATCTTACTATTTTTAATATTTCCTGGTTGTAGAAAATACATATTAAAATTCAGCATACTAAAACCAAATCATAGAATGAAATTTGTGATAATGAAGCTACAACTACTGAGATTTTTTTATAACTCTAAATCACTTGAAAAAAATTTTCTAAAGGTATGAATATTAGCATTTTATGAAATGTATGTGTGGTGAATTGTTCCCCCCCAATTCATATATTGAATCCCTAAGACCCCAAATGTGATGGTATTTGGAGATTGACCATGGGAGGTAATTTGTTGTATAGGAAGTCAATAGGATAGAATTTTCAGGATTAATGCCCTTATAAGAAAGTACATCAGGGAGCTTGGTTTCTGTCTCCAATCACATGCACTGAGGAAGGCCAATAGAGGATAAAGCCATCTTCAACCCAAAAAGAGTTACTCATGAGAAAATGACCGTACTGGCACCTTGATATTGGAATTTCAGTCCAGAAATATGAGAAATAAGTGTCTGTATTTGAAGCTAACAGTGTATTTTGTTGTAGCTTGAACAGATTAACACAATATTTATATGAAAATTGTGGAAACAAATGTTTATACTCTTGTACCTGCTGTAGAGGACTTTCTGTGCTGTGTAAGTTATATTTTAACTAAAAACTCAATCTAAAGAGATATGCTATAGTTTGAGAGTTTCGATGCTAACAGATTATAATTGCCAACCTATAGAATACCAACGTGAGTAATATTATGTATTAATTGGTACAAAGATGATCAGTTTCAAATCTTTAATACTATCTTCACTTCAAAGTCAAATAGGGAGCCTCCCTGGTGGCGCAGTGGGTTAAGCAATGCACTATGAGGCAAAACGCAGCCACTGCAGCACGAGTTAAATCCCTGCTGCCGGCCAGGGAGGGGACCCACACGGTGCGGCAGACCTCTCCTGTTGTGCTCACTGCTCCCCTCAGCAGTGTACTTCTGTTGATCTGCCTGTTCTGCTCCCCGCTCTGTCTGAGGTGAATCCTCTCACCCCCCCACACCCCTGACCTGTACCCCAGTGCTTGTATGCATAAATAAGTCTTCAAAGTCAAATAGGATAGAGACTATATTTATGTGTATAGTGTACATGTATAATATACTCATTATAAACTTTAGTTCCACCAAATTAATCATTTCTCATGTTTTTATTTGGATAATTGATGAATAATTCCATAACTATTAAAATGGTTTTATTTTTTGGTACTTATATCAATCCACTTCTGTTTGTTTAAACTCCTATTATAATCTATTTCATACATTCTATTAGGGAACACAATAAATCAAATAGGAAAGTACTGGTGTGTATATATACCTAGAACATAAACTAAATACTAAGTTTATGCTTACTTCTTTTTTTATTATTGTTTTTTAAAAATGTTTTACTTATTTTTTTCTTACAATGTTTGCTTTCTTTTCTAAGTATAGTCCCCATAGAACTTCCACCACCAATTCACCCTTGCACCATCACTATAGCCCTAGTGCTCTTCCCTTCCCTGCCTTGACCCCAATCCCTCCCTCTTCCCTGAAGAACGTCTCTGACTGGTAGTTGTCTTACTTCTTAATGAAAATCTCTCTAGTATATATCCATGATTGTGTTTGCTACTATCAGAGATAATACAAAATTATGAAGATTAACAGCTTTAGGCCTTAGAATTTAAGACTTTGAAAAAGCAAGGATATGCAATTCATTATAAACTAGACAATAAACTAAACTAAAATTATAAAAGCGATATAAGGAATAGAGTTACTAGAGTCCAGGTTATGATTTCAAAATGGCTACATGGAAAAAATATAGACACTGAAAATTTGATATTTTGGGAGGAGAAAATGTAGCATTTATGCTTTGTAAACTACAATTTAAGAAAGGACTGACAATCAAATATTTAACAATCATCATAATTTATAGGCACAGAGAACTGTAATCTTACTATACTGAGCCTTATTTCTTTAGTTACTGAATCAATTACTTAATAGCATTTTTAATCACAAACTTTGAAATGCTTTAGTTACTATCAAGCACCACACGAATTTCAAAATATCCTGTCCATAAAACAACAGGAAATGGTAGCTTGCTTTCTTTAACGACACATACATTTTGAATCCATGAATGACAGATTAAGTTAAATTTTATATGTAAGACTTTGCCATTCATTATACATCAAAATATAAAAAATTAATGTTTTAGCAAAAGATACTGTACAAATAAGAGAAATTATAATTAAAGATTAAATAAGATCACTCTCTAGTGACTATGACCAAATGGTTACCAAATCAGTCAACAATTTTATAAACCAGTTATTTTTCAAGACAGTGTAAACTTTACCCTATTTTGTCCTCACACAAACAACTAACTTAAAGTCAGTATTTGAAAATAAAAAAGTAGATTCAAAGCATTTAAAGATTTTGACTTGTTAATATGATGGCACATTTTATATACTACTTTTTCTGACTTCAATACTACACCACAGAGCAAAAAAAATCCTCTAATTAAAGTTTAAGGTCTAAAAGTCTCTTAAACATTACTATTTATAGAGATATGCCCTAGACATGTATTTGTTCTCTGCCATTTTTTAAAAATAAGGTCCACAGGTTTTCTCCACTGCTTCCATTAATTTTTATATAATCAACCTTAAACTGTCAATTTTTTCTATCCAGATGCATGTATTCAACAGATACCTCAATTTAGAGACACCTATTACTTGAAATATCCATCATTAAAGTTAACTGCTGTTCTCACAAACCTGCTTATGCTGTGTAAAATCTCACGTAATAATTCTACCACTCATCCATTGCCTGAGGATGGACCACTGATATAAACAGTGACTTTTCTTTATCTACCATTTTCACTGCATTTAGTTAATTCTAACACTGCAATATTTTTTTTTATTAAAATATTTTAAAATTTACATATACTTGCCATTAATTGTAATCCCCATGTATTCCCCATCACCATCTCACCAGTGCACCATCACCTCAGTCCCTCGCTAACACTGCAATATTAATCAACCTCAACCTCTCTATGACAATAGCATCTACTCTAGTGTAGGTAATTACTATCTATACCTTTATAACCAAAGGTAATTCTGCCAAATATAATTTTGCATTGAATGCAGAATAACCTTTCTCAAAAAGAAATCAGAACACGTTATCCACTCCCATATAAATGTTCCAAATATAATTGTCTTTAATAAAAGTTCAGTTCTTTATAAGATTTCCAAGATTCTTCACAATATGATGTCTAGTTTTAAGTTGCTTCTCATCCTGAGAGTCTATGTATTATGGAATTTTAGTATTTCAACTCTATTGTTATAGTAGTTTTTGTTAAAGTCACTGTATTACCTAAAACAATATACAAATTGAATGTAATCACAATCAAAATCACAATGGCCTTCAAGAAATAGAACAAAAAAAGCTGAAAATTATTTGGAACTATAGAACATCCTTGATAGCAACACAAATACTGAGAAAAAGTATCAAAAATGGAGGTATCACACTACCCAGCTTCAATAAATGTTATTCATTGAATTGTCAGAAAAATCATGACACAATTTTCTCTTTGAAAAATACAAAAAAAAAGTATCAAGCCTTTCCCAATAACCCAATATTACGACAAAAAAGATTTCAAAACAAAAAACCCAGTATGATATTGAAATAGGCACACAGATAAATGAAACAAAATCGAAAGTCTAGAAATAAACTCACACAGATATAGACAATTAATTTACTAGAAAGAAGTCAAGAAAGCAGAGTGGAAGAAAGAAAATCTTGTCAATAAATGGCCTGGACTGCCACATGCAAAGAGTTAAACTAGATAAGACCTGACCTTAATATACATAGAAGAAAAAACAGATGATAAACATTTGACCCTGAACTTCACAATGCCTGTAGATTTGTCCTCAAGAGTAAGATAAATAAAAGAGACTATGTTAAATAGTTCAAGGCTTCTTCTACACATCCTAAGAAATCATCCTTAAAATGAAAACTTACTCTATTGAATTGGAGAAGATATTTGCAAACCATTTCATCAGAGGAGTTAATATTCAAAATAAACTACTCGCATAAGTCAACAACAAAATATATACAACCCAGTTAAAAAGTGAACAGAGGAGTTAAGTATGCATTTTAGCAAAAAAGACTTATAGATGAGACTAGCCACAAAAAAAAAGTATATTTTATATTGCTTATCATTAGGGAAATAAAAAAGCAAAAATCATGAGATTTTACCTCATACCAGTTTGAATAGCAATTACAAAAAGGTCAAGAAATAATTAAATCTTGGTGAGAACCTGAAAACAAAAAAAAAATATATGACTTGTTTTTGATTTTGACCATGAGAGAAAATGGTCACCAAATTAACTGTATTGTTATAAAGTCAAGAAATAGTAAATGTTGGTGAGAATCTAAAAATTAAAAAGGGAACTCATGTATATTGTTGGTGGGAATGCAGGCACTGTGGCAAAGAGTAGGAAGGTTCCTCAAAAACTTATAACAGAACTACAATATATCAGTAATTCTACTTCTCATTATTTGTTTGAAGAATATGAAATTCCAATTTGAAAAGATATGCACCACCATGTTTTGTAGCGCTAATCACAAGTTGTTGCCAAGATACATCCCAAGTCTCTGATGGTGAATGAATCAACAAAGATGTATATATATATAATGGGATACTACTCAGGTGTAAAAAGATGAAAATTTGCCATTTTTGACAACATGGATGAACCGTAAGTCCATTATGCCAAGAGAAATAAGTCAGAAGGAGAAATACAAAATCCATGTAATTTCACTTATTGGCGCAATATATAAAGAAAAAATGAACCAAAAAATTCCAAAAACAAATCCTAGATTCTGACATAATGGCGGTTAGCAGAGGGCAAGGAGTAGAGAGAGACCAAAGAGAGAAAGTCAATTGTTTGGTGAACAGACATTTGGCAGTGGGTCTGGTGTGATACACAAATTTGCTGATATAAGGAATTATACACCTGAAACCTATACAAAGTTGGTGTTTTAAACGAAAGTTACTATAATCAGTAAAAAAAAATACTCTTCTAAAATTCTTATATATTGCTTAATTTGCTCAAGGCCTGTGATATAATGGTAAAATGAAGCATTCCTCAGTGATAGTCAGCATCTTGTTAAAGCTCTTACGAAAATATTTGAAGGCAATTCTTTTCCTTTTTTAACCAAATGATTTATAGCTGACATACTTAATTGAACAGACTACACTTTTTCCAAAATTCTAACTTTTACTTTTTACCTCTTATATTGTTTTATTCCTATCTGACTTAATATTTTCACTTGGCTACAGAAATTGTATTCTAGTGGCTATATAAATATTGAATACATAGCAAGCCTTCCCTGGTGGCTTGGAGGTTATGTTTCAGTGCTATTGCCACTATGGCCTGAGTTTCATTCCCCACCAGGGAGCAAACCCACATGGCACAACAGACCTTGCCTGCCTCCTTGTTGTTCCCCTCAGCAGTGTATTTCAGTTAATCCACCTATTCCGCTCCTCACTGTGTCACTGGTGAATCCTCTCAACCCCCACATATTTGGCCTATACTCCAGTTCTTTTACGCAAAAATAATAAAAACAAATACGTAATACACAAGATATAGCTCGAAGAGAATCATGGCACAAAATATTTAAATTTAACTCAGAATATCTGCTCCAATTAGCAGGAAAAAATTATGGAACCTACTTGTCACAGGTGGGTTTCTTCAAGAAGCACATCCTGAGGCAGAAAGGAGCACACAGTAGGTCTCCTGAGGTGTTCATCCTGGTCAACAGCCTGGATAAGGAAAGAAAATAAATCAGTCAGAGGAAGAAGTCAAACTGCAATGTCCTTTCAAAGATGATAAGCCAGTTTCTCCAGACAGTGCTCGAGATGGGAGGCTCTCTCAGAGCTGCCTCAAATGTAAAAGCAGTCTATTTTTACCCTGTGTTAAACAATCAGTACTTGTGGGACATCTAGGGGTAGGGTCATGCCCTTGGATGATGATTTTCAGCTGAAGCAATCTTGTAGCTCATAGAGGCAATCTCCAGTAAGGGCTGACAACCGAGCACTGCTTACCAGCAGCACCTTTATTTCTGAAGCAGAATAAAGGTCTGCATCTCAGGACCATTACGTTGCTAACAGGAATATCACTACCTTAGTGGTAACCTCAATTAATGAGATATTTCTAAAGAAAATATAATGAACTGTAGGATATACTAAATCTACAATCAATTTTTGTTGAAATCCATTTGTTGACTATACTTATGTGAAGATCATATTGCTTTTTCTGTGACCTTCTGTGACTCTTTCAGATTTTCTTGTTTGTATTTTATCAATTTACAATGTTTTGCTTGGTGTGTTTTTTTGTATTCATCATATTTGGGATTTGTAGCCCCATCTGAATCTTTGATATCTTCCCATTGCCCTGAATTACTGCACACAACCCTATCTCCTAGGACATTAATGAAGATACTTGCTTGACACATTCAATTTTGAAGGAAATAGTTCTTAATTTATTTTCTCCATTTTCTATCCATTTTCTTCATTTTCTACTGAACTTTACTGATCCTCATTATTGTTTTCAACCCTGTCATTAAACCATTTGTTAAATATTTATATTTTATTTCTATATTATATGATTTATTACAGTTGTTTCAGTGTTAAAATAACTCCAGAATCTTGATCATTTGTGCATCTATTTAATTGAATTTTCTTGTTTGTTTTAGATAAGTTAGCTCTGCAATTCTTGCCACTGTTTTAGATGTAATGATGTTTAGATTATATGAAATTTGTAGGTTATGAATAACATTTTCCTCCAGAAACATTTTTATCTATTATTTTATTATATGCTATATTGCAATATGTGTATTCGGACTATTTGAACTTGTCATCAGAATTAACAGGGACCAGCCTATTTATTGTTTGATTATATTAGTCGTTTTTTCAGGGTACTCAGCTAGATACATGAGTAATTTCTGAGTTACTCCTACTGGGCCTGCCCCGAACTGTAACTTTTAAAACTCAAATACTGTAAGACAGTCAAAGATTCTGCTTATCTTTTGGGACTTTTAGCTTCAGCTTTCTGTTTGCCTTCTTGGCCTTATTCCATGCAGATAAAGGATATGAAAATGCCTTGAGAGGATAAGTGGTATAGAATATTGAGCAAACCTCTTTCTTGTTCTCTTCAGAACCTTGGCCCTTCAGCTTTTGCTTATTGTTGAAACCCTGAACTTCAATGTCTGTGTTATAGCCCTATGATACTAAAAGCATTAGACTTTTATTTCTCTTTGCTCTCTGCTCTTTGTTGCTTAGAAATAAGCAAATTTCCTAAAGGGAAATGATAGTGATTATCTGGTACATCTTAATAACCTCCCACTAAAAGAAATATTCACTTTTGAGTGTGTTATGATACTGGAGTTAGGGTTTGTGATATTTCCTGGACCTTGAATCAGGAATAGGTGATACAAAAAGACAAGAGTATTGAAGAAACTGTAGTCATAGCAATAACCAGGCTCTAGAGCAACATTATATACACATGCTTGGAAACACTGTCCTGCTATCAACAAAGATATAGGCGTCTGGTGTCAAAACTAGAATTGATAAATCTAGTTATCAGAGTTCTGAACAGTGATTTTCTCACTCCACTGATTCCACAGCATGTTCTGCTTGTGAACCTGGTGATGAGTAGCTCTAAAGCACCCTCAATATATCATGCAATTTAATGAGATATCTGCTAAATTCTCAATGATTATCTTTGTTTGTTTGCACAGAATGAATTACATTGTGTTCAATCAATTTATACTCTTAAACAATGCATGAGTATCTGTTTCCTAAAATTGTATTTTCAGGCTTTTAGGCTACTGCCCAAAAAATGGTATAAAACAGTATCTCATTTTAATTTACATTGAAAATTTAAATATCAATAAACATGATTGCATTTTTATATTTTTAAACCAGTCACCATTTACTGAATACACACTATGTATAATTTCTTCCTAAGTATATTACATTAATCTCCCCATTTAACACTGGTCACTTTTTTTTTTTTTAGTGTAAAGTATTTTTTTTTTAAGATTTATTTATTTATGCATACAAGAACCGGGGAACAGGCCAGAGGTGTGGGGGGTGAGAGGAATCATCAGAGACAGACTGGGGTGCAGAACAGGCAGATTGACTGAGATACACCGAGCGGAGCAGCGGGCTAGACAGAAGAGGTCTACGGCACCATGTGGGTCCCCTCCTGGCCGGGGATCGAAGTGGTGCTGCTGTGCCGAAGATGCTTCACAGTCGGCGCTCAATCCCTTGTGCCACCAGGGAGGCCATTATTTGATAAATATTATGAAAGACAATAAAATGGAATTATTACTATAGAACTTTAAATATACGATCACTGCCTATCATAATGCCAAAAATTCAAATTTATTAGAAAAATTAAAGAAAATATGATAGATAAGTTTTCTTCTAATATTTGGATGTGCTAACCTGGGAAATGTATAAAATACATTTTTTGAACACTTATGTTTTCTAGGCAAATTTGTCTTCATATACTTAGAAAATGTCACGTGTATGCATACACACATGTATGTAAGCCTAGAAAGAAAATCTTTTGAATCACCAACATAACAAAAATCATATATAAAGAGAATAGTTTTAAAAAACACTATAGGAACAAATAATAAAGCTTGCCTGACAGGATCTTTGGACTGATCTTGAAAGGAATTACTTTGATAGAAAAACAAATTTCTATATTAATTTGTTGGTTGTAAAATCAAAATTATAAAATCCTCTATGCAGAAACAAAAATTACATCAATAATATTTGATTAAGTAGCCTATTTAATGAAATTAAATATAATTTTTTTTCTACAGATATCTTCACTAGTGAATATCTACTTCACAAGAAGATGCTACATGTTTTACATTTTTGTCTGTTTCCTAAAGTCATTTTTGGGTTTTGGTGATGCAATGCAATTCTTATTTATCTCCCAACTTAATGTTTGTCTATTGTTAAAGTGCTGAGTATGATTTCCAGATCAAAAATCTCAGTTTTCTTATCCTTTTCACATTATATCTCTTTATTTGAACATTTCTAACACTCCAAAACTTTACAACAATCATCAACATTATATCATGCTTGCAGATAGCTTATCCTTTTAAAATATGATTATTCTTCTGGCACAGACAATGCTTTTTTCTTGGAATGCTCCAGTCACATCTCCTCTATGTGAAGAAACAAAATAATGTGCTTGCCAGCAGCATGCCACCTTCTCTTTCAAGTTATACATTAAATACATTTTCATTTTTTTGCCAGAATTCTACCTTTTTTTGCTTTTAATTAAAAGAGAATATAAGTGGATACATAATTTTGTAAATTGTTGAAGCTGAACGTGGAAGGTAACATGCTATATACTTCGTTTGAGAATAATAAGTTCCAATCTTTCTAGAAAAAGACTGACTGCTTTTGGCCATAACAATAAATAACCTTCTAAGTCAGTTTTTAAATCCATCATATTTGATCAATGGCAAGTTCCTTCAGTAGCATACTTCTTGAGACCAGTCAAGCTGCAACAGTCTTACCTCTTGCCCAGCCAGTAAATGCCAGCCAATCAGAAAGACTCTTAACTTATTTTCAAAGCTCAAGTTCAACCAATCCCTTAACTCTACAAGTGCTAAAGTGACAATCCTTGAGAGTTCCACTTCCTTAAACGCTATATAAGGTTAGTTTACTGTTTTTCCTCTCTTCCTAGGAAAGACGGAATGTTAAAACAAAATAGTACAGCTTTTCTTTTAGGTAATGAGTGATGATCTTTCCCCTCCTGTACTTTTCAAAGGAAATGTAGTTTATTATTAATGTCATAATCTGCAAGAAAAGGTGCAGGTTCCTTGAGTGAAGAAATTCCTTCTTATATCATTTAGAATCACATATATATTGTTGGTTGTTGGTAAATAAAGTTATTTGAAAAAAAATAGATCATTTATCATTTATAACAATTTGTAACAACATGGATGAACCTTGAGGACGTCCATTCACTGTGAAGTAATTCAGACAGAGAAAGACAAATACTATATGAGCTCACTTATAAATGGGATCTGAAAAAAATCCAAATTCATAGAAACAGAGAACAGATTGGTAGTTTCCAGATGCAAGGGGCAAAAGTGGTAAAAGAAGAGCACACTTCCAGTTATAAGTCTGAATACCAGCATTGCTAGATTATTATAGTTATTAATACTGTATTGTATATTTGAAAGTTGTGAAGAGATGAAAAGTAAAACAAGATTTTGGAATTGAAAGTGCTTGTTTTGCAAAGACACAGATATAATTTAAAATAGATCAGTGAAAGAAAAGTAAATTAAAAGGTAACATTTTATCAAAAGTTGAGAAGTGTGAAGACAATAGCAGGCAGATGCATGGATAAAGAACTATTTAGAGAGAAACAGCAGCCAGTTTGGCAGTCTAAAGGCAGTATGCATGGATTATGCAGTGTACATTTAGGAAGGCAGTGTGGTGGGTAGAGTATGTAAGGAAATAGATTTTAGTTCAAACAGGTGAAAAGAAGTCAGCTAGTATAGGACCAGTCTATCTGAAGGTCTATAATCTGAGTAAAATAGAAAATATTGTATAATTGCAAGGTTATGCGCTAAAGACTCATCTGCTATATTTAGATTTTAATGAGATAGCTCTAGATGCTCATAAAAAATTGTTATAGATTTACAGCAAAATAAGGAAAAACTGTCAAGAAATTATTAGAGCAAAATTGTCAAGAAGTAAGAAAGAATGGTGGCTTACATCAAAATGGTTATTAGATTTGCTCTAGAATTTGGGTAGAGGGTTTGTGGTGTGTGTGTGGAAGGAGAGACAGAGTGAGAATGACTAAATCAAGGTTGATCCTGAGGTGGTGCTATTTTAATGGAGTTGCTAACAAGTGAGGAGAAGCCAAGTGAACAATACTTTTTTCATCATGGAGGAAGCAGTGAGTGAGTGATCATTTAAAATAAAACTTAGATGTCACAAAATATTACATACATTAAATTTAATAACCTCTAGCTGACAAATAGTTTTGACAAAAACTGATTTAATGGTGTTATTAGAATGGGAGTATAATGGATCTTTCAGGGATCACTCCCTGAAAGATCATTTAATACTTAAATGAAAAGTATTAATTTTTCAAGTGAATTTGAATAATGATGTCGTTAATACTGAATATGTGTTGGGTTTCTCTGGTGGCACAAGGGGTAAGTCTCAGCACTAACAAGCTATCGGCAGCCACTGCAGAGTGAGTTCCATCCCTGGCCAGGAAGCTGACCCACATGGCATAGCAGACCTCTCCTGTCTTACCTGCTGCTACCCTCAGCAGTGCATTTCAGTAGATCTGCCTTGTGCTACCCACTCCATCTCTGATGAATCCTCTCACTTCCCTTTCCCCCGCCACCCACCCCACCACACACCTCTGACCTACATGCATAATAAGTAAAATATGTATGCATAAATAAGTAAATCTTAGAAATATATTGAATATGTGTCCTTTGAATAAGCCTTAAAAGACTTTCCAGTACACAAAATTTGTGAATTTGTAGTATAGGAAATGGTTCTGGTCACAGTTACTTAATGGCAAAGGCCTTTTTTCCAAAACATTTATAGAATTAGTATCATTATTCTATGCATTTTGAAAATATAATCTTGTCATCATTCATACCTATGGATTCTAAGAAAATCATATTAAAAGAAGAGTATGGAAAGTAAAACCACCTGAAATACTGCTTTCTAATTTATTTTAATTGACTATACACTTGTATGTTTTTACTAGCTTATAAACTTGACAAGTTTATATAAGTTAGTTTATATCATGATGTAGGTTTAACTTCCCCAAATCAATTTTATTTACGTCCTTAAAATTCCTGAATTTAAATAATACCTCCAAGTATTACTAAATGGTATATCTAAACAAATTAGGAAAAAATAAACACAACCACCTCAAAAGCAATCTCTTGGTTTCTCAACTGGGAAGATAACTAATCAAATGCCTGAAAAAAAATAACATTTCAATGTTCTCACACTATAACTTCACCAACCCTTCACAAAATCCCTTAAGATTTAATTCAATTAAGGTCATGGATGTTTTTTCTTTCCTGAATTAAATACATACAATGTATGACTTATCATTAGATGTACTAGTTTTAAAACAGCAATTCTATTATTCAAGGCAGGAATTTATAATTGTGTTTCTAATAGCAACAGCAGCCACTTTCTGCTGTTGGCACTGATCTCTGTTCAGTTCATGTTCCACTCAATACATGATGGAGCATTTAGTGTGCACTCTCCTGGGTGTATAGAAGTGTCAGATTACTTTCAAACCACCTGTCCTCAAAGATAATAATAAAACTATGCTCAAGTGAACTTTTGCAGCAAGGCAGCAACCTGTACTTTCATATCAGAGTTGTTATAAAATGAAAGTAAAAGACATGAATAGGTTTTGGCATGTAGATAAACTTGCTCTCAGGTATATTTAAGGACCTGTGGGATATTATGCAAATAGAAAGAATTGAAAATTGAGACAATGTATTCAGAAAATTACCATATAGTTTGTGATGCTTTCACAGATTCTATTTTTTCCCAATTTAAGACAATTGGTGGTAAAGCCAATCTTCATTAATAACACAGTCTACATTTATTTATTCATATATATGTATTTGTATGCATGAATTCATTCTACACACATAGATCTACTTGAAGCATAGTAAAAATCATACTACCTCATGGAAAGCAGACATTATTCTCAATTAACATGTAAAGAAAATGAAAAGAATATGCATTGCACAAAGCTCAATTTTATATCATTATTTCAGCAGACTTAGTTGCCTAATCTCTCTGCTACCCAAATTCCTTGCTTAAAAATACAACTCTAATTTTACCCAGTTATTGTACAAATGTTCCATAAGTCCTATAACAGACCAAGAGGTTAAATGTTAAACACTGTAAGCCAATATTCATAATTCTATTCCTCTGATCACACATCATAGAGATGATATAACCTAAACTGAGGGTGAGACAGAAGGAAGTCTCTTGGAACTGTTTTCCTTGCTATAAGAAATAAGACAGTATAAAGACTGTTTCTAGGTTTTGCACATCTTTATATGAGGACATTTATATTAGGACTCTGAGATTGTTGTATCCAAATAGCAGTCATAATTACACACTCCATGATACAACATCCAACAATACTCACCCAACAATAGCTGACCACTGCACTCTGGTTATGTGTGATAATAGGTGCACTTGATATATCATTAGAATTTCATTTTATTGATGATAGAAGTGCTGATCTAGATATTAAGTGTTAAAACTGTTATTTAAAACCATAACTTCTTATTCAAACTAGTGGATTTTTTCACTGAAAAATATGAAATTACATTAATTTAATTAAGTAGATTATTAAAACATTTTTTCTATATTTTCAGTTCACATAGTATAGTCATAGAATGTTGCTAGTTAAGAGTATATATATCAAATGTTATAGACACCTTTATTTAGCTTTAAAAAGATGCCCAAAGCTATTTGTTGAGAATCCATGCCCTCTGTCCCATGTGTCATTAAATTAAGTAACTTGAATTTAAGACTTACTGCCAAGAAAAGTAGTTATACTTCAATGGGGGTGGAGGTTATTTCACTTTCAGTCTTGTCACTACACTAACTGGGATAAGCAGCAAAATATTTTGATGAAGATTAACTAATAGTACACATAAAATTATTTTCATGTATTAGCTATCAATAAATATTAATGTTTGAGGATATGCTTTTTAATGCAAAGTTTCAATTGATAGTATACAGGAAAATAATAATTAGGACCACTATTCTGAGTGTGACGCCATTGTGAGAAATGTTTTTATAGTAGAAAGGATCAGCTATTAGTTTGGTAAAGTGGATAATAAAATGTCCACTTCATCGTAAGGCCAAAGAACACCCAGAAGAATGGAATTTCCTCCTCCCAAGTCTAACAGGGGATTTATAAGCAGTGCTATAGTTTTCTTGAAGACTATATATATATATATATATATATATATATAGCCTCATTCTTTATAGGTTTCTTTGTAGGAACTTAACTGCTCTAGTCATGAATAATAAGTTCAAGTAATTCAAGCACACCATATACATCTCTCTAAAATTGTCAGTATCAACAAGTCATAGATTTTAAGTAAAATGGAAGGCAGGTGACTAGAAAAACAAGAATGTGTCACACAAACAAACATGCACATAGGCTGTTCTCATAAGAACACAGAAAAAAAAAAAAGCTTTATATTCTTTATTTTATAGAGGAAACACACATACAAAAGTTAGAATTTAACTGCCCTTACTTTGAAGTTGCTTTCTTTACTGTTTTGTTCCTTACCCAGGTTTCAGTTATTTTGTGCCCCATGCAGCCCCATCACTAAGAATTGTACCTCTGGGAAATGACAATTTTCCACAAGAGCAATTTTTATATCTAAAAGACAAGGGGAATATGAGAAGAATGGTTGTTACTGTTAAAGTGTGTCCTCAGGATTATAAACTGCATTATGCAGTCATGAACTTCTGTATTAATGTCATTTAACCTTTGGCAATATTAGTCTAGAGAGGATCTTGTGAAAGATGGTACATTAACTTTTAGAAGTGATGGGCTGTGATATTCCTGCTGTGATATTGAATGGCATAGCCTGAACCTCAGCAGAGCTTCTAAAGACATAAGATATATTTTTTCCATAGGGCAAAACTTACATACATGAGGGCAGAGCTATGAATTCAGATAGTTCAACCTGTCCTTTGAACAGGAGGATATAATGGTACCATTTGAAAAAAAGTTCTATAAAACAACTCACTTTCCTACTCACTGGCCACTATATTTTTAACTGCTCCACCAATCAATTTACTACATAAAGAGAAACTAGGAGACCCCAGTGTATATGTAAAATAAATATTTTTGTTTCCAAATTCTACATATTTCCAAACTATTCTACAAAAACTTAAAACATGAGATTAAGCTTTAGTAGCAGCTTGTACAAATTACTGAGAGAACAGAAAATAATAATTACCTGGATGGATCAGGTATAAATAAAAACATTCCTTTTAGGAGATAAATTACCAAACTGATGGATCAGGGGAAAATACTAAATAGGGATGTGGAATCAATTCAAAATTAAATCCCTGCTCTTCTATTACCTGAATGACTGTTGACCTAGTAACTTCACCTCATGGAATTTCAGTGATCTCTTATTATTTTTTTTTGAGGTAACACTGGATTATAGCACTGTACATGATTCAGAGGTATAAGTTCACACCTCTTCAAATCATTTCATACTTTCAACACATACTCCAGTTCTTAATATTCGTGTTCCAAGGGCAACTCAAACATTTAAATGTAAAACATATTTTTTGTAAAATGTGTTTTCTAGTGAAAAGTACTCCACTCATAAGTTTCATTAGTCTCCAATTAGACAGAAGAACTCAGTCAGTGGCATTTGATTATTTGCTGAAACCTGTCAACTTTGACTGAAACTCAGTTTCAAACACTTACCAGCTGTATGTCTTCATTCATAGTTACTAATACAACTGAGGCTCTATTGTCTTCATTCATAGTTACTAACACAACTGAGGCTCTATTCTCTCAACTGTGTCATGATAATGAGACTTGCTCTGGAAGATCATTATGACATATAATTCCATGTAAACACCATCAGATGGTATTTTTGTTTAAATAATTTTTTAAGATTTATTTATTTATGCATACAAAAGCTGGGGTATCGACCAGAGTTGTGGGAGGTGAGAGGATTCACCAGAGACAGAGTGGGGAGCAGAACAGGCAGATCAACCAAAATACACTACTGAGGGGAGAAGCAGGTGAGGCAGGAGAGGTCTGCTGCACCATGTGGGTCCCCTCCCTGGCCGGGGATCAAACTCTTGCTGCAGTGGCTGTCGGTGCTTCATAGTACAGTGCTTAACCCTTTGTACCACCAGTGAGGCCGTAGGTGGTATTTTTGAAAAAAATTATAAATACTATTATATTTACAAATATTTACTACATTCCTAGGCTCCTTGCATATATCATAAATTCATAAAATTCCAAGTAGTATAAAGTATGTCTCCAAAATATTTCTCTGAAAATCCTTTGATTCCATAGACTGTGACTATGTACAGACTCTATGTTTCTAATATGAGTCAGAACAGTTTCTCAACTAAACAATTGATAGAAGCTATCCTATCATGTGACTTCCTATCTACAGTGTGATTCATATGAGCTTTTGAAAAATCTGTCTTATTATATTCATTTTTCACAGAAATTGTGAATGAATGGTAATTATTTTCATAATTAAGTCAACACTTGTTGACAGCAAATTCAATCATTTCAGCTTTGGTCCTTCCCACTCTGTTTTATTTTAAAGAATATAAATGTCTGTTATTTTAGATTTATAGCCTGTTATAAATTTATATTGTCTACCTTAGTAATTATATTTTAGGCCTTTTTATAGCTTTACTAAGTCAAAACTGATTATGAAAACCATGGCATATTTAACAAATACAATGTTAAATTTATACATATAGATTGTTGAATTCACACATATAGATTCACTTGTGATACCATCACTAGATTCAAAGTAATAAACATATGTGTCACTTCCAAAAGTTCCCCTGTATCAATTATCCCCACCCTCCTCATCTTTTAAACCATGTTCTCTCTCAGATGTTCCTCAATTCCTTAGTCATAATAAATTATACTACTTACTGTTTATTGATTGCTTTCTGTCAGGCACTGTACTATTTTACAAATATTTCATCCTCAAAGTGAGTTTGTTAGTAAATATTTTTACCATAATTTAATTGATGAAACTAAAGTTCAATGATTTAGTAACTGACAAAACACAAGATGGCAAGTAATTGGAGGACCCAGATTTTGAACCAGGTAATTTAACTGGTGATCCTTTGAATGCACCTTTCCCCCACTCATATATCATATTATATTCAATATTGTGATATTTCATATGCTCTTCTTGCTAAATCTTTACTGTAGTTCTACTTATGCAATAACTTAACAACTGGGTTTAAGCATTTTTCCTTACAAAAGCCTTTTCATTCCCCAACTACATTCACACTGAGAGCTAGCAGTTATCTATTGCAGAATCCTCCATCAAGCTCCAATTTATCTTGAGAGTAGATGTTCTAAACTTTCTTTATTGTATGGTAAAGTATCACTAAATATATGCTATATTAATTGTGTAAATAATTATAACAAATGATTTTAAAACACTTATAGTATCATTTATCCCACCCATTTACTAACTACCATCTTCGTATGTGTTCTCCAACATCTCATTCAATTATTTTTTATATAAATAGATGATCCTTTAAAAGCATAACTTGAAAAATCATTCCATGGCTTAAAAAGCTGAAAAGATTTTTTTTATGTTAGTATTGAAATCTGAGCTTATTTTACGCAACTTTAAAAAAAGTCTCCTCATTTTTGCTTTTTTCCAGAAACCTCACTTTCTCTTTCTGTTCTTGGAATATGCCAAGTTTGTTCTCTTGCTGGGTCTTTGTAATTTTTATTTCTCTGCCAGAATATTCTTCCCCCACACCTTTGCAATACTTCCTCTTCATCATTATTTAAGTTTCAGTTAAAAAATCATTCCCTGTGGAAGCTTTCTTCGACCTTTCTGTGATAATAACTTTGTATTCTCATCTGCCCCAATTTTTTTTTCACTACCTAGATTTAACTTTGTCTCAGCACTTGTCACCATCACTATCATTTTTTGAAATCGTCTTACTTTTAAGTGAATAGCTGTTCTTGGTATCCCAAAGCAAGCTCAATAGATACAATGTATTTTCACTGGTCTAGCTATTGGGCATAATAGTGGTTAAGTATTCAATCCAAAATTTTTGATTGAAAGATGGAGAGCATATAGTTGTGCAAGTAGAAAATAATGCGATGGAAAAATCTATGTGTAACATTTATCTGGGGTAGAGAAAAACAATTGAAAATGCACTTGATCTTAGCGAATAGGCCAAGAAGCAATAACAACTGAAAAAATGAAATGAGGATTATGTAAGCGAGTAACTAGAACAGAAGTGAGTTTAATGGAGATGGAACATATTAAAGTTTTTAATGGTCTAGAATTTAGTCACCACCTAAGGACTAGAATTTAGTCACCTATTAATATGAATAAAAGAGTATCAATATCAATAACTTACATACCTCAGTGACAAAACAAATAGTTATATTGAATCTTAAAGGATTTCAAGGGAAAAAAATATTCTAGGGTTAGAGTTTCAGAATAATAATATTTTAAAACTACTGTATTCCAAGTGCCTCTGGAGCACCATATTAAAGATAGACAAGCTAGACGTAGCTATATTTTTCTGGAGCTAAGAGATATTGGAGGGGAAATATAGTTGAAGTGTACAAGACTGTTCTATATGAGGGAAGATAAAAATAAACCTGAAAGAAGTAAAAGAAGCAAAAGAATGAGCAAGACATTCCCTTTGAGATACTGCTACAACGGTGGAAGTGATGGATCATTACCATTGCTAATATAAACAGGCACGTATAAACCATGTCACACAGGAAAGAGACAGAGATCAGGACTTGCCACCAAATTATGACTGTTCATTAACACTCCACAATATTAAGTTTCAAAGAACAAAAGACCCTGAATTACAGGCAAGGAGTGTCATTTATCTCTGTCTGCTATCCAGAAACCCGATCTACATACTCAATGTAATTACACAAACACTTGAAATTTTTCAGTGTGTCAACTACATGGTCACAAGTTTGGTGTTTGTGTAGGAATAGCTCTCTGGTCAGAGTGTTTTCTGTTTGTGATAGTATGATTTTTACTATGACTATTCTGAGTGCTAGTGAATTCAATGATATTTTGGTTATAGGCCAATGTATTTGCATACAGCTTCTCTTAAGGGAGTCAAAATTTATAAAATGTTACAAACAAATCCTATTCTGTTATTGTGCAATTAAGGATGGAAATGACAGGAAATATGCAATCATGAAAGCTAATGCTGCTTGACTTCATTTTTAGGCAAAGAATAAATGTAAAGGAGAGGCCACAAAATGTGCAGTGAGCTCTAACTCAAAAGGCTTAAGGGATACTCAAAATAAAGATAGTTTTGAGCTGAAACATTCTCTTCTCTTTGTACTTGCTAAAATGTAATGTTTATGAAGAACTTTATCCAAAAAGGAAAAAAAAGTAAAAAAAAAAATATAATCCATTATCATTCCCAGAAATTCTGCTATAAAGGTGGTTTTAAGGTCTCTGAATTTAAGTGGGAAAAATGCAAAAAACACTTTCATATGATAAAAATAGTTTCATTTCAGATCAATTATTGTTTAATAAACAATAGGTAATAAGACACAAACTTCCATCTCAATATAATCCCCCACTTCTTGCCTACACAAATATTTAGGAATCCATAGCAGTTTACTCCTTATGCTGTGTAGCTGTCATAGCTAATGGTCCTCCAAGTCTTGTTGCTCGCCTGCCTTGGAAGTCTTCCCTCCCTATTTCATATTCCCAGGTCCTACTTGCAAAACTTTTTCAAATCTAATTCTGATTCATAATAATGCCTTTCTTCTCTAAATTCGTAATACTTTTTTCTATGCCAATTGTGTAGCATTTAAAAACATTTGTCCTTGCTCTTCCCATGTAATTGTGTCTCCATTGTGTTCCTCAAATTTTAAAGCACATATTTTTGGCTAAATCTATTTCCTGAAGTTTATTAATTCAGTTTGTTGGCATATACTCATTAAACATACATTATTGAAGCATAATATCCTAAAATTTCCCCCAAAATGTATCTTGAAAATTCAGACTAAGAAAACATTTTTCCTACTTTTTGAGATTCCATGATCCAATAATGAAGATATAAAAAGCAGATAATTATATTGCTTTTTATTTCTTTATCACAGAGGCATACATTTATGAGATAATCCAAGACTTTATTTAGAGAGTAACAAAGATTAAGAGTTCTTGGGCCTCCCTGGTGGCGCAGTGGGTTGGGCAATGCACTATGAAGTGGGCCGCAGTCACTGCAGCACGAGTTTGATCCCTGCTGCCGGCCAGGGAGAGGACCCACATGGTGCAGCAGAAGTCTCCTGCTGTGCCAGCTCTTCCCCTCAGCAGTGTACTTCGGTTGATCTGACTGTTCTGCTCCCAGCTCTCTGTGGTGAATCCTCTCACCCCACCCCACCCACACCTCTGGCCTGTACCCCAGTGCTTGTATGCATAAATAAATAATCATAAAAAAAAAAAAACAAAGATTAAGAGTTCTTATTTTCAAAACTGTGTAAGTCATTTATAGGTAAATAATGTGTTCAATTAGTAAGCATAGTGCTGTGAATATAATAAACCCTATGAAAAATCTGTTTTCAAAATTTGCATTTTAACTACAATTAATTCTATTGTAATTTTTCCATTCAATATACCTAAAAGATAAAAGGTATTTATATACCATAAAATTGAAAAAAAAATGGGCACAAGTGTATTTAAATAAAATTACTTGATCCTATATCCTCATTGGCATATAACAGGTATAGATTTAAATTACTGTCTTAATTCTAGAATCTGCCTGTTTGTTTCTGTAGTAGCCATGACATTTGATGTTTTTCTCAGTGTCATTATTAAAGTAGGTTTTGAGTAACAATTATCTTATTTTCATATGAGATAACTTTCTTGATCTCTCATTTATTTTTCATGCTCTAAAGGAAATGTTTCAACCAAGAGGCAGAGAATAAAAACATTGATATTAGTGTAAATGCCTTTTCCCCATTTGGAGTTTAACCTGATGACTATAGGGTTCAATCTTTTTAATTTTCTCTGAAAATAGTAGGTGTTCAAAGAAATTTAACAGAAAGGTAAAAGGCTAAGATTGATTTGAACAAAAAGAGTATCATCCACCCACAACATTTTAAATCAAAACCTTTTATTTGAAGCTAGTATCTCAGCTATTTGAATGCTGAGATTATCAGTTTTCTTCAAATTTTGGAAAATATGTGGATCACCATGACAACAAGGGAGAATCTTTGTCCAATAGAAACTTCTTTTAATAGCGTGATACTCAGTCTCTTCAATAAGAAGTGAAATGCTAAACATCTTTTGCATTGTATTATACAGCCAATCAGCAGTATCTAAAATATTCATAACAATCCTTTATAAATATGAAAGTAAGTAAAATGACTTTAGTACCACCTAAAGAGGAGCACAAAGATATTGTTTTCCGTGGAATCCCAGACTCCTTTGTTATCAGGGCTGTTGTCTTGGTGCCCAGGGTCCTGCTGGTCGAGCTAAAATGCAGTCAGGCAGGGAACCTTTCACCAGGGCAAAAGTCCTGGTATGAGGAACATACTGGGAAACCAGTATCTGCTAAAAACAGCAGCAGATATTATGGCCAGATTAGCAAGATCAGCTAGAATACCTTACTGGTAAAGATGAGGACAAAGTAAGATAAGAATAGGGATTAGAGTTAGTAGGCTTTGATTATCAGAACTATGGAGACCCCCAAGCAATAGCCCATGGTCACTCCACCCTAGCTTGCATCAGTTGGTAATGCGTCCTCCACACATGTACATTCCTCCATGTACTTGTCCATCTTCTCTGAAGCTGGTTCTAAATAAATACGAGAATGACCATAAATCGGGGCTGCACTTTCTAGGTGTAAGCCCCTTTAGGCCTCTAACTTGGACTTTGCATATTCTTTCTCTCATCCCGAGCCACTTCTAACATTGTAACCCCACAAGGTGACAGTTTGTTATATTTAATATTAACAAACATATCTAATTATATTATTAAAACTAAGAACATTTGTTAATAAAATACTTCATGCCATGTATTAAATAATTTACCAGCATGGTTCTCAATTTTACTACTTTTATGAGGTAGTTATTTTTCTTCACCATATGGAAATGCATAAAAAATAAACTATTTAAAAAAAAAACTATTTTTAAGCTATTTGACCTAGTAACTGATAGAACCTAGGCATAGAACATAATTTTTGATCCCAGAACTGAACTCTTACCAGTTGTAGTACTATTTATAAAGACAGTTGAGAATATAGGCTGCAAGAATACATGCAAAGATAATCAAGAAAAACAAAACTTTTTCAAAATGTAGTCTCAGATAAGCACTTAGTCCTTACTTACAATGTTATGTATCTAAATTATTCAACTGAAGTAACCCTGTTAAGTCCCACTGATTTCTTACATCCTTTTCCTCAGTCTTCCAAAAATATTTTCCCTGGTTGTCTGATCTTTAGGATTTCTTTATCACTGGTGCAGAGTCAGTTGTATTTTTGTTAGAAATATGGGAAATTAAAGATTTTTTTTTTTATCAAATGGGATCAAAAGCATTGAGGAGCATGTCATACTATAATGCATGTCTTAGGAGACTTGAGTCATAGAATCCAGCACATATAAGTACTTTCATTCTATAGGAAGATTTTTTTTGGGGGGTAGGGGGTGGGTGGAGGGTTACACACCATACAAATCCATATCAAGCTAAGAAAACAAGTTTGATTTTTTTCCCCATTCATTATTAAAGCATTATCAGACTGCAAACTTTGTCTTTGGAGAAAAAAGCATCAATTTGTATTTTTTACTCCTGATGCTTAGTGATGTGTTCAGGCTTTCCTCACAGTCAGTCTCTGACTCAGGATGGCTCTAGAGCAAAACTGATTGCATGGCACACTACAAGAACGGTGCTATTAATATTGTTGAAAGTTTAAAATGAACACTAAACATCAGTAATTTTATGAACAGATTTTTATGTATTACTTATACTTCATTCTCCTAAATCTCTGAATCTGGAAAAAACTGATTTATATCAGTTCTCTTCCTAATTACAATGTTAAACAATAGAAAACACACTGTTCCCAATGGTCTTAGTGAGAACTTAAAAAGCACTACACTTAAACATTAAATCTAGAAAATCCCATTTTCTGAATGAATATAATTATATGTATTTTCATAGTTTTGCTTATAAATCACATTCATGTTCTTTATTTCATTTGTTTCACAACAATTTGTGAGTCATACAATGCATGAACCATAATCACTTTAAAATTAATACTTATGTTCAGAGAAACTAAAGTTCCTCCCTACTATACCTAGCTTGTAAAAGCAAATATTGGAAAAAAGAGTCCAGTTTTTCCTACCTCTTTTGACTCTAGTGCTTCTGATCATTATTCTCCTAAAGAATAAAATCTTTGTAGACAGAATATGCAATACTCATCTAATTTAGAGTATAAAACTTATATTTTAAGTTTAAACCATCATAACTTTTTTCATAGATTTACTTGGTTCAGAGTCAGAATAACTTTTGTAGCTTCTTTCAAATTTTGAAATATATATATATATAAGAATGAAAGGATTGGTTAATTTATTGACTCAAGTATATTGTCACTTTTTTTTACAGTATTACCACAATATTGGTTCAAGTATACATGTATACTTTCTTTGCCTGACTTTTAGAACTTCGTAGATATATATGAATTGAATATAAATTCTCAATGCTTAAAAAGAGTCTCAATTTGAAGGCATCACAAGATATGCATAGATGAGCAATAGTAACAATTTTGAAAATTAGGCAATAAAATTTGTTATAATAATCATAAAATTTAATCAAAATGGAATATCAGTATATTATAGATTTCATATATTATGCACTACTTGGCATATATGCTATGAACATATATTACATATATTACATATGAACATATATGTTACATGTAACATATATAAATAGAAAAACAGTTGTGGCTAAAAAGTGCTACTGCTTATAAGAACACTTTTAAAATTGTATTTTTTAAAATGCTTAAATATTTTTGACAACTGATGGACAACAAAACAAAAAGAACTATACATAATTATATTGAGGACAAAACTACAGAAAGGTGATTTGCAGCTACTTTTTCATTGGAGTCATTTGCAAATTAAGGGAAAAGAAAAGATGATGAAATTTTTTACAAAGAAAGCAAGTGACTATTGTGAGGTAGAGAAATTAGCTATACATGTGGTAATTTCCTTGATCAGAAGAAAGAGCAATTGGAATTTTTCCAGCCTCAAATTTCAGCACAATTTTCCCTCAAGAAAGATAAATTCTACAGCAATATAGATGAGGGGCAAAAACAAAATATAAAAACAAAAACCAACAAAGCTGTGAAAAGCAGGATCACATTTTGTATAGTTTCACTGAGGTCTGGAGACAAAGGTTTGAGTTCAAGACACATCAATAGGAAGGGTCAGGATGAATATAATGGCCTTTTAGCTAAATAAGTTCTGGAAGGTTACGTCCTGCAGAAAGGCTCGGACTAAATAATAGCAAAAGCTATTAAGAAATATCCCTTTTAGTTAGACTAGAATATTTAGAATTAAATTTTGAAAAGTTGAAAAAATATATGAAATGTACATTATCAGGCATTGGGCATCTGCCAACCAGTTATTATGATGAGAGGAAACACATGAGATATAATGCCTATAATTATCTCCATCTACTGAATGAAGAATTTCTGGAACAATGCAAAAGAAAAACCAAGGCAAAACTTGTTTGAATTAAGAAGACTGAGTTCGGATTTCAGGGACCCCAAGAAGTATTTTCAGGCACACAACAGAGATGCTACAACTGCAGAAAAAAAGGGATTGTGGGGGAGGGGAGGAATGGGGAAAGCTGTGGATATTAGCAGAAGCCCTACTCCCCCACTCCCCTGTCCTTCATCTTCAGCTGAGTACTAAGCAGGTGGTATGTTTATGCATGCCAGCAGAAATACCAAAGTCAACTGAATGGAAAAGAGGGACCCAACCCTGGAACATCACAGTTTTAGTATTAATGGGTGTCCCTCTTATTCCTAGAAGTAAATCTTGGAATTCAAGGCACACTGGGTACTTAGAACAGCCCCTCACTAGTAAATCAAAATTTTACTGAACTCACTGCTGTTTTAGGAATTCTAACATTTCAGTATTCACCTTTAAGTATGTTTCCTGTTAGGCTCCAAAGGTAAGGTGTGGGGGCTGAAGGGAGTAACCACTTTCCAGCAGACACAAATGTTTCTTCCTCTCTGTTGATTTCATTCCCTCAGCCCAAAGCAGTAGCAGGGCCTGCAGTTGCTGCCTCTTCCCCTTGGATCTTTACTCAAATTTTCTGATTCATGGGCCAGGAGTGTGTGCATTAGTTACATGAAAGGCAGTGACGTTTGAAAGACCTTTCTTTGGTGTGTCACAGACAAGAGAAAACAAAATCAAACAAAACATAATTTCATTAATGCTTGTGAGGTTCCAAATCATGGGATTCCAGGCAACTCCTAAACTTCTCACCTCACTGCCTAACCTGTGAACTTCAGACTACAGCATTAAGTATAGAAATTGCTTAGCCAGCCCCCACAATCGAATAAGTCAACTCCTTAAGTCAATTCCTTATATATACATACACACATGCATGCATGCATACATACATACATATATATATCCTCATCCTTCATCCTAATGCGGCTGCTACATCTCTGATTAAAGTAAGATAGAGAATAATTAACAGTTTTAGGCAGATGGGACTGCAAAAAGCTATGTCAAAGGTAAAAGAGGGCCTCCCTGGTGGCGCAAGGGTTTAAGTCTCAGCACTATAAAGGATTAAGTCTCAGCACTATGAAACTATATGCAGCCACTGTAGCACAGTTCAATCCCCCGCCAGGATGCTAACCACTTGGAACAGCAGACCTCTCCTGTCTTGTCCACTTCTCCTTTTAGCAGTGTATTTCAGTCAGTCTGCCTTTTCTTTTACCCACTCTGTCTCTGGTGAATCTTCACTCCTCCAACTCTGGCCTGTACCCCAGTTCTTGTAAGCATAAGTAAATAAATCCTTAAGAAAAAGGGTAAAAGAAAACAAAAGCTATACCACATGTTGTTCGGTCTTCCAAGTTAATCTTTATGCTGACTTACTGTGTAGCAAAGTTATTTTCTTTGAGATCTGCTTTGGCTCCAATGAAACCAGAAAGCATACACTAGAATTTCAAAACTGATGAGGTTCATGCTTACCAAAACACCAATATATTTTTGTAAATGGTCTAATATGCCTAGAAAACTGTGCAAAACTCTGAAGTCTTAATGTTGAGCAAAATAGAATTGGTACCAATTCTCAAGATACTTGCTATAAGAAAACAAATTAGGTACTCAAGTAAAAAGAAACAGAACTAAAGAAAACATTATGGCAAAAAAATAAATTTTTCTTTTACATCTTTTAAGGTGATATTTAAACAGAGAACTAACCTTAAGGGAAAAATAAACCAGTTTAAAAATTTAAAGAATCTTAGAGAACAACACTGAAAGGTCACACAGGCCCCTCATCCTAACCCCTCACCCAAACCCCCACCCAGGCCCACAGGGTAGCAGTGCGGAACCAACCCAACGTGACTCATGTAATTCAATCCCAGTGGAATGTGGTCCGGGAACCTGAATGCAGCCTGGAGGCTTCCATATGGATCACCACCAATGGACAACTTCTTCCTGCTACAACCTTCCCTCCAGAAGAAGCTTCAAAATTTTCCACTCCAAAGTACCCCACCTATGAAACCCAGCAGCCTGTAACCTAGGCGCGACTTCCGAACCCCACTTTGGGGATCGGAGAACCTCACCCGGGTGCGCAATAGAAGTGTCTGCTGGTCAGAAACATGGCCTGGCTCTTTCATTCTCTCTCCCACTATCTTTCTCTCTCCCTTGCTCTCCCGTCCAACCACGCCAAAACATTTCAAACACATACAAAGGTGACTAGGTGATATGCACTTTAACATATTTGAAGAACTGATACAAAGTTCAAATAGGAAAATTTATTGGAGCTAAATGATTGGGAATATAAAAGAAATAAAGAAAAAGAAAATGAACAAGAACTATAAAATGAAAGTAGGAAAAAAAATCATTAAGGACATTAATAATAAGTTTTAATTTTGTGTAAAGCCCAAGCAGAATTCAGTGACTGTCAATCAACCCATGTCATGATGGCATCTATGTTTTTTAAAGATAAACTTGGGATTTCCTCTCATATCTAGAAAGCTAGAAAGGGTATTCTTGAAATAACAAAAAAAATAAATTTGAAATAATAATTTAGGCCCAAATTATTGCTAAAAATATTCAGCTACATTAGTTCAAATTCCAAGGAAAATGTGATGGTTAAGTTTTTATGTCTACTTGAACAGAGAACCTAGATATCCACCTAAACATCACTTTCAGGTGTGTCATGTGACAATGTTTCTAGATGAGATTAGCAATCCAATATGTAAACTGAGTAAAGCAGATCACCCACCTGCAAGGGCCAGCACTCCAGGAAGACCACTTCAAAGAGAAAAGACTCCCTGACTAGATAGGTTTAAAGCTATATGGAGACTAGGGGTTTCAAGGGCCTCTGCATTGCCACCATCTCTTCTTTCTGACTTTGGGTGTTCACACCCTTCATTCCCACTCTTGAGGTGACTGATGAACTATAAATATAACTAAAATAATAAAATGGTTTAATATGGAGTAGAAAAATTACTGGTGTTAAAAAGATACCTGGGTCCTTAGATTCCTGTAAAGCACTTATTCAGGTGTAACTGGGCAGTTTGAATGTGTTTTTACAACCTCAGCTTTTCTCACATGGCTGGGATCCTGCCTCAGAACAATACCGGGAATAGAAATTAAGGGACAAGGGCAGAAGGAAATTAAAGTTAGGTCAAGCCAACTTGACCTAACTTATATGAAATCAATAAGCACATATTCTACATTTACTGTTACCTGGGCATTGTAAAGGACTAACAATTTGTTTGGTTGACTGAAACACAGACCAGAACGCAGCCACAGTGAATTAGAAATGCCAGATCTGCCTTGCTTTAAAGCATAAGAAATGATTCAAAGGCTTAGGAAAAATTGTGTTAGAGTATTTTGTCATTTAAAATTTCCTCATCTACACTGAGAGGGTCCAGAAGCCACATATATCATCAATGTGAGAGAAGTAAATTTTCGATGAGAGTCCCATCATCCTTGAAGGAGTCTGTGATTTGTCTTCTTTGTTAGCCATTCTGTACAGTGGAAACTGCAACCAGTTCATTGTTAATCCAGCACGAGTAACTGGATTCTGGGGTGGGGGGTGAAGGGTTAGCCTTTGTACATCAAAAGCAAGGTGGGTTTGTTTACCATACTGGGAAGTAGAATCTAAGTGGCAATAAAAATAAGGTCTTACTCAGAACTACAATATTATCTAGTTGATCATGGTATACTAAAATTTAAATAGATAGGATAGTTATTCAATTCTTACTTTATATATAAATATATGTTTATGCATAAAAGTTAAAGGTTAAGTGAAAACTATAATTTGAATTATAAGAGATGCACAGCAATTAGACCTTGGCTCTCTCTTCCCCTCCCAGGTACCATCTACCTGGGAGTCTGTACTCTCTATCTCTTTTCTTTCCTACATAAACTTTTCTTTTCAAGACAAAAAAAAAAAAAAGAAAGAAAGAAAGAAAAAAAAGATGCACAGCAATTAAATCAATTCCCACATGAGATTGAACATATAGACCTAGATCCCCTTAAGGTCAAGAAAGCCAGGTAACCTGAGGTAGAATCCCAGAACACTGATAAAAATACTTATACTGTTAATCTTTCACTCAGCCTTCTCAAAGGCACATATAGTAGTTCAATAGGGTGACTGGGCATTGAAGAAAAGGAAATCACTCAGCAGGTAAAGTATCTTGACAGTTTTCCCCCAATTCTGATGCCTATTCACATACCCCTTCTCCAAATTTGTTTGTCAACAATTTTCCAATCATTTCTTTTTTTTTTTTTTTTTACAAGTCCCTAACCATTCAGCCAATTATTGGCAATAAGGTACTGAATTGCACATCTGTCCATTTCCCCTTCCTCAAATTGAACAAAAACAGTGAAGTTTTTGTCACTGGGAGAATTTAGCCAGAGTACTCTATGGTATTACCGCTTTCACATCCAATTGGTTTGGCCAAATGACCTGCTGGGACCTTAGAATGACATTACCTACTTCAAGTGTATACTCTAGGCAACAGCCCACAGAATTATCAGCAGAGATAAGTTCCTGATATGACCTTAATAAAAACATGTGCACTGAGCCCTATCTTTCTCTGTCTGTACCTGATACAGCCCTCTCAAAGTGCCCCCTGTGCTTTCTCTAGGATCTGGGGATAGTAAACTTCTTTATCTTAGTTTCTCTTGTGGTCTGTTTCTGAACCATCTGGCAGCTTGTGATCCATTTAAAAAATTTAATTAACAAAATCATGGAAGGGTGACCTCAGTAGAAGATTTTAATAATCAAGTGGATAAGATGACCAATTCTGTGGATACCAGCCCCCCTCTTTCTCTAGAAATCCATGTTATTATCCAATAGACAGTGAATAGAGCAGCCCTGTTGACAGCTACGGAAGTTATGTATGAACTGAGTAAATAGACTTCCACTCACCAAGGTCAATCTGACCATGGTTTTGTGCACAATCTGTCACCAGCAAAGTCCTACACTGAGTCCCTAAATATGACAGTATACTTCAGGGTAATCAGTGAGTTACCTGGTGACAGGTTGATTGCACTGGACCACTTCCATTATAGAAGGCAATGTTTTGTTTTGTTCTTGAGATAGAGACTTAGTCTAGACACACATTTCCCTACCCTCCCATACTACTTCTGTCAAAACTATCATCCATGAATTTAATAAAATGCCTTACTCACCATTATGTTATTTCACACAGCATTGCCTCTGATCAAGGAACTCACTACACAGCAAATGAAGTGTGAAAATAGTTCCATGCTCATGGACAAGACTGTGTATTCCACATATTACCAACATTAAAATGTCCTCCATCTCAGTACCTTTCATCATATAATAATGTAGATTCTCTAATCATCAGAACTGGTAATTAAAGTGTCTCAGGGAATGATTTCACACATGCTCAATCATTCCATGTTAGAGATAGGGATGTATTTTCTGGAGTGCTGCAGTATGCATATTCACATTAATTGTGTATCTGTCATTATAATGCTAACTAATCATTATGTATAGTTTTCAGAGCTTTGTTATTAATGAATGAATTCAAACAACACAAAAATTTATGTATTCAAACAATTCAGGCTGGATAAAAGATAAGCCATCACTCTATGCTGTCTCTAAGAAATGCAGAGATTTGGTAAGGATGGAAGAAGATACACTATCTAAACACTAATCAAAAAACAAGGATATGATGTATTAATATGATCTCTACTGCTTCCCAACTTGTACTCATGTTTTCTTATACCTCCTCCTATTGAGTCTGGAAAGTAATATTATTGCTAATGTATAAAATGTAGCAGAAGTAATTGGATGCCACTTCTTAGATAAGATTATATAAAGTATGTAACTTTTATCTTGAATTCATGTTCTTTCTGGCTCTCCTTCTCACTGTCAGGGAAGTCAGATACCATGTTGTGATTTGTCCTAGAGAACCCCACATGGTAAGAAAGGAACTAAAGTATGAATCTATCTAATTCCAGTTAGAAACTGAGTACTTCAAACTATTAACCTGTGAAGAACTGAATCCTGCCAAATAGTCACAGTCAGTTTGCAAATAGATTCCCTAGAAGTTGAGACTTCAAATAACAATGCCCTAACCAATAGCTTCATTGTAGCCTTAAGATATATTCCCATGCAAAGGAACTCAATCAGCTACACTTGAAAGCCAGAATAAAAACAAAACGACTTAAGAAAATTGTATTTATTAATTTAAAGTCCCATAATTAGGACATTTGTCATGCAGCAATAGATATCTAATCTAGCCATAACCCCCCTCTCAAAAAAAAAAGAATATGAAGAATGTCAAATAACAAATATTAATTGTAAATATATATATAATAAAATCTTTATATTTATGTCATACACCTAAAAAGTTCAAACTATATATACCAAAAAATCATATATTATGATATATCCATAAAAATGAAAAATATTCAGTGATAAAGATAAGGGTTATTATAAATAACTCTGAGGAACATTATGGTAAGTGAAAGATGCCAAAATCTGAAGATTAATGCCATATGATCCTTTTATGTAATAGCTTGGAAAGGGCAAAGCCATAGAGACAGAAAAACAGATCAATGTTTGCTCAGCACTGAAAGAAGTTGGGGATATGGAAATTTATTAGAAAAGGGCAAGAAGGAACATTCTGGAATGATAAAAATATTCTCTACTTTGATTGTGACGGTAGCTACATAACTATACAAGTATATTAAAATAATAACAATTTACATTCAAAGTGATAAATTCTACACTATGGAAACTGTACATCAATAAACCTGACTATAGCATAACCAAATATATAATACATAGATAATAACAGTTATTATTATGCGAATAATAAATTTTATGATGTATTTATTGACATAGAAAGACCAATAAGAAAGCAGCAATCCAGTGAAAAGATGGTGATAATGATAAGGTGATATTTTAGTTATATAGCTGGAATGATACAATGGTATGCACTTGGAAATATATACGTCTGATCCTTGAACAATGCAGAAGTTAAGGACACCTACCCCCACACAGTTGAAAATCCACTTATAACTTTTAACTCATGCAAACCCCAACTAAGGTCATACCTTGGTATTACAGTCAGCTCAGTCTATGAATGATGAATCATGGATAGACAGAAGTTCCCATGTAGGTTGATTTGTTCAGTTCAAACCTGTGTTGTTCAAGGGTCAACAGGATACTACATACTATATATAGATACACACACATATACATAAAATCTTGAATAGAGGAAACTTATAAATCCTGATTTCCTAATTTGTGAAACATCACAGTTGACTATCAGGTACTGTAATAGAGCAGCAGGAGTAAACAAAAATCTTTGGGGACAAAATTCAATTTCAAATATATCTTAGATAGTGGTAGACTAGTTAAAGAAAAATCAAATAGTAGTAATAACAAATAATAATTACCCTGAATGTTTTAAGGTACATGCTTTAAGTGTTTCATGTTTTAAATGTTTCATATACAGATTTACTATATATAAACTCACCTTCAGTATAGCTTAAAGTCATCTTCAATACTACATTCATCTTCGATACAGTCATATGAGGTAAGTTCTATTTTTATTACAATAATATAATGAGAAAAATATATGAGACTAAATGGTTAAGTGGTTTAACCAAAATCACAAGTTTGGGCCTCCCTGGTGGCTCAGCGGTTTGAGCGCCACACTACGAAGCATCTGCCGCACAGAAGCACAAGTTCGATCCCTGCCCAGGGAGGGGACACACATGGTGCTGCAGAACTCTCCTGTATCGCCCGCTGCTCCCCTCAGCAGTGTATTTCAGTCGGTCTGCCTGTTCTGCTCCCCACTCTGTCTCTGGTGAATCCTCTCACCTCCCATGACTCTGGCCTGTACCTCAGTTCTTATATACATAAATAAATCTTTTAAAAAAATCACAAATTTATTACACGTCAGGGTTGGGTTGATTGGGGAATTTGTGCTCTTATATACCATGCCATCCTGAATCTTTTAAATTATTAGGTAGGTATGTCAATATTTAACTCAGAGGGTAAAACTGGAAATGTAATTGAACTATCTCCACAAAATGTGCCATTTTGATACTAAGCAAAATGAGATAATTTTAGAACAGAAGGTTTTCAGATAAGAAAACCAAGTTCTAAGTTCTGGGCTTGGAATTTTGATACAAAAGATAAAAAACAAGCACAAATTAGCAGTGTCTACAATGTAAGAGAAAAATTGGGAAATGTGGTATGCTGAAGTAAAACCAGAGATATTTAAAGCAGAGATAGTCAATTGGGTAATCTCATTAAACATAGTACTAACAATGTATAGTATAAAGCCACCAGTTTCACAAACCAAACTGGTAGGTACAACATTGTTTCTGAAGTAGGGAATAAATTATACAGGTCAAGTGAAGAGAAATTTAACCTTTTATTTATACAGCTGGGCTCTTTTAAATAAGAATGCATCACCCTTGTAATTAAAAACAAAATAACTGAAAAGAGACAGGTAATGTCAAGTCTCCTTGTGCAACTATTAACCTGTGAAGAACTGAATCCTGCCAAATAGTCACAGTCAGTTTGCAAATAGATTCCCTAGAAGTTGAGACTTCAAATAAAAGGGATTCCTTTTTTAGTTTCTTCCAAATTCATATTGTAAGAAATTATGACAACAAATATAAAAATTATACTTTTATTTATTTGACCTACTAAACTCATTCAAGAAAAATTATGAACAATTAAAAAAATAAAAGCTGGAATAGTGCATATTATTGTTCCACTTTTTTTCTTTGTAATTAATGCCTGTTAGGCATGGGTGGGAGATTATCATTTTGAGTTGAATCATTCTGTAGATTATCAGATGATGAGACAAAATTTAAAAGATGAGGGATAACATTCAAGAGGACTTTGCTGAGTAGCTATCGTTTTGTACCCCTCATATGTAATTTATGGATTTCTCAATAGGATCATAATCAGAGCTTTATATTAGGAAGCGCTTCTGTTTGTTCCCTAAAGGCTTCATTTCTTCAGCCTACAGCAGCACTTAATGTCTCTTGCCAAACTTTAATCTGTCTGTGTACTTCTGCAACAACCATTCTAAATGCAAATTGAGGTTGGAAAAGGGAGAAAATTAAAAAACATAAAATGCCTGTGAAAGTAGGTAAAATTTATCTATAAGTAAAAGTCAAGTAATTAAAATATTAAGTAGTCCAAATTGTATACTTTATAATATTGACTCAATATCTTTTAAAGAGTGGATGCTAAAATTGGTCAAATGAAATCATATTCAGTGGATGCCTTTAAAACTAAAAATAGATAAAAATTTAAAACAGGGTAAAGGTCAAGCATGGCTAATGCATAGCAGTGACAGGGCTAATCGCTCCTTATTTCTCACACAGTCATACATCTCTGTGTTTATGGATTGTACAAGGGGCTTAGAGTTCTAGAGAAGTTGGCCATGGGAGGCCCTCAATTCAAATGAGGAGAGGCCGCAATGGCAACAGAGAAGTTTCCTTGCTTCACTTCTTTTCCCCAACCCCCCCCCACTTTTTATTTATTTATTTATTTTTTTTGCTTCACTTCTTTTTTTAAAGATTTATTTAGTTACATACAAGAGCTGGGGTGTGGGCAAGAGGCACAGGGGGTAGGGTGGTGGAGAAAGGATTCACCAGAGATAGAGTAGAGAGCAGAACAGGCAGATCTACTGAAGTACATTGCTGAGGGGAGCAGCAGGCAAGATAGGAGAGGTCTGCAGCTCCACGACCTGGCTAGAGATCAAACTTGTGTTGTAGTGATCTCAGACAGCCTCGTAGTGCTATGACTTACCCCTAGCACCACAAGTGAGGCCCCTCCTTGTTTCATTCTGAGATCATCATCTAAATAATTAATCAGAGAGACACAACACCCAGTGAGTCCTATAACTTGGGGCAAAACTGGAATATCTCTTAAATACAGAAGATCAACACAGAGTGCAACAGAGATGAACAAAGGAAATTGACACTCCTGCAAATAGAACAAGAACATGGAAGCTGAGTCTGGGGCAAGGGAAAAAGTTGGCAGGACTTACAGCTCAGTCAAGGGCTCTGAAAAGGGAAAGCTTAATGGTGTGGAGGGACATACCACAGATTGAGGGGAAGCACGGGCGAAGAAAATGATATGCTCCATACAGCCCAGTTCTAAGAAGAAAGACCGTGCTCTGCACTACATTCCCCTTCATGACAACTTGGGACTGATACTAAACTCCTGAAGTACATTAACAGCAAAATGACTGCTGGGTCTCAGGTCTGAAACCCTGGAGAGTTCCATACCTATCATGCCACAAATGAGCCAGCCATTTCTCCACCTCAGCACATTCCCCCCAGCAGCTGGAACCCTCCAAATCTCCCCCAGAGACCCTATTAATCTGCAACTAGAAAAGCAAGTGTTGGTATCTACATAATTCTTTGTGGCCAAAAAACTGAAATTTAAAAATGAACAAACACCACAAAACCAATTTATAGAAAAGTAAAAGTAGTTATACTAAGTTACTGCTACAGATAAATCAGAGCTACAAGATAAACTTAGGTTCAAAGTAAAAGACTGAAAAACAATACTAGAAGCAATTAGGATTTTTTAAAAGTCAGGAGCAGTCATATTAATATCAGATAAAATATATTTCAATCTTAAAAGGGTAACAACAGACAGGAACAACATTATGCAATGATTAAGGAATAAAAATATCAGGAGGACATAAGAGACACCGATGCATATGTGTGTGTGTGTGTGTGTGTATCAAACAAAAGAACATTGAAATACAAAGTGATCATTACATCTAAAAGTAGACATTGATTGATATCAACACAATAGTAGTAGGGGATATAAACACCCCACTTTTATCAACGGAGAGATAAACCAAACAGAAAGTCAATAAGAAAAGAATAGCTCCACACAAAAAAATTGATGAGATAGACTTAATGGCATTTATTGGGTACTGACCCCCCACACAAAACTAAGTATAACCTTTTCAAATGCACTGGAACGTTCTCAAGGATATACCACATGTTGGAATACAAAACAGGTGTCAGTAAATTCATGAAGATTGATGCACAAAAGAAGAAAAATACATAGATGATTAATAGGCACATGATATTCATCATTACTTATAAAATAAATGAAAATGAAAACCACAAAAATACTACAACCTAGCTTAATGATTTCCAATTTCCAAAATTTTAATTTTAGTACTACAATTTTTTGAAAAGACTTATTTTATTTATGCAAATAAAAGTTGGGTGTAGGCCAGAGGTGTGGGGGTTGGGAAAGAATTCACCAGAGACAGATGGAAAGCAGAAGAGGCAAATTGACTGAAATACACTGCTGACAGGAGCAGTGAGTGCACAAGACAGGAAAGGTCTGCTGAGCCATGCAAATCACCTCCCATGGAGGTCTGCTGTGCCATGTGAGTCACCTTCCCTGACTGGGGATCAGAGATGAATTCATTTTGCAGTGGCTGGCAATTGCTTGATAGTGCTGAAACTTAACACCTTGTGCAATCTGGGAGGCCTAGTACTACACATTTTCATCAAGAAATATTTTTGCTGCATTCTACACATAATTTAATTTGAAATGTTTTTTAACTCCATTTGAGATTTCATCCACCCATGTAAAGTATACGTGTGTTATATAATCTCCAAATACTTTGGAATTTTCAAGTTTGATTCCTACTTTAATTCCACTGCTATCAAAAAAAAACACCACAGACTGCAGCATTTCTATTAATTAAATTAGTATGATGTCTTGAGGAATTAATGCTCCACAAGAGAAAAATGTATATTCTCTGTTGTTGAATGGAACGTTCTATAAATTTCAATTAGATTACACTGATTGACATTACTCAACTATATACTTAAAGTTATGGTATATACTGTGTACACACACACTCCATATACTTAAGGTAGAGAGAGTCTGGCTTACCTTTTAAAAACATGGCTCTATTTTATGGAATATCAAGGATGACTAATTGTGAGTCTTAGAATAATTAAGATGAGATTTGAATTAAATTGTAGCAGCAAAAAAGGAAGGGGATAGCTTGGGAATATTTTTTGAGATAGAATCTGAATTACTCACTAATATAGGTGATTGTGAAGAGCAGATAAAGAGGGAAGTTAACTTGTGAACATTACTACAGGAAACATCCTTTCAGAGCTTCTAGATTAATTGATTCATTTCCACATTAATCAAACAAACAAACCTGTCCAGAGAGATTACAAAGCTAGCATGATCACTGCTCACAATTAGATGATTTTCCTAACACTTAGGTTCTTTAGTCATCATAACAGTTTGCTTTGCTTTCCCACTTCTAAGTACTTTATGCATAAAATAATTTATTTCTACATCAAGTTTATATATAGCACTCTCCTCATCACTTACTTAAAAGAACTGCGAGTCAGGCTCTGGCTTCCTTAAAAGTTCTCTTGTGTTAAGATTATTCTTTCATAGCGTATGAACATTATTGCTAAAATTAAACTGAAAAGAAGACACGGTTTCACCAGATAACTTATTTACTTGTGGCACTTTAATAATTGCTCAGCAAGATTACGGCACCAAGTAATTGTCTGGAAAAAGAAATCACGAACCTAGCCAATGAGTTTATAAAGAAAAGGATATACCCAAGTCCAACGTAACTTTAAATCCACCTCAATGTTCTAATTGAATCAACTAAATATTTATGTAAAAGGAAAAATTTAAGATGTAAAATTACAATAAATTTTAAAAAGATTTTCTTTGATTTGCTCTAAATCTTGACATCCATTTTTTATTACAATCCCTATATGATAGTGTTTTAACTAATAAATTGTTAGCATAATTTTCCCCATAGAAAGGCCTCAAAAAAATTAGTTTTATAAACACAAAGAGTGATTCCACAGGATTGGTGAAGGACTACTGATTGCTATACAAATTACATAATTACCTGTGAACTTGGTTATTTTAAAAAACTTGTGAAAAGAGTTAACATTAATGATTCAGTTATAAAAACAACTACTATGTATTGTGTGTTACTGAGCAGACATTCTCCTATGTATTTGATAAGAATTGTTTTATTTAAATCTAGCCAATGGGTAGAATGCATGTTTTTTGTCTTCTTTATAAATGACAAATTTGTGAGTCTAACACATCATATTACTTATATGACCAATCTGTCAATAATTATAGGATTCAGGAATGAAAGCAAGCAATCTTATCCCAAATCTGTGCTTCCAGTCACTGTTACAACCTGTCACAACCCTTCCAGTTATATTATACTACTATTCTGTGCTTATGTCCTCACTTCATTATACCATCCTTCTCAAAGGAGTTGAAAAAGATAATCACTTTAGGTATAATTATTGAATGAGATCAGAAAAAGGAGATTACATTTCACTTACCACGCACCAGTTCCTTTACTCATCTACTATTTAAGAAAAAAATTACTTTTTTTGACTAAATTTCCTTGAGCAGATCTTAGGCATTAAAGCAACATATATGGACGTTGGGATCAATGATAAAGTTGCGGTATTCAAATATTTTAAAGTCTATGAGAAGTCTACAAAAATTTGCATAAGCTTTGTATTATTTAAAATGATCAAGGAGACAGAATGTTAACAGGCAGACAATATAAAGTACTGATATTCAGAACAATGAACACATAATACAACAAAAGCAGATTTTACTCTAATATGATTGGAAAAGAAATAAGGAAGGTTTTTGTGCAATTTCTTCCTTTTTATGTGGAGAGCAGGTCAACATATCATAGTTCTTGTACTGAAGCATTAACATCACTTTAGTTTGGTGTAAAATGCACAGTCTTGACACCCTCCCTCTGGAGCTACTGAATCAGAACTTAAGGGGGTCCCTATAACTTTCATGCACATTGAAATTTGAAAGGCATTGCCACAAACTGAACTTACGTGTTTCCATAGCCCCTACGTGCAAGATGCTGCTTATTAATGTTTTGTTTTTGTTTTCATTCCTGTCACTAATATCTCATGAGGACCCACAGTAAGTATAGTTCATGTGTTCACTTAGACTCAGCAAATAGCTGATGTTGCTTAAGTGTAAAGTAATAGAGCTATCGTGATTTCTGCCAAGCATCTGGTCCAATTATATTTGGCCTTAGTGGTCAGAATTTTCTATTATACAGGATGAAAATAAAAAAATGGATGTTTGATAAAAATGTTTACTTCCAAATCAGAAGATATTTGGATTGCCAGGAATCCATTAGAAGCATAGGATTAACATTAATTATATACAATGAAAAATTAGGATAATAATGACAGATATATGCTTAATATGGAGAATCCAGGACCCCGAGAAATTCATCCCTCATTGCAAAATAATATGGAATGAATGAACATGTATGAAATCATGCAATGATCCATGTAAGTTACTAGAATTGATCATTACAGAAATTAGTTTGCTATATGGTAAGAAAATCTAAGATAGAGGGGATTTTAATATTGATAGTGCTTCAATTATATAAAAGTTTACAAAAGTTTATTACTAACACTATTAATCATTCTTGGGTCGACATGTTATAAATGACATGCTATCTGTGTGGTCAAGGTCAATACAACTGTTCTTCCAAGTCAGACTGGGGTTTGTCATTGCTGAAGTTCACAACTCTACACTAGGAGAAGGATTTGAAAGGTAAACCAAATTTATTGAAGATAGCTAATGATAAGTTAATCTCTCAAGAAATGAATAACCAAAAATTTTCTTTAAGTTTCCTGGACTCTCAGACTTTTCCAAAAAGACTCTACTCCCGGCTATACAAAATTTCCTGACATTTTTAGAATCATAATATCAGAGTTAAGAGGAGGAAAGGAAGGAATCTCAGTCATTGAATAGAATTTGTTAAGAGAATAATCATGTTATACAGAGCAGATCCTGACATAACATGGAATTTATAAGAATACATTTTTGTGTGTGAAATTTGAGAGCCAAAAAACAATAAAGCATCACTACTAAAATGAATATCAAATTCTACTTGCTAAATACTAATAACTTAAAATCCAAATATGTAAAAACATACCTTTACTTGGCATGTGTCATATCTTATATAAAAGTCAAATGTTTTAATGTCAGAGAGACCTGGAATTTAATTTCTATCCTGTCATTTTCAGAGTCTGGTTGTTAGTTAATGAATCTTGGTTTCCCCAGTTATAATATCAGGTAATAATATCTATTTTGTTAGCTAGGGATTCAAAATATCAATTCAAAAGTGTTCAAATCCAGGTAATGTTCTTTCTCAGTAATTCTCATATGTTAATAAAATTCTTATTTTTGAGATGTCATCTAATTTTTTCCCATTAATTACAGTTTAATCTATCAGTTTCTTTTCCTGCTCTACCTTGGTGTATCTAGAGTCCTAACTTCCTTTTTTTCCTTTCAAAAAGGTCAACTGCTTTTCTTCATCATGTAAGTGGTCATTCAGTGTTGGGCAAAAAATAACACTATGTCAACAATTAACCTAAGTAGCACCTTCAAAGAGTTCAAAACATAGCTACCTTTCTGACATTAAAAAGGTAAAGGTAAACTACTTAAGGATTTTTACAATCGAGTCATGTCAGAAGAAAGTATTGATTTTTTTATGTCAACCGAAACAAACTCATATTGATAGCACCTTAAAACTAATTTCATCGTCCTCAATACATCTTTTCAAAAATAAATATGCAATTGATACAGAACTCACAAATTATAGAATATATACATGTAAATATGAGAATACAATATCTTAAGTATTTTCAAATTTATTAGTAACTTGATCTTTGCTATTGTGACTTTTTATTAAAGAACACTTTTTGAAATGTTCTATGCAATGAAAAATAGTGAGAAGGAGAACATCTGCACAGACATGCAAGTATACATCTACCTATTTATCTATATATCCAGATATATTATATATATAGATACATGTACATTTATTTACTTAAAGCAAGGAATATTTATGTTAAGTTATATTTTGTGAAATTTAAAAATTATCATAAAACAAGGGATTAACATCTTTTATCTTAGCATGAGGAAGAAGGTCCTCTAATTTTCAGACCTGGCTCAGAATGGCTGTGAGTTGACAAGAGTTATACAAGGGAATAATTTCAGTTAAGTACTGAGTATATAAAGTATATAAAGCACATGGTTAACCGTTTGGCACTTTTTTAATAAATAAAATATGATTGACAATTGATTTAGTATACTTAAATTGCTTATTTTATTGGTAAGACTATGTATGGTGTCTGGAAAAGGAATCATACACTCTATTGTAAGTCACCAGTATCAGGAAATAAAGGTCTTCCTTGATGCCAAAAGATCAAATAAATATTGATTTACTTGAACTATAAACATACTTAAATATCTGCATCTATGTTCATGTTTTTAGGCAGACAATTTGACAAAAAATAAAGCCTACCCAACACATCGTGAAGAAAGTCATGCAATTACCTGATATTCATACAGTTACATACCTAGTTTGTGAGAAGTACTACAAACTCATCTGAATAAATGTAGAGACAAAAATGACTTTATTAAATGACTTCTGAATTAGGTAAAATTCCCTCTAGCGATAAGCACTACAGTGGGTGGGGTGGGGTGGAGGGAGGGACTCTCCTCATGCAGATTAACTAGTGATAACCAGGAAATTCCATAGTGATTGGTTTAGAATTCCACTTTTGGAAACTGCAGTTGTTATTTAGTAAGTTTTTGTAGGGCCTGCCATGAAAGACTCCATTTTGAACCTCTTTTTTCTTTGTTTAACACTAGCAATATGAGTCTTTCCATATAACCAAGCAAAGGTTGACCCCCATCATCTAGCATTATCTACCTTTCCAAGTGTCTCTCGTTTTTTCAGGGTCACATGTCCTTATATTTTAAGACTTTAAGTAGAGAAAGAAGAAATGGACACATATCCCAAATTTCAAAGATAACATTATAGAAGAAGTTAAGACAACTGAACAGAGAAATCACAGAGTTTGGGCTGAAAACAAGAACAAAGAAAATGTGACCAATGCCCTTTCCCAGAAAGTATCATCATGGAGGGAAGATTCTGAAAGTTTCAGTGTGCACATCGAATATTGTACATACATATACAGGAGATATGAGTAAACAGAGATTTAAAAGGAAAATGATTAAGGAGCAAGGAATGGAAGAATTCTTCAGTCCTCTGAGGAAAGACAGGGTAGGAAAGCACAATATGCAACCCCAAATGTCTCTTTGGCATAAGGATTATATTAAACTCATTATTTCTAAGAAACAGTAGATACAAGAGAAGCTCTGATAACTGAGTAGAAGTTACCCTTTAATTTGAGATAGTAACACTTAAAAGGAAAATACCCATTTTCTTCTCACCAGAGAGGGCAAGAACTTAAACTTACCAATATTTACTGTAACTTTTTACTGGTAACTTCCCATAACTGGCTTCCCACCCCTAACATTTCTTTTGTTTTGATTAGAGATGGCTAGTATTTCCTGGTTAATCCCACATATGAAGAGAGTATTTATGCTACTGATTTTCTGTTAACTAAGAGTTGTTGACTCTAAACTTACAATAGAACAGGAACAATTCTAAAACTTTGTTTATACAAAGTAAGGAATCCTTTACCACAATATTATTAATTAAGGACTCATAGAACATTTCAAGTACCTAAGAGATTAATATTTTGTCTAAAGTTGTGCAACTAGAAATCAGCAGAAGTGGCAAGTCAACATGGACATGTTCTGTTTTTCACTATTACTGGTTTTCAATTCTAATTGTTTTATGTTATCTAATTGTTCATGTGCCTGGATAGTAACCCAGCACCCTTACAAATGCATCTGGGACAAATTAATGCAAAAGAATAGTAAGGTATGTAATTGGCTCAAAACAGTAGTAACTATTTGCTGGTTATCTCAAATAATTCAATCCCCTAAATTTATTCAAATTCCACTGAAGTAAAAATAATTTTAAAAAGAAAAATTAAGAATTCCTGAAAAAATATATTTTAACCTAGTAAGTATCATTAAAATCTCTACTTCAGAGGGCACAGGGATCAACCACATAGTTGATAATATTTGTAGCTACTAGAAATTTATAACTTCATGCACATAATCCTCTTTGCATTTTTTGTATTATATATCAAAATAGACAAAATTCCTTTTTTCAAGGAGTGCTGAAGATTAAAGAAACCCAATTTATTTAAAACTAGATAACAATATTTTCATAAATCATACTTAAATTTCTTCAACTTTGAGCTTGTTAGTCACAATGGGTATTGTTGGAATGATCAGATTAGCACAGCATGCCCTCTGGGTTTATCTAGCATTAATTACTCAAGTGACCTTCTAGCTCACAAAGTCAAAATGTCACATTAACGATGGTATTTCCTTTGATGTGCTTGCCAGATATAGAAAAGCACAATGCTATAAATTGTGCATAACTGCAATGTGTACAAACTCCTTTCCAGGGACAGAGTGGGTATAATTTTCAGACACATTTGTAAAAGTTAACTAATAAAAAGCATTAACACAAATCTTCAAAATGTAAGACAATTTCTCCTGAAAGGAAATCAGAGAAACAGATTTGAAAACATTTCCCCTTATGAAATAATAGCTTTTCAGATTTTTTACCAGAAATCACCTTAAACCTTAGCAATAATATAGTTAAGAAAACTGTTCATTTCAAAATAAGCATAATTTTAAAAAAAGATGAAATTGAGAAAAAAGGCATTGATTCCTGTATAGAGACCAACTATAGCTTGCTGACTATAGCAAGCTCCTTTTCCTAGCAATCATGGTTCTACATAAGGTGTCATTATTAGTGCCAACAGACAGCTGCCTTAGGACATCTTGCTAAAAGAACAAAAGATGTATTCTTCAACTGGAGTGAGTTTGCTGTTTCACCCTAGTTGTAAGGTGATGACTAAATATATCTTCCTCTGTACAACTCAGAATAGCAGAAGAATTCACAGGAAATTTCATTTCAAAGTCTTTGTGGAGGATGGGGATGGTGAGGTGGGTGAGGAATTTTAGTCATCATGACATTCAAAATTAGACAAGATATCCCAGTGGAATTCTAAGATGTGATGGCTCTAATTTTAATGAAAGTCATTTTAAAGTTAGCTTTCCTTAGAACCTTGAAGTTTCAATTTTGAACTTTGTGCTTCTTACCACTCCACTAACCAGAAATGTAACTGTATACAGAATTTATAAACTTAAATCTTCACATTTATAAGCTAGATACTCCAAATATTACCCTAAAATATGCAAGTCAGACTATTTAAATAGTCCCCAAATATTGAGGCAGTCTTAATCTCTCTCTTCTTTCTCCCCCTCCATCCTTTACAATGAGTCATCTCAAGTAAAAAAGCTATTGGTTGGTCATTCCATTATAGCCTGTAATAGAGAAATGCTGAAAGGTGGGAGTGTCTGAGAGAATAAAATGTAAATATTCATCATGGGTGCAATTTTCTAGTCAAATAGCCAGGCTTGCTATTTTGTGTTGAAAGGAAAGATCAGAGTAGGATGAAATCATTTTTAGACTGTAATAGCATGTGTCTGTTGGAATTTGGGTACATATACAAGTATGGGAACTGGCACTTGCTTCTTATATAACCATAAGACCAACAAGCACAGCACCTGTCAGTGAAGTAGACATAAAACACAGCATAAGTACCATGGCCCAGGGATGTTATAATCTGCCCCATTCACAGACTCTAGTGCTACTTGAGAAAATACAGATTTCATGTGTAGTAATTTAGGTATCAGAGTAGAACAGATGGAAGGCATAACAGTTGACCGCTGATATTACATATAATAAGATATCATTAACTTATCATTTAAAGCATTGTGTAATAAAAAATGTATGCAAATACATTTTTGTAATAAAAGTTTGAAATCACCAGATTTATCGATAATACATTGCAGTGATTATAAGGAGGAAAAGAGGACAATATCCAATCTTAATGTTTCTTTTTTAATACAATCTGAATAAATTATAATATAGTGATAACATCTATTTTGGCTGATTTCAGAAAATTCACAATATTGCTTTTCATAAACATTGATATATATATAGATCATATCTCTATATATTTAATATAAAAGAAAAGGTGTACTTTTAGCTAAGGGGCAAAATGGAATCAATTCACTATCCTCTGTTCTTCCACTCTAATTAGAAGTAAATTACCTGGCATAATTCAAATAGGAAATGAAAATAGTCTGAAATATAGAAAGAAGATGGTGAACTGGCTAGGTATACCACAACACTAGTAAGTTTGGTGCTTTTTTTCTTGTATTTCCACTTAGATCAAACTGATTGTCAAAGAAAACAATAACTATGAATGGCCAATCGATGTAAGACAAAGAAAGAAAAAAGCAGGGGTGAAGAAAGCAAAGGAAGGGGAGAAGGAAGAAGGGAGGAAAGGAAGAAGGAAAGAGAAAAGCCTGTATTCTCTGGTCAAAATTATTGGAAAGTAGAATTAAGGAGGTGCTTAAAGAGAAGACTTATAATGAGTCTCAGCAGTGTTCTGAATCTTTCTGAGGAACAAGGGCCAACCATGCCCTAAAATTTGTTTGTAACAGCAGCATAAATGGAACCAGGCAGACTGACCTAAGGCATGCTTCACATCCACAGGCAGGTGAGAAGTATTTCTAACTGCAGTACAGAAGTAAACAGTTTCATTATCTCCTGTCCCTATACCAGTGGCAGAAAGCAGCTTTAGACCAGAGTCTTCCAAATGTCTTCATATGAGTAGTTACTACCCAGACAGAGTATGCCTGTCTTCTATTCAGCAAGAAATAATGATTCAGATCAGGTACCCCCACTTATTACTCAAAGACAGAAGAAACTTTCTCGCATCTCCTCATTCTCCGCCCACAAACAGAGAAGGACCCAAACTCCACAGCTTCTGGTTCTCTACCCACTGTCAGAGACTATTTGGGTAGGCACCTGCCACAGTACTACTGATAAAGTAAAAGTCTGGCTGGGTAGCCGGGTAAAGGTCAGAGGAAACACTGTTATGCGGTTCTAGCAGTTATCATCCCCCACACACCCCAAAACCATATTAAGCAGGAAAGTACCTTTTATCCCACGTTATACAAACAGAAATATCATCTGAGCTCAGAATGAATGTAAATAGTAACTGCATTGTAAGAGCTCAGCATACCAACTAGCCATTGTAATGACAACCCATAAATTAGGTCAAAATTGTGATGTTAAATTTAAACAGGGAAACTGACTGTTAAGAGATTTAAGTAGAAGTGTGTGACATTATAAACAAAATGTCCAGGATACTAAAAAATCATTCGCCATACCAAGAACCAGGAAAATCATGATACCAATAAGAAAACAAAATCAACTGATGCCAATATGAATACAAATCTGATATTGGAATGATCAGATTAGACCTCTAAAGCAACTATTACAAAAATGCACTGACAATCATTATATAAGTTTCAGAAACAAACAAAACCAGAAATTCTCATTCAAGGAGACAATATATTTAAAAAGAACCAAATGGTAGTGTAGAAATGAAAAAATACTGAATAGTCACCCAAATAAAAATCTTGGGTTCAACTGTAGAGTGGGTATCACAGAAGATCAATGAGCTTTGTGACATGTTACAGAAATTACTTAATTTGACTAACAGCAAGAAAATAAATGGACTGCAAAGAAAATGAACAGAGCCTCAGGATCCTATGAAACATAAGAACATTTTGAACCTAAGAACTAATATTTCAGGATTCCACAGGAGATAGAAAATGTGACTGAAAAAATATTTGAAGAAAATGTGAGACTGAAAAAATATTTGAAGAAATAAAGACTGAAAACTTCCCAAATCTGATGAAGACATAAAGTCACAGGTGCATAAGCTGAGAGTTCCAAAAAAGATAAACACATGCTGTTACATATAATAATTTTACTCTGGATTAAAACAAAAAAAAGTTCAAAAACAACCAGAAAGAAAGAATATATTACCTACTGGAACACGCAAATTTTACTAAAAACAGAATCATTTACTGAAACCATGGAGGTCAGTAAGTGGCACAAAAATTTTCAATTACTAAAAAAACAGTCAAATATTATTTATCTAGAAAAATTACTTTTCAGGAATAAAAGAGAAGTAAAGACAATATAGGATTTTCTATACAAATGAATCAAAAGGAAAATTTTCAGTACAGACCTACTATTCTGAATGGCTAAAGGAAAGAATAGGAAAAGAATAGCCGACTGTAAGGGTAAATACAATAAATGAGTTTCATGAATTTCTAAGATAATTTATGATGGCTGAGATAAATTATAATGGACATAAGTTGTGGTGTTATGTAAGCAGAGGATCTTCTGAATTACTATATGTAAGAAATGGAAGGATAAAGGAAACTATGCAAAAATAAGATGTCAACATTTACTAAAATGTTGAAAAGTATCAACAAATATAGAATGTGAGAAGTTATGTATGTGCATCACATCCCTAGAATAACTACTAAGAAAAATATACACAATTCTATATTCAAAACACCATAAATTTGGTGGAGGATTAGGGGCACGTTGGTGGTGTGTGTGGTATGGTAACAAACATCCATTTGAAAATGATAGATCTATTTTACTTCTCCTAATTTGACAGTTCATTTATACATCAAGTTGAAATACTTAATCTTTCATTTCAAATGTAAAATCCTATATGGTATTTCTGTTTTAAGCTAGTTTCTTGTGTGTGTATCCATGCATGCATGCATGTACATATATGTATATGTGTATATAACATATACACCATTCTTTTAGAAGTGGCATTTAAAATCAGTACTATTAATTTTCCCCAAAACTAGTGATTAGTCATTGGTCATAAATCTTTTACCGGCTTTATTTTGTGTTTTTTTTCCATACATTTTGCATTGATTTTAAGCTAAATTTCTACAATATATAATTCATTCTCATTTTACATAAATGTTGCTTTGGATTCTGTAATGGTTGTTGTATTTTCTTATGTAACAATATTTTCATACAAGTCAAAATACAACTTTTTATTATTCTGATTTACATGATATAAAATAAACAGATAGCATTAAACATCTGAACCATTTTTATGTTCATGCAAAATTAATAAGTATTTCATAGTTATAATGGCTGCCATTTTACTAGAATCTGGCATTCTATGATCTAATTAAAACTAGAAATAAAATAAAACTGATAGTGTCATCTAAACTTAGATGTAGATTGTATGGTAAGAACTATATTGTGATGACTTTTATAGATGTTGGTATGTTGATTTGCATTATATTAAAAGGCTGTTTTTCTCCTTATGAATATTTTCATGAATTTATTCAATGCCTGAAAATATCTCCAAATTGTTTATGCAAAGATACTGCTTCCTTCTACATATATATATAGCACCCCATTACAAAGTTAAAGAAATTTGTACAGAATTGTTTGCCAGAATAATTTCTTCTATTGCTGATAACAAATAATTTTCGAATTCAGATCTCAGTTTGGGTATGACTAAATGTAGATTTTACGATTTCAGTTTTTAAAATAGCCTTGCTTTATGTATTTTGCATACAGACTTTGCCTTAAAAATATAGTCTATTACCTTGATTCCCTATTTTGCAAAACTAGGTGACCTAGCTCCTTTTTAAGGTTCTTTGTAATTTTATAATTTCTGATTCTCTACTTCCGTTAGCTGATTATCGACAAAGAAAAACAAACTTTCTTTTCCAAAACTCAAAACTCTCTTCCAAAACTCTTCTTAAAGAGTATAAACTTAAACTTTAAAACTGGTTATAACAATGTAACTCTGCAGTCCAAAAACTTTTAATAACATCAACTTAAATAACAGTAAAGGTGCATAATTTAAGTCAAAGATAGTATAATTCATAATAGATTAAAAGTCAGATCCATCAAGGAGTTACTTGAAATTCTTATCATTAATATTTTCTTACAGCTGGCTGTTCTCTTGCACTGAAAGAACAAAATGGTGCTTCTAATACTGCTAAGTGTGGAATGCTATACAGAAATAAGTGGAAGAGTCTAAATAATTTGTCACAGTGCGCTCTTAACTATTCCATTATAAGAAGTCAGAATTTAGCTGTTAAGAGCATTCCAAACTTTGTCATTTTCAACTACTTGAAAATGAATAAGAAATTATTTTCAGGTTGTTCCAAATATAGATCTAAAAGTGACAATTCTAGTGTATATAATGTATACGTACTATATACACACACCCTATTACATATATTATTTTCTGATACATAGATCAGAAGATAGATAATCACAATCTGGGAATAAGAAGTACAAAATAGAGAAATGAAACACAAACAAGCATACTTATTGACCTTTAACATTTAAAATTTTTTCGCAAACATAGTATAACATTTATGCCATCTTTGATGAGTTCACAAAAGTTCACATTTTATCATGTTAATAAAACATATATCAAATAGAAACTCAGATTAACAGATAAATAACAAAAATAAACTAAGAGAATTATTATACTGTTTCTGATTTCTTTGAGGTCACGAAGGATATTTTTCAGGTAATATATGTGTTTATCATAAAGCTTAATCAAAGTATTCAATAAAAAATGTTGGGTTCTTTTTGGTTCTAATATGGGTAACAGATATTTTTGCTAACAAGTTACAATTTATGTACAATAAAATGTATAAATCTCACATTTAGCTTGATGAGTTTTGAAAATGACATATACACATGTAATCACTAGAAAACTTGGAAATAGAATATTTCCACTATCGATGATGTTCCATTTTGTTTCTACTTGGGTAATCCACCCTCTACTAAGAAGCAATCACTATTCTAATTTGTCTTTACTTCACTCTGGATTATTTCAGCATGTTCTCTTTATATTTACTTTCTAGTCTTTGGATTGTGACATAACTAATTTCTTAATTCATTGCATTAATTAATTCAGCTTGAGATTTGCTGAATTGGTTTATATGATTTTGGTTTTCACCACACTGGGGAATATTAACACACTGTCTTTTCAAATAATTTTATGCTATGTACTTTCTATTCTCACTATAGAACTCATATATCTGTAACATAGTATGATACCCCAAAGTCAATATGTATTATTTTTTGATAAATGTCCTGTGTTCTTCTAATTTAATAATTTCTATTTACCAATCTTCAAGTTTGCTTATCATTTTGCTACCAACTACAGTTAACTGTTCATTCCATCCAGTGAGATTTTTCTACTTGGTGGAGCATCCCTTTCATTTCTATAACTTGTATCTAAGTCTTTACATACATTTCTAATCTGAAATTCTTTCTATGTTCATTCATGATGGCAATAAATTCCTTTAAGTGTTTGTTAATTCTAATCGTTTCCATGTACTGAAATTTCTCTTGACCAGGATTATATTGTTTCTGTTTCTTCATTTGCCCATTTTTTCTTAAATACAAGACATGGGATTGTTTATATTTGCTATGTACATGACAGATTCACTATTGCCCCCTGAAAAGCTTTGCTTTCTACTTAAAAAGGTAGTCAACTTGGTTGGATTTAAATTCCTAACTTCAGGTTTCCTGTAGTATTTTCCATCTTTCGACCACAGCTTTCTGTTGCATTTCTTGTAGTGTTGCTTCTTTTTTCTCCCTGCTCATGAATAATACAGGGGGTCAGTTATTTTTCTGGGTGTAGTTCAAAACAGATATTGAACATTCTTCTATTGGGACATCTGCCTTCCTTTCTCCCTCATGTTCCAGACAGTTTTACAGTGCCATACTCAACTCTCTGACCCCTTAAGTACACTAAAGCTTTCTGTTTTAGTTCTAGAGATCCCATGTCAAGGGACTTTTATAGTCCACTGAATTCAAAGAGTTGCTTTTACTGTTTTTATTTTTGTTCATGCATATTTTGTTCCATGTTTGAGAATGCTATTTGAAAGATGGCTAATAAATTTCAGAACCAGACTCTCTCATTTTAATTGTTAGGTAGTTTACTTATATTTCCTTGCAACATTTTAAAGATGTTTTATCAATGTCTTCTGGTCTTTGTTTCTAATGAAGAGCCAATGATACTTGTTACAGTTCCTTAGCAGATCATTATTTTTTTTCTCTGGATGTTATTAATATTTCTTATTAATTTAATCATTTTGATTATGCATATTTAGTTACATTTAAAAATTTTCATTGAGTTACTGATATTCTTGTGTCTTGAGTTGATAATCTTAATGAACTTAAAAATGTGCTATTATGGGCTAACTTGTGTGTTCTCAAGTTCAAATATTGCATTCCTAATTCTCCATTAGCACAGAATGGGAGTATATTTGGGCAAAGGGTTTTTAAATAAAGAGATAGTTTAAATTACAGTCATTACAGTGGGCCTTAGTCCAGTAGGAGAGTGTCTTTTTAAGAAGAGATTAAGACACCAAAGCAGACACAGTAGAAGGACATGTGAAAGCAAAGAGAAAAAATGGCCATTTATAAGTCAAGGACAGAGGTCTCAAAATAGATCAATATTGATGCCACTTTCATTTCAGACTTCCAGAATTCAGAAATGTAAGAAAATGAATTCCCATTGTTTAAACAACTATTGGTAGAACTTGGATTACTTTAGTCTTCCACCTATTTTCAAAATATTTTTACTATTTGTCTATTTTTTAAATTCTCCTGGGCTATGGTAATAATGATGTTCTATGAGGTCTAGCAGTAATAAATTGAATTAGCTATGGTTTTTATGTTCCTTGCTTCATAGACCTTTCTTCCTCTGCCTGGCATTCTTGATATTCCTTTAAGAAACTGGCTACATGATAGAAACAGAGCCTACATAGAACACCGATTAAGAGAAGTAAATTCAGATTACCCAGGTCACCTTGCCCATTTTAGTTTTAAGACACTAGGTAAGTCACTTAACCTCTATGTAACACAGTGTGATGCGACAAGCTGAGATCTGTATGGAGCTGTGTGTGGAAACATTTCAGTTCCGTCTCTTAGAAACCTTTTTTTTTGAGAAACACATCAGTGGTGTGTGTTGCCTGAAAGATATGAAGAATCTGAGGGAAAATATACAGTCTATATCTGATTTATCTTGAACATATCTTGACAATAAACCTAGGATTTATTGATTTACATGCCATAGCTAAATCAAGAATGATAATTACTCATGAAGACATTTTTTGTCTATGTAAAAATCAGAATATAAACACGATGTTTAAAACATATCAAACAAAACAGACAACACTTGCTTTAAGGGAAACATTCAGCAAAGACAGGAAAATGCTCTTCCATAGTTGTTCCCAAAACAAAATATTTCAAGTACAAGATAAAAGAGCATGTCAGAAATGATATCTCAGATTCAGCACTGGTAAAATGTAATGTTTGTGTGTTTCTTGTTTGTATTCTTTGAATAATTAGCAAAGTTTGTTTTGAGATCAGATACAAGATCTAGTGATTCTGCATTGAAAATTCAACATTTTGGTGTAAAGGCAAATTGGTGACAACATTGGGGAATTTTACTTTAAGATCCATAAGTAGTGATAGATAATGTATTTGTAGGCAATAAAAGGGACGATGGGGAAAGAGATGAGAATTTGTTACCAGGACATTATACTAATGGGGTTTGGAGGAAATTTTGTCCCTGGAGAACTGACTAAATGGATAGACAGAAAGTAAGCACAAATATGATTTCTAGGCTACTATTAGCAGCTTTGTTAGCATCCTTTACAGGAGAAAACTACAACTTTGGAAAAGAACATAATTTTGTTTCCTTATTATTAGAAACACTGTATGTGTTTCTTCGACCACTTAGACGACTTTATATTCTTTAACTAAATAATTATCTTATGACCATGATTTTTAGTGTCTATTCATGGCTATTCAATAGCAGGGGTTGGTTACAAGGTAACCATGGAACCAAACTGCTTTCCGCAGAGTAATGTCAGTAGGGGAATGATCAATAATATACATTCTCTGAATAAACAATCAGATATCATGTCCCATATTCCAGAGTGTTCTGTAGCTTAGGTAAATGTAACTTAGGTTGATGACTAAACTCCAAGCAATTGCAGATCTTTCAGCAGACTCCTCTGACTAGTAAGACTGTTGCAATGAGAACAGATGAGAGCTTGGTGGACTGTTTTCTTACAGTCCTGTTTCCTATAACAATAGGATCTGTTTTCCTTACATATTAGGATGTTGGCTAAATTCAGTCCCATTCTACAGCTTTCCATTGCTTGGTCCTAGGGAGAAGCTAGCTGGGGATGGAGATATAGGTACTACAAAGGTAATGGAGGTGTGGTGTAGTGCATGTGAAACAGATGGGCAGCTGGGATCAAGTCCTGAGACCATGTCCCTGGGGCAGATGGACTCTGCAGTCCCTGGCTCATAGCCCTACATAGGAGGCCTTCCCTCAGGTCCCACATCAAGGTTACTTTATTAACAATTTTAATTACAGCACCAACCTCAATTCCTTTTTAATTGTAATGAACCAAATTTACAGATTCCACAGAGTAGGGCATGCGCACCTTTGGTTGCAGTTGGTGGGGAGGTGGGTAGTGTCACAATTCTGCTTATTGTAATAGCTATTAGAGGAAAAGTTAAGACTTGATTGTTTAACATATTGGAGGAAGGACTGAAAAGTCAGTGTTTGGGATTCAAGTTGGGAATCCTGGCATCATTCTAAAGCTTTGTTATTCTTCAGCACACTGGTTCAATATATCCAATCTAGCTTTCTGATAAGCTATTTCAAAGAAGAAAAAGAGCCTCCTGAACATGCAGTATTTTATATATTCAAATATATTTTTATATAAATAGATATATTTATAATTTATACATGTAAAGTAGAATACATATTTGAATTAGTGCCTGATCTAAGTCATTCTTAATTATGTAAATTGCTTCTTTTGCATTTTATATTATGATAATCTTCAGTAAGGGAGAAATTAGAATGGCAATACCAGATTATGCTACTTTTAATAATCGAGCTGTTACCCAACTGAAAAACCACCCACTATACAGTGTTTTTCACTCTTTCTTAACATGAATATCAAAAGAATGTTTATGGGTAATTATCCCTTTATTTTCTTCCCTCTGTGAACAAATTTACCTTTCTGTTTTTAGACTTTACAATTATGTTTTGGTAGAGCTGAAAAAAGAATTAAGCCACTTTAAAATAGCCTCTTAAATTGTAAAAGCAGAGATTATATGTATTTATCTATTTGATAGATTAACATTTATAAAATGTACTATATGACACTTATTTAAACATCAGGGTTAAAACTTGCATTGTTAAGAATCTGCTATGTATTTTAATACTAATCCTTAAAATTTAATTTCACTTAAAAAGTGAATCTTGTGATTATCTTTTTCAAAAGCAAGTTTTTGTTGTTTCATTCTGGTACTAACCTATCTCTTTTACTTTGGCATCTGCTACATATCCCCAGACTATTATGGCATTCAATTTCTTAAATTACAAACATTTATTTACCTGTCATTCTGAACCTTCCCACTTTGAGCCTCATGAGGGCAGGAAATGAATGTTAGTCATGTTTTCATAATTCACACAACCATGCATATAATAAGTCTCCTGCTAAGTTTTGATTAATGAATGGATGCATGAATGGGAATCATTTCTGTCCTCTGCCTATGGGATCTGTGTAACTTTTTGGTACATTTTAAATTGAAATAGAATTATCATAGAGGAATTAAGGAAATACCTTTATGGAGTAGAGTCTACATGAAAGTGAACTAGATATAATTTCATATTTACCAGAAGTATAACATTCTATAAATCATAAATTGATTTTGCATCCTTTAATTTACCAAGTTTGTCATCTTTTATTTTAAAACCTATTTTTAAATACACAAAAAACTAATTCAGTTGGCACTCAAGATAGTGATGATGAGGGTTTGGTGAGGAAAACAGCAGTGACAGGACTGGATATGAAGGCATGATCTATGATGTTCTTGTATTCCAGGTGCTGGTTACAGTCACATAATCACTTTGCTATTAAAAAATATGCTGGGTGTGTCCCCCTGGTGGTGCAGTAGTTAATGCCTCAGCACTATCAAGCTATCATCAGTCACTGAGGTATGAGTTTAATTCCAGCTGAGGAGTTAACCCATATGTTGTGGCAGACCTATCCTGTCTCTCCCACTGCCTACCTCAGTAGTGCATTTCAGTAGATCTGCCTGTTGTGCTCCTCACTCTCTCTCTGGTGAATCCTCTCACTCCCCACACCTCTGGCCTGTACTCCAGTTCTTATATGCATAAATAAAATAAATCTTTAAAAATATATATATTATGCTGGGTATAATTTGGGAACTATTCTGTAAATACATTTTAATAAAAATTGCAACCAAAAGGATTCCCTTTATGTCTTTAAAAATATAACAAATAATTATAGATGCTTTTTTTTGGGAAACCATTTTTATGCTGCTTAGATATAGAAACAATAAATGTTCTTATGCAGGAAACAGATATTAGTAAATTAACTAATTAAGGAGATTATTATAATTCCAATGTCTGCAATAATAATCTGCTTCTTCAAAATGATGGTTACTGAGGTTATGAATAATAGCCTTCTAATGTTTCATTTAATAAATTGCTCATTTATACTTTATGTTTTTCAATCAACCTCTGATTCATATTTTCAAATAACTTTAGTACAATGAATTTGTTTTTAAATTTTCTTTTATTTTGGCATGATACTTACTCTAGTATCAAGATCTAAGTTCACTAAGTTTTAAATGCCAATGCATTACTGTTGGTTATAGCTACAATATTTTACAGACATGTCTATCTCTTATTTATGCTAAGCAAAAATATTGGAGCTGCTATGGGAAACACTACTGGGGTTCCTCAGTAAATTACAAGAACTACCATCTGATCCAGCAATCACTCATTTGTATATTACCCCGAGAGAATTTAAATCAGAATCTTAAAGAGACAGTCCCACTGCCTTGTTTATTATAGTAATATTCATAATAGCCAAAATGTGAAAACAAATGGCCATAGAGAGAAAAGAAAATGTGGTGTACATACAGTAGAATACCTTTCAAATTTGAAAAAGAATGAAATTCTACAATATGACACAACCTAGATAAAACTTGAAGTTATGTTTTGTGGAAATATACCAGTAACAAAAAGACAAGGAGTACATGATTCCATTTATATGAGGTACTGAAAATAGTCAAATTCATCAAATCAAAGAGTGAACTAGTAGTGCCAGAGCATGGGGAAAGGTGGAAATGCAGAATTACTAAAACATCACAGGTTTTCTTTTTTTGTTTGTCTTTTACCTAAGTATTGTTAGAATGAATTAACTTGTCCTTAATTTTCTTTTTTAGAAACATACTACTATCAGTTTCCATTGCCTACTACATCATCTAATCAATAAATGAAATAGATAAACTCCTAATTCCAGTCTTATTCTTGTGTTATTTTAATGATAAATGCATCTGTGTTACTAATTTTAAAATGTTCACTTTGGTACTAAACAAGGATAATACAAATGTAGAGAGAACATCACTTGTGAAATGAATGTGAAATGAATGTTATTAACAAAGAAGTCTTTGCATAACCACTAACTATAATTGAAAGTATAATTTTACCTATGAAAATTGGTTTCTACAACTTGTCATAGTTTTACACATATTCAGGATAATTGCAACATTTTTTTTCCTAATGAAAAGGTAATTGTAAAATTCAGGAATGAGTTCACTTTGGAAGTTATAATCACTTAAAACAATTTAGTCTAAATTATATGTGTGAATTTGTACATGAATTATTCTGCTATAGTCAAATAAAATCTACTTCATGTGACAATTCTGGGTGTAAGAATTGTCCACATACAATTTCAAGCACATGCATGCATAAATACAAAACAGGCACATACTATTTAGTGACAAGACTATATCTAATTTTCTACATTAATATCAATGTATTTTAAATGAATTCTTATATTTTATTTTGTTTTACCCTGTGTCCAAATAAACTTTGATAACTACAATTTTTCCTTACAGATTCAACTCTCACCACCCACTTTCTCAGAATAAATCACTTTTTTTTTTGCTTTACTACTGTACCGCACACACACCTCTACAATTTTGCAAAATAAAGGAATGTTGTATAACATGAAGCTCATGTGTTATGTATAATATTTCCCTTGAATTACTAGCTCTGCCAGATGATCAAAAACTTTATTCATGCTTACATATCTGTTTTGAGGACACAGAATTGTCATATAGTTGCTGTTGAAAAAATATTTATTTTTTTTAAAAAGATTTCTATTTTTGTGTAGAAGAACTGGGGTGAAGAACAGAGATTCGGGGAGTGAGAGCATTCACCAAAAACAGAGTGGGGAGCAGAACAGGTGAACCTACTGAAATACTGAGGGGTGCAGTAGGAGAGACAGGAGAGGTCTGCTGTGCCCTATGTGGGTTATTTCCCTGGAGAGGACTGAACTCAGGTTGTTGGTGGGCCGTGGTGATGGTGCTGAGACCTAACCCCTGGGCCATCAGGAAGTCCCTGAACAAATATTTAATAACTAGATACATGTTAAATCTAAATAGAAATACTTGATCATTTCACTCATGTAGAATTCAGAGAAACAAAATAAAGGAACTGACAAAACTAAACCAAGAAAGCCCTAAAAATATGACTGTAGAAGTGAGCCTACTAGAAGGCGAAAGAGGGTTGGGAATAAGGGAGGCAGAGTGCCCAATGGCATATGGTAATAGTGTGGATGCTTTGGTGGTGGGTGTGGTTTAGTGACATAAACCTGATGAGGTGTGAGCCTATTATCCTAAATCATGTGGTGTTACTGATATAAAAAAACATTGCAACTAAAAATATTACATGAACATTTTACGTAGTTAATAGAGAAATTTTTCAAATATAAGTACATTTCAATGTAAAATCTGGAAACAGTGCAAAACATTATACTAAGACCTAAGAATGCATATAAACCTTTCAAAAATTATCATTAAATCATTATCAAATATATGAGATTAAATTCCTCCTTTTTTAAAAATGAGCAACTTTCCAAAGTTTATCCAATTAAAGTCATTTAACTGCACTTCAATTATTATTTCATCAAAATCATGATTCAGTATAAATAAACATTAAAATAATACAAACCTGAAACAATAAGAAAGAGCCAAAGAGTATAAGTACATATGATATATATACTTAGTGTGGTATATTAATTTAGTCAAATACGGGAAGTGAGGGCCAGACTATTATCTCATTGTATCAGTGCTATGGTTAAAATAACATAAAAGAAGAATTCACTCTTTGAAAATTAATTTACAAAGTCCCTACATTATTATTATCATTATTATTATTATTATGGGGGAAAATGCTATTTCCTTTGAATGAAAAAAAATAACTCATATAGTCACATTTTTTTCTATTCTTTGAAGTAATAGTAGTATATATTCATTGGTAAGATATACACAAAATATAGAATAAAGAAACACAATTTTAAAAATCAAATGTAGCCCTCAACATAGTAATGTACATTTTAATATAAGTAATTGGTGAATTTATTTCAAGCATATATCTTTACATATAGGTATGTGTGCATTAACCTGTGTGTATTCACCAAACATGTTATAATGTTAAAACAAAAATATTATAATGTCTATTATATGGAATACACGGTAGCCTATTCAACATTATCCTTTATTAGTTAGTTCCTATTTAAATGTTAAAATTAATATCAATATAGAATTATTTTAAATTTAAGTTCTTTAAAATTCTGCATTTACCATATTATCTGTATTATAACCTATAATATGTATAAACCATAGTTTAATTAACGGACCCCTTGAACCACAGGTGCATTTAAAAAATATTTTGGTGCAAATATATAATACAATCAATATTCATTGCTTTGATCTATTCATTGCTTTGGAGATATTTATGTGATTTAGATTTAATACTGATATCTACCTTTGTAATTATCAGATTCGATGTCTTCATTAAAGATTGACAAATCAAGTATCCTTAGAATGAATGCACTAGAGCGTCTGGAAGTTCTGCTCTAGAACTTCCAATAAGACATAAATATCTTATAGATATTTTGTTAATTGGAGCTAAATTAAATATATGGTATATTTTTCAGAGTTACAATTTTGACATTCATCAATAGTACTGGATTTGGGACTCAAATCATACTTCTTTATCCCTCAAATAAGACATAGCTCCTAATAAAAACTGTAGTCATTTTCATTTCCTTAAGGCTTTAATGTAAATAATATAAATCGCTCTAAGCAAAAGACATGATAAACAACAAAATACATTAAATATGAGAACTGGACATATTATAACACTATGTAATCTACATAATGCTAGTAAGGATTTTTGACTTTCTTTTATTTTTATTTTAGTGCCTCTTCTTAGATTTTTGGAATTATTTCCAATAGCAGGAAATTGTAATAACAGAATTTTTAGTTGAATTCTTCCCAGCATATAATGACATGAAAAGTACCTTCATTTTGTGATTTCTTGTAGAGAGATTTAGATTTTGTCATATTTTCTTAAATTCAAACATGGCAGATAGAATGAGTAAAAGATTTTTGAATGACTGTTATAACCTGCACATTTGAACAAATAAACAGATTATAGTTACAAAATTCACTCATATTTGTGCTAATTGAAAAAATGTTTCAACAAGTATTAATCAAAAAGGATCATGGAACAAAATTTATCTCAAAGGTTTGTCTTTCTAGTACATGTTTAGTACACCTATGCCTTTATACAGACAGAAAATGTTAATAGAGTCCTGAGTAACTATGCACATTATGCAAGAAAATATAATTATACAAAAATACATTTTTCTTCCAGCTTTGCAATTACTTCTGATACCGAAAAGCAAGGCAAATAATATAGATCCATTTGCACAGCTCCTTGACGTCATGGAAAATAAGCATTAAAATTAGATCTAAGCTGAAAAGGACACTGGAGTGCAGTGAGCTTTTTGATGCGAATGGAAAGTGAAAGACTTCCTGTTATAATGAAAGAAGCGATGAACCTAAGCTAAGAATGACTGTCTATGAGAATCTCGTACCCGCATATATAGTACGTAGTTCCCACCTCCTTTTAGGCTCTGTCGAAACTTATTAGAAAGGTAATTGCAACTGTCTGTTCAAATACTGAAGAACAGCAATTGCCTTTTCCCCCTGTTCCTTCTTATTCCAGTCACAGGTAATCTCTACTACGTCCCTTTATGATAAGGAAAGAACATGAAATCTTTGAGTCCCTTGTAACTTTTGAGCTATTCACTACTGGTATAAAAAGGAATTTCTTGTATTTAAAGTAGATTTAATTTTTTATGGCACTGTAATTCTTCGTCTGAGTTAGGGTGTATTAATGGTAAAATTTGGTTCAGAGAGGATTACTTTTCTGAGAAGCCAAATCAACATGTCATTTTTAAATAGTCTGGCCACTCACATATTTAATCCTTTAACATGCACCAATGGAAAAATTTCTACTTTAGGTAACCTGTAAGAGTGTCATCCTCAAAGTTTATGATTGCATGTAACTATCACCATGACAATTGAAATTTCCTATTATAATTATCATAACCTTACTAAGTTATTTTTCAAGTTAAAATGTCAAGCTAAATATGACCTATTAACCGCAGTAAACTAATATGGATTCACAAAGAAGAGTTCCTTAACACAAATTACAAATTATATGGTGGAATAAACAATAGCTTAGGAGGCTAGCTCTAACACTTTCTGAGTGACAGCTCATTACCTTTAAAAGAGATATAAAACATCAGCAGCATAGTGTTGTTTTAAGTTAATTAAAGCATTTCCATTAACATACAGTGATTTCCAATAAAATTGTATGTATTTTAATTTTTATCAACTTGCAGACCTTTCTCAAACTCGTGTTTCATGCTTCAACTTTTGATGTTTTTCTCCAGAGGATCATATATTTATGTTATCTACTGCAGTTTATAACATTTTTTTTATTTTTTCCTTCTTTATTTATATACATTTGACATCAATTGTAATCCCCATGTATTCCCCATCACCATTTCACCAGAGCACTATCACCTCAGTCCCTTGTGTACTTATCTTCCCTCTACCCTCTCCCTCCCCTCTCCCCACCAAGTGTCCCCAATTTGTCCTTGCCTTTTTATTATTGTTGTTGTTATTCTGTTCCTTGATCCTTACTTGGTTCCCTTATATTCCTCCTAGAGAGGAAACCATCTGGTATTTTTTCTTTTGTCTTCTGACTTATTTCGCTGAGCAGAATCCCTTCCAGTTCCATCCATGTTCCTATGAATGCATCTAGTTTTTCTTTTTTGATTGCTGAATATTATTCCATCGTGCATATGTACCACAGCTTCTCTATCCACTCATCTGTTTTTGGGCATTTAGGTTGTTTCCAGGTCTTACCTATTGTAAAGAGTGTTGCTATAAACATAGGGGTGCAGGTATTCTTTTGAATCAGTTTTTTTTGTGTGTTTTTGAGTATATTCCTAGAAGTGGAATTGGTGGATCATATGGAAATTCCATTCTTACTAGTTTGAGGAACCACCATACCCCTTTCCATAATGATTGGACCAGCTTCTATTCCTACCATTAAAACACTTTTTTGATAATTTCTCAAATGTCACATTGCACAGACTAAAATATGTTTATATTTCCACCTGTTTCCATAGCTGATGGTAAGGCATACTTAGACAAAATGAGAGTTGTTTTGCATATTTGCTTAAAATCCCTTATGAACATCTTTATTTTATCTACAAAATAACTATATAGGAATTCATTACATAATAGCATAACAAAGCTGAAACAGATTAAAAGTTTCGCAAAGCTAAAAATATATTTGGATGTCTTTCTTTTTCCCACTTTAACAATAATTTTTATTTTTTTAAAGTTATTTATTTATGCATACAAGCACTGGGGTACAGGCCAGAGGTGTGGGGGGGTGAGAGGTTTCACCATAGACAGAGCGGGGAGCAGAACAGGCAGATCA
>JAGFMF010011632.1:4259859-4275157 GCA_019455555.1 Galemys pyrenaicus
TGCACTGGTGAGATGGTGATGGGGAATACATGGGGATTACAATTAATGGCAAGTATATGTAAATTTTAAAATATTTTAATAAAACAAAAACAAAAAAAAACAAAAAAAACAAAAAAAATAAGTACACATTTAAAATACAGAAGTGGATGACTATGAATTAAGATATTATTCCCCTATAGGAAAGATACTACTATATTATAGGTATAGTATTCTCCTATAGGAATCTCTTTGTACTATGTTACATAGGAAAACTTCTTAACTCTTCAGTCAGCAGAATAAATGGTGCCAAATTTGTTGGTAAGTCCCCTTAACTCTTAAGTTCTGAGCATTAACTATTACAAGAATATTACTAATATCCCTAAAGTTCCATGATACTAATTATAAACCTCAATACAACTGCAGTTTCTTGTTCTTGTACAAACTGGATTTTCCTCATTAAAATTATTTATAAAAGTTCTAAAGCTGTAATACTTCAGAACTTAATTACACAAACAGTTATTTCTTAGTTTGCTTGGGCACTATAAAGAAAAAAATATATAGAGTAGGTAACTTAAATAAAACACATTTGCTTTTTATAGTTACAGGGCCTGGGGATTCCAAGATCAAGGTATTAGCAAACTAGGTCCTTTGTGAGGTTCCTCCTTTCATAGCCTCTAGATGGGAATCTCACTGTGCCCTGACAACACAGAGGGAGTGTTCCGGCCTCTTCCACTGCTTATAGTGATTAAACTCAACCTGAGAGTCCCACCTATGTGATCACATCTAAAACTAGTTATTTCTCACTTCATTTTTGGTGGAAATCTTATTCTTCCATTCCAAAGTTATTGCTATAACCACTTTGAACCTTAGGAAGAATGAAAGATAACACATAAAGGGAGCATATGTATAGACACACAGGAAATTTAGCGTCAAAATGACCATGTGTACATCTAATTGTCCCCTCAAGTGAATATTTATGTCAGATTCTCAAAAAAAGTACCAAAATGTCAGGACCATAAAATGCCTTAGGCTGTGGTTCAACAGGATGATAAAAATAGTAATTGGTTCAGATGCCTGCTAAAAGATTTGCTATTTTTTTCTCTGCTGAAACATAAACAATTCTCCCACAAATAACTGCGGAGGCAAGCTGTAAACCTTTACTCTCCAATCTTTTTAGCAGAGCTTTGCAGAATTGATTTGTACTTTCATTGTACCTTTCATACATCAAGACAACTAAGAAGTTCCATTATTAAATGGCCATTTTAATATAAAATTAAATAAGTATTTGATGTAAATATAGTAAACAGTGTCTATTCATGAATTAAAGGCTCATTATAGTTTATGATTTTTTGTTGCAATTTCGTTACATAAAATCATGTGCAATACAAATGTATTTATATCTGCTTTATTGGAAGATAAATCTGCTTTTGTATAGGGTTTATTTTCCTTGTACTAGTCAATTAAAATCACAATACTGTTTCTGTTACACTTTAGAACGCCAAAGGTAGTTTTCATAGTCGATTTGCACATCTGCTGTCCCTGATCTTCTGACATTCCTATGGAGTATATCTATTCATTTCTGTTTGCCTTGTTGTTCCCAAATTTAATTTTATACTTTATAATTCTGCATCATGACTCTTAAGTGTCCTTGGGTATTGGCACCATCAAAAAGACAAATGCTTTCTACACTTAGGGTAGAAGATCCTATCAAAACAATTATCTTTCTGTGTCCTCAAATAGAAAACAAATGTGAGGATGAATTCTAAGCAGTAACTGCCCATTTAATCTATGTCAGTTTTCCTAAGGAAGATATAGAGTTGAGGTATTTGTGTAGCTTCTCTCTTTTGTTAGACAGTTTCAACATTTAAATCTCATCTCTATTACATCTTAGCTATATCCTTCTACAAGTTAGTAAATACACTTGAAATGTATCATGTCAAAAATAATACTCAGTTACTCCCTTTATCTCATCTTGGTAGACAGTAAAAGAGGAAAAAATAAAATTTTTAAAGAAAAGGAAATCTGGGAAAAGCCCAAACACTTGATTTCTCTGATCTTGTTTTAGGACACTTTTGTACACATGAATAAAATCCCATGACAGAATTATTAGCTAAATATTCACAATAATTAACCTACCTATATATAATTTGTTACACTCTTATTCATTCTCTTCAAATCTCCAGGTAGCATCCCAATCCCCTCTCTTATGACCCTGGATTAGCTAACGCTGGAATTGTACCATCACCTGGAATTGTCAGAGTAAACATACTCATCCACCAGATACACAATGATGACTATATCTGAACACAAATTCTACTATTTCTTTAAACACAGGAGTGTTTATCAGTTAAACAAAAGATTTATAATTTTTAACATTTCTAACATTGTTACTTTGTTGATATATTTATTAAGTTCCTATTCTCCATGTTAAATTTTGCTCCTAACATTTCCTTCTGTTATTTTCTAATTCTTTTGCATTGTGGTCTCAGAATATACCTTGTACAATTTCAGTTTTTGAAAATTTGCAAATTTCTACAAACTTTATTATTTTTTATTATGGTAACATGGTTAATGACACAATAGATTATTTAGTTCACACTTCCTCTGATGCTTGTTACCATACCACACCTATCACCAAAGCAACATATTTCACGCTCTAATATATAATCTATCTTAAAGTATGCTCCATGCACATTTGACAAGAATGTGCTGCCTACTAGTGTTATGTATTCTATATGTGCTGTTAGGTCTAATTGTGTTATAAAGTTGTGTTGCTTAAGTTTTCTAACTTGTTTCTCTGTCAATTTATTTTATAAGCTATTAAATATGCTATGATAAATTTTCTTGAAATGCTTATTTTTTGCTTTCTCTAATTTTGTCTCATATACTTTGGATATTAACAGCATCCAAATGGTTTAAATTTGATGTATCATTTTGACTGGTGACAGTTTTATCTTTTAAATATCTTCCCCTAACCTGTACCGACAACTTTGTCTTGAAGTCTATTTTTTCTAATGTTAGTGTGCTTACTCGAGTTTTTCTTTTAAAATGAAGTAACATTACCTTATAACATTATGTGAGTTTCAGGTATCCATTATTAAATACCAGAATTTGTATCTGCTACATCAATTTTACCAAAGTCCAATTATATTTTTCAGAAAATTGGCCCTTTTTACCTATTTTATCCACTCCTTTTCCATTTCTTTCTGATAACCACTAATTGTTCTGATAGTCCAAAATTTAGTTTTATTTAGTTTACTCTTTTATTTTGTCTGTGTTCCACACATGATACAACATTTTCATTCCTAGGTGTTTATCCAAAAATTTAAAAACATTAATTCTAAAAGATCTTTGCATCATTATGTTATTGCAGCACTATTCATGATAGCCAAGACATGGAAACAACCTAAATTCCTATTAATGCGTGACTAGATAAAGATGATGTTTTATATATTTTCAAAAGAATATGACTCATAGAAAGCAAGATGGACTCTTGTGTTTTGAAATAATATGGATGGAATTGGAAGTGATCATGCTAAACAAAATAAGTGAGAAAGGGAAACCCACACACTAGATGGTTTCGCTCATACGTGGCATATAAAGAACCAAAGCTAACAAACTAACAAAACACGCAAATAAACAAGTCTTAGACTCAGACAACAAAATGGTGATTTCCAGAAGGTTTGTCATTTAAGGATATGACAGAGGTGGTCAATTTGATAGTGGTGAATTATTACTAGAACTTTCATGGTGAGCACTGTATGGTATATCCATTTCTTGATGTATGAAGCTAATGTTCTGAAAGTTATGTAACATACATAAGTGACAGATATAATTAAAATTAATTGAACCTCTTTATTTGCAACATTTTAAATGTGACTGCTAGCAGTTATATGCTTATACTGACATGTGTAGCAGGCAACACTGATTTATATAATTGTGGCCTTAAAGATATTTATCTCTATGTTTAAAAAATTAAGTTTTATCTTGAGTGAAAGACTAAAAGATTTTCATTTTCCTCAATTTTGCCTCTATACCTATACAACTTCATTTAAATTCAAATAGCTTGTATTCTAGATCATTTGATAACCTTTATTGGGTCTGTGCAATGATCAAGTCATATATAAAAGTGAAAAATATTAAAAAAATAGATGTTTATGTTGTTGAACTTTGTAATGCTATAAAGGGAGGCAAAGAATGAAGTACACAGATGTACATTTAGAAAATTAAAGATCATGCCTTCATCTCCTGACATAATAAAATGTTATTTGAAAAGTTAGTTATTTAAAAGAAAACTATACACTTCCCAACTGGGTCTATGTTTTTAAAATTTAGATTTTTCAAGAGTTTTTTTCAATCATCTGAAGAACACTTTGGGAGCATGTTTATGAAATAAACAGCCTAATTAAACCCTCACTGTATGTATGCTTTACTAATGTGATAGCATTTCATAAAAGCAGAGAAATAGCTTTCTGAGGAAATAAAACACAATTAATGACAGACCTTCTAGCTCAAACACAGAAACTATAGAGACAATATTATACTTACAAAACCTAAATTGTACTTGTAAATACACATGGGACAAAGAGTGAGGATTTAACACAGTGGGAATAAAGTAGGAGCAGTACGCATTAGCATGCTGTTTCCAAAATTTTCTGACAGTATTTGAAAATATCATTGGACGGGAAGTATTGCAGGGTTACATTCTTGCAAATGATTCCAAAGGTTAGATATAATGCTGTCTTTTATAATTTTAACATATTTATGAATAAGACATATTTTATGTATACAAGAATTGTATAAAGATAAAAAAGAATGTGAAATATGTTGAAAATAAAAATTTCATAATAAAAATAGTCTTTAATATTCTGTAGACAAGTTCCCTACTTCTTCAATGTATTCCAGGTCATTTGATAACCTTATCTTGGTTTAGTTCTTATTTAAATGATACATGGATATTTTTTCTAGATTGCACAGTTCAGTTTTGCCTTGTTTTGAATACTTTGTGAATCAAATCATTCTGTTTGCATTGTATTTATTTTTGACTTCTTTGTTCAAACTTATCTTGTAAGACTCTTCCAGTGTTAATGCGTGACCCTATTATCTTGTTCATTCTCATTACTTAAAGTATCCCCATGCACAAGTATATACCATAATTAATTAATTTTGCCATCGCTCAATATGTATGTCATCAATACATTTCATTAGCATTTCTTAGCACTGCAGTATGACTATGATGTTTTTGTGACTTTAACTTATTTTTATTTTCTCTGCATTTCCAGCTGTCATTTTTTTTCCAGAATTATAATTTTCTAGAAATAGATAATTTTACCACATGATGGTTAAACATTACTGAATATTTACTGAGTTAATACGTAAATCAAGGAAGATTTTTGTATTTTAAGATTAATGTATTTTAAAAATACATTAAAAAAAGGAAATGAGGAATCAAATTTCTGGAACCTATAGGACAAAGAAAAAGCAGTACTAAAAGGGAAATATGTAGAAATACAGCCCATGTCAAGAAGCAAAGAGGAGGTCAAATATCTTATCTCTCACCTTAAGGAACTAGAAAAAGATGAACAGACATAAATCAATAGCATGAAAGAAATAATAAAAATTAGAGCATAAATAAAACAGAAATTAAAAGGTAGTTGAAAAGATTATTAAAACCAATAGCTGGTTCGTTGAAAAAAATGCACTAAAATAAAACTCTGCTAGACTCAAGGTAAAAAAAGGGAAAATATTGTATATCTTAAGCTTACTTGCTATATGTCAATATTATCAGAAAAAAATTGAGAGAAAAAAGCTATATTAAAGTCAGAATTAAACACCCAAATTGAGCTAGCAAACTACACCTCTAAAGAAGTCTGACTTTAATTTAATATGACTTTAAAAATATAGCTAGCGGTGAATTGAAAGTCAGTAAAGACAAATAGCTGAGTATGATGCCAAGAGAAGCAAAGTGTTTAACCGCAATATCAAGGAGGGTTCAAGTTAGTCTTGTTAAAACCACTGAAATCTCAGGGTGGTTGTGTTCAGGCCAAGGCCATACCCTCTGAAGACATAAATCAAGCATATTAAAATGCACAGGAAAAATAAAATTTACTTTAAAATGTTTGACCAAGTCACCAGATAAACAAGAAATCAAGAACAAAATCTCTGGGCTGTGTATTTTGCTACATACAGTTGCTATAATATATTACCCTAACTGTCCAATTTTCAGGAAAAAAAAATAAAAAGAAAGAAACATGCCAAGGATCAGCAAAGGAAGATCCATATACAGTGGGAAAAAATCAAACAAGAGCAGAAAAACACGTGACGGGTCTCGAAGATATGTTTAAGAGATGAAACCTTGAAATTAGAGATTATAAATATTTTCAATGTTCACAGAACTACAGAGAACTATGCTTAAAGGACAATTTTTATAAAATGCAGACTATAAATAAAGAGAATATAGAATATAAAGATACACACTTTAAAATGGATATTAAAAGCTTGGAAGGCATGGTCATAAAATAAAATCTATTAGAGAAGATTCTCAGCGGATTTAAACTGAAAAAGAAAGAATTATCACACTGGATGATAAATCAATAGATGGTATACAATTCAAAGAACAGAAAGAAATGGAATTTAAATAAAAATGAACAATGCTCCAAAGAAATATATGGCATTATTAAATACACTAACATATGTATATTGGATATTCCAAAATGGGAGAAAAAAAAAATATTTGCAGTAAAAATAAAGATTGCAAGAGCAACAAGAGGACAACAACTCCTTTTGTACAAAACAAGATTAAAATCTAACCTCTTCATAAATAATAGAAGAAAGTAGAATGATAAATTAAATGTGCTGAAAGAATTTAAAACCTTGTCATAAGTCACAGCCAACAAAACTATCTTGCCAAATAAAGGTAGAGTAAAAACATTTCCACATAAACAAAAACTGATACTTTTGCAGTAGACCTGTAACAGGGTGGTCCCCAGGGAAAGGGGAGGTTTCAGGTTCTCTGCCCCATCCCAGGAGAGGAGAGATGAGCATGGAGGAGAAGCAGTTGGAGAGGAGACTGGAGGAGGAAGGAAGAAGAATGGAAACCGAGGAGACCTGAGGGAGGCACAAGGAGTAGAGACACATGTATAGAAGCTGCGCTTGCTTCTTGGTTCTGGACTGGCTGGAAGACATGTGGGTGAGAGACCCATGGTAAGGTTAACAATGGCAGCTTTGATTGTGATTTTACTCTTTTCTTTCTGGACATTCTGGACCTCTTCTGCACCATTCCTATGAGCCCCCACCAGAAGGTGCTTTTTTTAAACTTGTGACAGGCTTTTGGGCCTCAGCGGTCCTCCTTCAGGACAACCCTGTTTGGCTGGGCATTTATTCATGAGGATATAGGTAAACATTGGGTGCTTGATTTGGAAAGGATTTTATCCATTCTTTCCCTTCTCTTCTCTTTATCGCACTAATTATATTAAAGTTCCTTTCCATTAAAGGTCTTACATGTTAGAGTAGGTTATGTCATAATGCAGCAGGTGACAGAAGCTATTTAGAGTAGGCAAAATTAGGGGCTCTCAGTTGCCCTACATCCTGCCCTGTAACAAATTAAAACATAAAATGTTTTGGGGTGAAAAAAAATTATTTCAGATAGCAATTTGAAGAAAAAAAAACCATAAAAAATGAAAAAAGAAACCAGGACTATTAATGATATAATTATGAAAAAAATTATAAATACATAGTTCTGCTCCTATTTCTTCTCTGAAGAAATCTTAAAAGTGCAAACATAACACTGTAAATATACATCACTAGTTGTATTGTTGGGTCTATAATATATATAAAGTTAACATATTTTACAGCAGTACAACAAGGAAAATTGGTATATGCAAAGTCATACTGTAGTAAGAAAATAACACAAGATGATAATTTAGTTTTTTAGTCAAATAAAGGTAACTATTGAGTAAGTAAAGATGCAACTGTTTCCTTTTTTCTAAACTTAAAAAAATACTATATAAAATATTAAAGAGCACATGTTGCATTTGTAGTACATATAGTTATGCATACTACACTATATACCCTATATTAATAGTACAGAAAGGAGGTTGAGATAAAAGAGCTATGTAAGCATACTTCCCTATATCTCACCAGAATTTAGTATAAATCTGAAGTAGGCTTAAAAAAAAAATCAGTGTATATGGAAAACCATTGAACAACCACAGAAAAAAAGCTCAAAAACTGCATATATAAAAAATTCCTGGCAAATTTTAATTATGGTAGCAAAAAATGCTACTAGAAATAGTTATTTTCAAGTGAAAGATCTATATGAACATATTATAAATATGAATTTTCCTAACAATAGAGACTTAAATGCACAACACAAAAACTGGTAGAACCCAAAATGACAACACAGTCTTAGGACATAGACTCCATACCCCTTTTAAACAATGGATAGATGAGTCAAAATACCAAAAAAGTGAGAGGGCTTCAAAAATCCCATACAATACATGCTCTAATAAGCATCCATAGAGCACTTGCCCACAGTACAATACCCATTTTGGTCAAGAACATAGAATAGACCATGTAACTGGAAACAAGACAATGTTCAATAAATTTTAAAGTATTGTAATTATACAAGTATACTGCTTGATGAAGAAAAATTGAAAAAAAATCAAATCACTATAATCAGCAGGAAATATCAAACATTATTGCTGACTTTACAGAAATAAAAGTGATTACATGTGAATAATCTGAACAGCTGTGTTAACATATTAGATGTCTTGGATGAAATATTTAAGCATCTAGAAGGACACAATCAAAGTTGAATCAACAAGAAACAAAAAAGTCTAAATAGAATTGTCCAAGTAAAGATAATTAATAATAAACATATTTCCATTTTTAAAAAACCCTCAGGTAACTGATGATTTCAAGGGTAGACTCTACCAACATTAAATGAATAATCAATAGTTCCTCACAGGTTCTTCCAATAATCTAGAAGATGATATAAATTATCCAATTCATTCTGTGCAGCCAGTAAAATGTACCCAAATCAGAAAAACGTATTACAAGAAAACTGCAAAGTAATTGTCTTAAAACAGACACAAAAGTTCTCAGAAAAATTTAGAAAATTGAAACCCATGAAATATAAAAAGCAATTTATGTCATGATCAAGTGGCATAACTAAAGACCGGTTTAACATCCAAATAGCCATTAACATGAATACTATAGGATTAGAATAAAAGATAAATATCATCTCATTGAATTGTAGCTCTTGTACTCATGTTTTACAATAGCTTTAGAGAGTCAATCATTCTATGAACTTTCAGAAAGCACATCATACATATCAGCAATTGTTTCTTCCTTTAAGGTTGATTCTTGAAATCCATATACTACTCTTCTGCTTCTCTAACTAGCAAAAGTAACTGCAGGACCTGAAAATATTATCATCAATTTAAGAAACTGAGTATTTTAACTAGGCAGAAAATTTAGGTGGTAATTAAGTCACAGACAGAAAGAACATGACTACTGACAAAAAGTGAATAGACTGACATGAAAATAGACTATAGACTATAGAGAACAAGAAAACTTATATTAAAGATAGTAGTAGATATATGAGAAATTTCAGAGATATACTCAGGAATTTGCAGTCAGATTATACTAAAAAGTTTAAATACCAGCAATTAATCAAAGTTCTAATACTAAAATTAAATAAGAAATTAACCCAGAATTTAACAAATTAAAGCCAGTAACATTAATCAAGTGACTCTACATAGTGGCTTCTTTGGTAACTCCTCTCTAGATAATTGATTTTAATACTAAGCAATTATTAGAAATGTATAAGCATTTACTGTCCTGCTCAAAGAAATACTAAGAACTAGAAGAAAATGGGAAAGTGTGACAAAATTAAAAGCTACATCTATCAATCTCTGTATATAGAATTTGAGGACATTCAATATTTGGAATATGGTGAATTGGGATCATATCACAGTTTCCTGGAATATCACAGAAAGAATCCAAAAGAAGGTAATTACAAAATAATTTATTTTCTCTTCTTTATACTTAATATTTAGCAAGCTATGCTACTATTTATTTTAGCTTACACTATCCAGAGAATCTAGAGGCCACACACATAGAAGAAAGGGACCTAAACATTTATTTAGTCCAAGTGATCAAATAACTTTGTGTGTATTAACTAACTAAACCTGCACCTATCAGATTATAACAAATATTATCTTCAGTATATGAAGAGCCATTAAATGCACACAGCTACAGCTTATAAATGGTAGATACAGGACCCAATCTTGTTCACCTTTTCCCAGAACTTTCCCTCTCAAATACTTTATTACATAGTATACCCTGCTAATTTGAACATTAAGGGATAGCAGGACTTTTTAAAAATTTTTATGGAAGCCAAGGAGAATCATTTGAAAAAAGGACTGGTCAAGAGTATCAAATATTACACAGGGAGAGAAATATATCAAAATATTTCTGCATAAGTGGTAACTGGGAAGTCACTGATGACATAATGAAGCTGGCTAATTTCAAATATTATTGAGACAGCACTTAACTATGTGAAGGAAGACATTTTGGATTCAATGAACAGAAAATAAGAGGAGAGAGAAAGAGACAGAGACAACTTTGGTATATGAGTGGTTAGCTGATACAAAATTAAGCAATATTCTTTTAAAATGGCCAAAATGCCATCAATGGATGGGAGAAGACTGAAATTATTGGAAAGAAATATGGAGTCTTTAATAGACTATATTAAATTACAACTTCCAGTCAAACCATTGTTATGCTAATTATGCTTATTATTTAAATAATTCATTGCTGAGTCAAGGGGAATAAAACCTATCTATATATTGATTAGCATTAAATATATTATTTGTAATAAATTACATAGAATACATTTGAATGCTCTCATCAATAAATACACATGTATCTTCCATTTTCCAAGTACAAGCTATATAGTAGTTACTTTGTTGGTTTTTATTTTAATATGGAGAGTTCTCTCTTCATAACTTCTACCAGAGTAGCCAAGAAATCAATAAATTTAGGACAGTCTTTCTCTTGTGTTGCGTCCAGTTTTTCTGGCATAATTCTAAACTTTCTCCATTTTTTCCTTATTTTGTTTAGTCAAATCTCATTAACTACTAAGAAATAGTCCAGAAGAGCTAGATTTTTGAATTTGTCAGAAACTCTCCCTATTACCTGGAAATTTGATAATTTGTAGTTTGGAATAGGAGCTGTAGAATAAAAAGCATTTTCCCTGAGAATTTAAAAGGCATATTTCATAATCATCTACCCTAAAGAATTGCTGTTTAGAGTTCCAGTGTGATTGTAATTTTATTCCATTGTGTGTGCTTACTTTAAAGTCTGAGAAATGCTAGAATCTTTTTTTCTAATTCTTAAAATTCATGATGAATCTCATAATGCATTTTTTCACTTTCACTGAGGTAGACAATCAACTCTAAGAAAATCATTTCATTTTTATTTTATTATGCATTTATTTGTTTCCTACTATCTACTTTTTTTCTCTTTGTTGAAATTATCAATAAAATGTTGGAGCACAGAATTATCAATGTATATATATATATTCACTTTTCATCTAATTATTGATCAGTTTGCCTTGTGCTTTGCTTTCAGAAAGTTTCCTTTCACTTTATATAACAGCACTAGGATATTCTTATTCATTCTTAATTTACTTCCCAAAAGCTTTCTTGTCTCTTACTGTTTCTTTTCATTTTAATGGATGTTAAAGTTCCTCTGATATCTGTGAAGATGATGTTTTTGTTATGTATTCAAATAGATAATAATTTTCACACAGCTTAGTAAGAAAAAATTGTTCTGAGTGATGTGCAATAAAGTAATAGCAATCTCTACACTGGATCAGGCTATTATCAACTTAAGTAAATCAGAACTCCCTTTCCTGTATTATACTAAGTAAAATTCAGTCAAAATTACTAACTTTGAAATTTTGAAGGCACATAAAAAGCAAGAGATGGTATTCTCTGAATGTTGACATTGTTATATCTGTTAACAAATAGAGAAATAAATAACCAAGAGATTTTTACATGTCCTTGATCTCCACAGTTATGTGTCTAGATCTTCATCATGACAACAAGAAGTGTTGGAAAAACAATATTCCTTGCTAATCACAAGATCTTGAAATAGGAAATATCAATCAGTAGAAATTACACTCCATATGGAGAGTGGCATTGACTGGGGATACAAGGGAAGGAACTTATTTTCGCCTCAATTTTTTTGCTGGATTTATAACTGTGAATCATTTACATGTGTTTTAAGAGATTAAAACATAAACAAAAATTCTCTATAAATCCCTGGTTAATTTTCCTTAAACTTCTGTTAAGATATTCTCAAATATTCCTTTTTTGGATTTGACTGGGTAGTCTTTTTTTTTTAAAGATTTATTTTTTTATTCATACAAGAACTGGGGTACAGGCCAGAAGTGCTGGGGGTGAGAGGATCAACCAGAGACAGACTGGGGAGCAGAACAGGCAGACAGACTAAAATACACTGCTGAGAAAAGCAGCGGAAGATATAGGACATATCTGCTGCCATAACGGTTAGCAACCTGGCCAGAAATGGAACTCATGCTGCAGTGCCTGTGGATGCTTTATAGCATGGTGCTTAACCCCTTGCACCACTAGGGAGGCCCCTCAAAATGTATTTTAGAGAAACACAAGGTAGCCAAATGTGAATAAAGACAGATTAAAGCTTCTGCCATAGTTCCTGACACAATAATCATTGTCAAATGCATTCAATAAATATTTCTAAAGAGTTAAAGTTTGGAATGAATAAAAGAGTAAAGGAATTGGAATTTGGGTATACTATCTTGTAAGCATTTTTTAGTGCAACTATTGAATTTTAAACATAATCTATTATACATTTCTTTAAGACAAGTCCAGATCTTCAATCAGAGTTGATGTATTTATATTTTATACATTCATAGCATATAACATTAATTTGAAGTGAAAACTTATAATACCTTACATCCACTTAACATGTTAAGCCATGCTTCATCCACTAGATCCTACTTTCAATAACTTTTGACACTGGACTTTAAAAAAGAGGGAAAAAAGGACTACTAATTAGAGAAAGTGTGGCTTTAGCAACCACCTTGTTAGTGTCAAATTATAATTTTCTCATTTGTAAAGAATTTCAGTTGCATCAGTAGTTATGTTCTTCATGCACGTCTCTCTTCTGCTTTGAATGATGTTTCAAGGGACTCACAAAATAATCAGCCCCTAGAAATTATTTGACTACAGCTAAACAAGTCTTACTTCCAATTATATTAATGAATCAGTAAAAGGAACTGCTCATTTGAGAGCTGCACTAAAGTGTTCAATTGTTACTTATACAGCCTGTAAGATGCATATCAGTATTTTAGGATTCTACAATATGCCCAGGGTTAAAAAACCTGCATCTGTTTGTCAATGAAATTCAAATTTATTTAATGACTCTCCAAAAGTCATCAAAACCAAGTTCAAACCATTGTAACCTTGTTGTCCTTTGAAATTTTAATTTAATTATATTGACATTCATGGTAGTTGCTGTGAATTAGCTGTGGAATGTACTTCTTTTACCCTCCTCTCTTCCCCTTCATTCTTCAGTATACCATCTGTATACGAAAAATACTATTACTTTTTGGTAATAGTATTAGTTTATCTGAAAGAGAGGAACTGATTCCTTTGTTGAAAGATTTAATTACCATTATGATTTTAAAGAATATATTAAACATAAGAATTTTCACTACTTTTGAAAAACTACTCCAAAACTGGTCTTTCCTTGTCTTTTTAAGCTGAATGGTCAGAATTAATCTCATACTTTTCACATTCTTATTTCAAAACATTTTCTCTAGGCTGTCATTTTAACATTATAGAGCTTTTGTGATGAGATATTAGGGAAAATGTATGTCTTCTTCATAAATCTGAGCTGCAGGGGCATTTGAGACTATGTTTCACTTGAATTAACTGTTCACTCCTACTTCTATGGATAAGTCAATCTGAACTCACTCAACAGATCACTGTATTACAGTAAATTGACCACTGAAAGCTCTTTGAAGGAGATAGATAGAGCATGGTAGACTAATATTGCCCACCATGTCTAATAAGCGCAAGTTTTATATTCCTTATATTACACTCTCCTAATAATTCTTTGATGCTAGACCATTTCAGGTTAAATTATGTTTGTTTTATTTTTCAGTCAGTATTTTTTAAACTACATTTATACTACCCAAATGCAAAATCCAGATAATATACCTATTAACAACCCCCCCATTTATTCATTTGTTACTATTGTGAACATATTGGAATGAAGAAAAAATGGTTGTTTTCAGACAAAGAAGGTCAAACAATACATTATAGGTCTTCATATATATTAGAGAAGCAATGAAACAAGATCTAAAAATAAATGGTCAACTTTTAGATTATTATAAATCAACAAGAAAGTAGATATTTAAGTTTATTAACTATAGGAATAAATTCATATAGGAATGAATCATATATGTTAAAAAAGCTATGAAACCTATTTTAAAATAATTTACTATTATTATAATTTACTATTATTTAAAATAATTTACTATTAATTTACTATTATTATAATTTACTATTATTATTACTGAGAGACATTTGGATGAGCTTCATCTTGTATTCTGCTGTTACTGTCTTTATCGTAAAAGTATAGTGAGCCCCCTCTTTACTTGCAAACTGCTAGTAACGGTCTTAATCTTTTTGCCTGTCCATATACAGGCTAAGCTCTATAGCTAGTGTAGGAGCAAGCTAATTAAATCCGAGTTAGTGTGGTGTTGGCAAAAGAAGGAGGGAGCAAAGGGGAAAAAAAGGCGAAGGGAAAGAAAGAAGAGATAGTGCTGAAAATGGGCTTGAATGAAGAAGGGATTGAGAGAAATAGAACAACAAGGGAACAGAAAGGTAAATACAGTAATAACAAGGCAACGATTTAAAGTATGCAACACCTTTTCTTCTTGTACAAGTTTTCATGACACTTTACTCAAAGTAGCATGTGGAGTACATTGTTTTGATCCCTCTATACTATGGAAGTCTACTCCTATTGCAGGTAGTGCAACATGACTTCACATGGTGGATTTATGGGATGCCATGAAAATCCTAATGAGCACTGGATTCTGCATTATCATTTTAAGGTCCAACATAGTTTGCTTTGCTTTTTTCCCCCTATGTATTTAATTGTCAGAGTCAGAGTTTGTCTAAACTTAGCTGACTGAAACTTGAAAAATGACCTACAGGCCTTATCTAGTAGGTCAGCTGGTCCCATACCTTAGGCTCTCCTG
>JAGFMF010011632.1:4275187-4322602 GCA_019455555.1 Galemys pyrenaicus
AATGTTATCTTAGAATGTGCACCCAGGTATGGGGCAGAAGCCTGAGCCCGCCCAAAATGGATCTCCTGTAAGTTTAAATTTTTGAAACATGTCTCTCTTTAAAGCTATTTGCTATGCTCATTGTGCGGGCTTTGATCTCTCAGCTTATTGACTGCAACCTATGTAATGGCGGGAAATTGGCTATAAAGACTCACCTCTACTTCCTCTCGGGGCCTATCGCCTCAGCCAGACCTGCGTGTCATGGTTGAACGGTCGGCCCTAGCATGCTGACGTAACTAAAGCTCTACATGACCATTGCAGCCCTGTGTCTGCTCTTTGTTCTTTTGGGGTGCCCACGGAAACTCGGTACTTTACATAATTAGAAAAAAAATCAGTGAAGAGACAAATTCTTGAAAAACCACTGAAATGGTGAAGGAAGATTAGAAATTAAATTTTTAAGAAACGTATAATCATGTCATTTTTAAGGCCAAAGCACCAGTAAGGTCAATATATGATTTGCTTCTCTTCTGTGGTATTGGTTTAAATTGAATAATATCTAATTAAAATAGAATATTAATCTTTATTGGGGTAGAATTAAATATGAAACTATAAAATAGCAAGTAACCCTGTTTTCAGGAAAGTATATTTAAAGTATTATTATACTTATTATTGCTATTCATCCATGCTTTAAGTAAAAAACCCTTGCATAGAAATGGGAAGAGAAATTATCCCCAATTAGTTGTACTGTCTATGCAAAAACCTAAATAAGTCAAAACTTAAAAAAACATACAAAGTCTTTGGAAGCTGCCCCCTAATCAACCTTAGGAGAATAACTTCCCATCAGTGCTTCAGATCATCACTGATTCTAGCAATGATACTAAACTGCTGGCCTTTATGTCAAAGCACCATGTTCTCTCCTCTCTCCAATTATGCTTAAGTATTTTTCTTCAACTAGAACACTATCCTCCTTATACCATTTATTTGAGAAACATCTTTACAGACTGTATTGTTTGCAGCTTCAAATGGATATCTCTGATTGAGTTATATATACTTTTTCCTTGTTAGTATCCTCATAATGGCTGTATAATTAACTATACTTTACTATAATAACCTGATAGTCAAATAAATTTTTCTACCCATTTTTTTTTCTGGCATTTACTCTGCAACCTTAATATTTTTGTATGACCCTTGATACTTGGCTCTAAAATTTTATATCTTAAAGTTATATACAACCAATTTTATATAATATAGATAAGAAAAAATATGCATGTACATATAAATATTCTAAATTTGGCTCAGGAAGGGGGATAATTTAGGTAGAATTTAGGAGTTCTGGAATCCTATATTCTTGCACTGTGCTTGAATATTGTATTTCAAAGCAATTACAGCATATTATGATTCCAAGAATGAGTGGGTACATTCCTGAAACTGTTAATGTAACACTATTCAAGTGCTTAACTGTTCCTATGTCTTAGATTTAATGATAGAAAGGAATTTTCAAAGTGTGATTGTTAGTGACTAAGCTAAAGTGCTCAACTATTTAATCAAACATTAATCTAGGTGCTTCTGTAAAAAGTACTTTGTAGATGTGGTTAACGTTGGCAATCAGTTGATTGTAAGTGGGCTACTCTTAATAAAGTGTGTGGTCCTCAATCAGTTGAAAATTCTTTACAGCAAAAACTGAGATTTCTCAAAAAGGAGGGAAATCTACATCAAGACTGCAGGTTCATAATTTATTTTTTTTTCAGATTCTGAATTTTCAACCTGCTAACCTGCCCCTTAAATTTTGAACTTACCTGCCATCACAATTGCATGAAGCAATTCCATCACACACACACACACACATTTTCCTCTCTAGAGAACCCTGACTAATACATACAACATAAGATGTTACAAAGACCACAGCAAACAATGATGATGATGATGATGGTGATGATGATGATGATAAGAAGGAGGGAGAGGGGAAGGGAGGCGAGGAGGAGGAAGAAGAAGAAACTATTAAAATCAGCTTCAGTAAAAAGTGAAGCAACTTAACAGTTAATGTCCTGGTAATAGCATTAATGTCCTCTGAAACTATAAACTGACTTTTAACACATAACCTTGGTTGATTCCACATGATATTTTCATATGAAGACTGTGAACATGAACTTAGATAACAAAAGACAATTGTATTCACATTAAGCATGAAAAATATCAGAGAGGGACTCTCTAGTGGTCTAGTTTTTAAGTCTCAGCACTATCACAACCACATCCTGAGTTTGTTCCTTGGCCAGGGAAATAACCCACGTGAGGCACAGTGGCAGAGCTCTCCTTTCTCATAGCAACTCCCATTAGCAGCTCCTCTGCTCCCTATTCTGTCTTGGTGAATCCTCTCACCCTATGCACCCCCAGTTCTTCTATGCACAAAAATAAGAGAAAGGAAAGAAAAATGTCAGAGGACATTAAGAAAACGTAACACTTCTCAATCTTAAACCTTGCATTGTTTAGGCTGCCTGATATAATATCTGGTAGAGCAATGCACTATGCTTATATTTAGATGTCATGAGGCAACTCTTTCAACTGAATCTAAAGAATAAATATTAGTATGTTATTAATCATATTATTAATAAAATATCAATTTGGTCTATGGAAGTTGTTTATTAGGCTATCCTATTATCCAGGCAACATCTAGTTTGTTTTCTCAAAATAAGGGAAAGGAAGATGGAAAGGAAAAGAGAGAGACAGAAGAAGAGAAGGAGGGGAAGAATGTTATAAGGACAAGGAGGTGTAGAGAAATGTTTTTGTTTCAATGAATAGATAATTTCCAAATCTGTTTATTCTTGGGAGTAACATCATGTATTTATAAAAAAATATTTTCCCCACCCACTGTTTACAGCAATTGAGTATTTCTATTTTCCTAATTAACACTGTATTTTAAAAATTGTAATGTGGTGCTATGACTATTCCTAAGATACTCTGACCTGTTGAACAACAATTTGCACATACTAACATCTTTCAAACAGATACTAAGCCCTAGATTCTAGGCTATACCCAGGCCAAGATAAAAAATGTCAGAATTCTCAGTCATGGTCAGTGAGGCTTGGAATGACTTACTATTTTTGATATGCAGTGGGGAATATACCATAAACTACTTGTGTAGAGCCCTGTGAATCCCCATGCTGCCCAGTCATTAAATGACCTTTAATTTTTCTCATACTTTCCACACTAGAAAACTCAGTTCTGCTATTTTCTCCCTTACAGTTCTGGGGTTTTGCGAGTTGGGAACTCCTGACTGCACCTCAGACTCCCAGCATAGTGTCCTAAGTAGATAATACCTTACCTACCAAGATAAATTGTTTCTCCAAGAAACTACATTTTCCTCCCCACTTTATAAATTAGCTAACTTTGTTCATGGTTTGAATTGATTAGCTTTCTAAAATCACTGAGTGGTTAAATGCATTCTTTTCAGATGTGAGAAATTAAGAACAATTCTCTTTAGTAGCATCTTTTTCATATTTCTCATCAGATCCTGTTGCTGAGGCCCTAGTATAGCTGAAATCTATACCAAACTGAATAACAAAAATATGTCTTCAATTAATACTAAATACACAGGTAATGTAAGAATATCTATTTAGAACAGATCAATATTTATAGACTGTCATTTATTAGAGAGATGTTAAATGTGGTTAGAACCATGTGCCATTTATACTGGATCAATTTCCTATCTTAGCTTGAGAAGTCGATGTCTGTGGTCACATGATGATTTCTCAAACATTTTCACAACTTAAGTGTTCATTAATGTGCAGCATGTGTGCAAATAATAGCCTGGCCTTTGTTAGGCTAAAATAGGATATATCACTATGGTGAAAAGCAATAATTTTTTTGTTTCATTTTATGATTAATTTGGACTTGTTACTGTGTTAAAACTGGAGTTTTCATGTTACAGGAAATGAACAGTGTGTTAATACCTATGCATATGTTGGGTAGATAACCTTTATTTTCATTCTGTGATTTTTTTCTCACATGTTTTAATTTAGTCTATTCCCAACTATACACAATTCAGAATAGGCCCGTGAGAATTTCAGACCCAAGTACTCAGTCTTTGAACACCCATGAGCCCTTAGTCAGCTTAATCTGGGTACCCAGACTTTAAAGAGCGCCATAGGAGAAAAAAGAAGGCAAGCGAAGGTTATTGGGATGATCTAAAAATTTATAATAGGTCAGGCACTATATAGCACTGGAGTCAGTGTTGATTTTTACAGGCTTGAAATATCATTTCCAATAATTTTACCCAAAAGCAATTCCCCTTCCACACTGTAGAATCTGGGTCAACACTAATGCTTCTACACTAGAACTCTAGGAAAAGGGAAGAGTAACAACCTGAAATGGTCCTGTCATCACAGTGATCATGATCTAGTGGGAAATGTAAACCACGAACTTACAAAAAAAGGATAAATAAAAAAATCAGTTATGTGTTCCAGACACCCCAAATTCATCATTCTCATTAAATTCTATAAAAGTATATGGCACTGACAGACTGTAGGAGCCTATTAATGTGCCTTGTATTAATTAGACAGTTGCTTTGGTTATTTCAACAGAAGTTAAATAGAAATAGGAGGTGGAAAGACAGCCCAGAGGTAAGAAGCTAGGGTAGAGCAAGGTCACTCAAAAGCCATGATCCTTCTCTTTTGACTAGTCCCTCATCCCAATGCACAAATCTTCTCTTGTGTATGTGTGTGTACACAGACTCTACACACAAAATGACAGACCAGGATAGATCTTAATTTTAAGAAGGCTTACTAAACTCCAGAAGTGAAGTTTTAGTAGGTAAATAGCTGCTCTAGGATTTCTAGTGACTGAGAAACTCTGCTTTCCTAGAGTGCAGGATGGAATTCTTTTAGAAAATATGATCTATATTTGTTAAAGCACGTGCTTCTATTTTTAAAAAAAAATATTTATTTTTGCATTTGAACTTGGCTGCAGACCAGAGGTGTGGGTGCAATGAGAGGATTCACCAGAGACAGAGTAGGGAGTGGAACAGGTGGAGCTACTAAAATCCACTGCTTAGGAGAGCAGCAGGCAAGACAGGAGAGGTTTGCTATGCCATGTGGTTCAGCTCCCTGGCCAGAGATTAAACTCACACCATAGAGGTTTAAGCACTGAGACTTAACCCCTAGGCCACCAAGGAGACCCCTAACCTCTGCTTCAAAATAAAAGCGTTTTATTTAGAAAATGCTTCCCCTAAGGATTAAGTATTTATAATTGTTCTCTTAAGATATAAACAGAATAATATTGAAATAATATGAACTGGATAATTTTTAAAAAAACCTTTATCTCTGAATCATTAAATTAACAGTAATTTTATTACTTCTGTGATTTTATAGACTTCCTTCAATATGGTCATAAAACATTGTTGTGACTTTTCTTATCATATATACAAATAACAGTATACTTTTAAAAATTTTATTTTCACTGCTTTATATTTTATTAAGATAATTTTGGTTTATAACTAGTATATGCTTTAGGGATATAAGTTCACTCCAATTTAGATGCATGTTAAAAAAGTTAGAAAATATTCCCTTTTATTTGCATGCTTAAATAATTATGTCTCTACCCAATAAATTATAATAATAATTTTTGCACAGATTTGTAGACCACAATGCCAAAATTCCTGAACTAGGTAGGGATATGTAATTGTAACAGACCACTTAAAATTTGTTTAGTTCTTTAAATTGTCCAAAGTTCACTGCACAATTATAAACTATGTATATACCTTGACATTTTCTCAGATTTCAATGTTTAGTCATGCTTATGCATGGCCGTGGTGTAATAGCTAAAAGTTATTAGTCAGGGTTTAGAATAAGCTGCTGTAAGAAAGAAATGACAATAAATATTGGCCAAAATTTAAAGAGAAATTTACTTATTTCTCATGTAACAGTCCAAAGGTAGGGGAAATATTCTAAGTTATTGATAGCAGCAAAATTTATTAGTCAAATGAATGGGGAGACAAAGGGAAACAGGGCTGAGAGTAGGTTCTTCTTAGAGATATATTTAAAGTAACAGTACATGGAAAGATAATTATCTATATATTAGCACAATTTCAAAAATAATATACCCTTTCCAAAGTATATTATCCATTCTTCACAGATGATCCTTTTCTTTCATGCGGCTGACATTGGAACAATGGGAAGTATTTCGTCTACTTGCTGACTAGTCTGCCCTTGTTGTTTCAAACTCTTCCAATCAGTAGAGAAACACATAAATACCCATCTTCTCTCCTTCTCTGAACTGAGGGAATAGAGAAACTACTTTATCCTCAATCCAAAGTCTGGCTTCTGACTGATCTCTGCTTTCTGCAACTACTCTTTATGGTCTAGGAACTTTCGAAATTGCCCCACTCAATCCAAGCAGAAAAGTTATCTTGTACCCCTGTCCTAGCTAGCATTAACTTTTTATTTAGGCAACATTGGTTTGTAACACTTGATATGATTCAGAGTACTGAACCATATCCATCAGGTTTTTTAAAGTGACTTAAAGAAATCTGAATCTCAAGATCAAGTTCAAATTTAGAACTACTGAACTCAACTGCAATTTTCTGTAGAACAAAGTAATGTGTATAAAGTAGACTTCAGGTTCCCCCTTTTCTCAGCTCAAACTAATTCCACAGAATTCAAGGCCTTCCTCACACTTACCCACTTAACAATTCCTTACTTATCCCTCAGGTACAGATGCTTCACTCCAGTCTACTTTCTGATAAGATGACACAGAGGTAAGTGGGCTTTTTATAGTCAAGTCCCTTTAAACCTAGTTTCCTCAACAGCAGAGTCAATAATAGAGGAGCCCTCTTAATCCATGAAGTCACAACAGAGTTGAAGCAATTTTTTTAGGGTCAGTACTGACTGATATCATGGAATTATAAAGGAAATAATCTTAACCAGACTGGAAAGGGATGAATGGAACACTGTAGAGAGGCACGCATAATAACCTGATCTTGAAAGATAAATAAATTAGGGAGAACATATCTCTCAACTACTCATAAACTCACATAACTCACAACTAATCAGGATCCCTATTCCAGTGTCAGTTGGAATTAGTCATCCAGCCATAATGACTATCTCTAGAGGAATATTGATTTGAAATATTTAAATAGTTCTTCAAAATATTTCAATCTTATTCCTGAAGGTTCTTTTTAACTTAGTTTTACTTTATCTTCTGTTAAAATTTGTTTGCCTTTAATTATTCTGTTTTACTTCTTCACACTTATCTTCTAAGTGAGATTCCTGCTCTTATTCTTATCCATGTGCTTCACCATAGCTCTCCTGTTAGATCTCAATTAACCTTCATTAACACATGTTAATAAGTGTTAATCATCAACAATTTGAAATAAGGAGCAAAGAGATTATGGAAAGTGGAAAGGGAACAGAGGCAATGGGCTGTCTTCTTCCCCATAACTACAATGTCCTCTAGCCACTGATACCCACCAAGTATGAATACTATATGTCAGGACAATAGCTTCACAAATTTAATAACATTTTATTAAATGCTAATATTAATTAGGGCAAAACCATAAATCTCTGTCTAACCACATTCACTTTATGGAGTTTATATGCCTGAGCATTTCAACAGACTGAAAAATGTGAATATCAGTGTCTGTATCATATTTCCTTCAGGTTTAACAAAGTGGGTGATGTACATGGACAAGGATAATTATTTATTAAGCTATGTGCTATTTCATTTGTATTATCCCTCCCTTCATAGCAACAAAATTAAAGCAGTAAGTATAAATAAGAAAAGGAGGAGCAAAAGTAAAATCCTTTGCTTTTGAACCTTACAATAAACCTTCTAAAACCTGGTAAGCAGAAAAAAAATCTTTAAAGACACATAGTATTTCAATTTTTAGAACCAGTTGCTTAAGACTTACAAAGGAAACTGGAAACTTTTAGGTCTTAAAGAAAGAAGATACCCATAGGACTTGGCGGGGGGGTGGGGGGAGCGGTGAATAAGAGACTTCAAAATTCACAAGAGGACAATTGAGTGTTTCTCAACTACTAGATTTAGGAATAGAGACTATCAGTAGCTAAAGCCTGAAAGACAGAGGGAAGCCTATCCAGACATTTCAAGATTAGTCAGATCTGAATGGAGTCAAGCAAGGAAATGATACAATCATGGACTAGCATGTAAATCATCCCTGACACCATGCAAATTCTAGCCTCTTGGCAACCCCCTTATCACTTTATAGATAAGAAATTTATCATAGAGAGATGTGAATGCTGACTCATTTAATAGAGACACTATAAAAACTGATTATAAACTAGGAATGTCTAATTTTGCCATGAATAGCAAAATTTTCCCAAGAACCATGTTAGTTTCAAGCATAGAAAATCAGTATTATGTATCTTTACACAAGAAGTTTGTTTTTATAATTTGTCATCTGCTATAGAAATTGTTATGTTTAAATGATCAGTGTCTTACAAACAGAAGTTTGTTCTAGGATCTGAGCTCCTGTTTCTGATACTCTCACTCTCCCCAAAGTATATTTCATTTTGACACGCTCTTGTGGGCCCAATGTCCAGCTTCTTTCCAAACATCAACCATTCAATGTCAACACTTCAGTGGATTGAAATCTCTTTACTACACTTTCAACCTACTGTTAGGATTCCTTCCCAGTTTTCCCTACACTTTTAAATCAGTAGGACACATTTTAGTTATAAGAAATAGAAGCTTAATGAACAGAGCTGTAATAAATATAAACATTTATTACTCACTTAATAAGAGGTGAGAAAACTGATTGCCTCAGGATTACTTTTCACATAATTATGTTAACAATAAATTGGAGTTTTTCAATGTCCAACTTGATCATAGTTATTTTTTTCATCAAAGTTTTCAACTCACTATCAGATGACAGCTGTTGCAACTCCAGACAACATATCAGTTACAAGGCAGAAAAAAGAAAAATATATACTATCAGCAAAGAATTCTCTAGCATAAGAAATGGCAAAAGCTATTCCTAAACTTTCCCATCAGACTTCCCATTACGTTTCACTGACCTTAAGGGATCATTATTTAATTACAAACAGAACTATTAAGAAAAAAATGTCTTCACTGAGGACTGCTAGAGTTTTAAATGAATTCAATAAGCTTGAAGAGCAACAAAACATGTATTTCTCTTGTCTGTGATGAACCCTAATACATCATATATTCTGTGTACAGAAGAAAATATAGGCAAAACACTACATGGCATACATCTCAGTAACATCTTTAAAGACCTATTACCTAAAGTAAAGAAAATGAAGGAAAATAGAAACAGATGGAACTACACTGAGCACAAAGGACTGAGGTGATGGTGGACCAGTGAAATGGTGGTGGGAAATCTATGGGGACCACACTGATATCAAATATATATAAGTAATGAATAAAGAAAAAAAAATATTCTATACAGCAAAAGAGACATTACCAAAAACAAGAGACACTCCATTGATTGGGAAAATTTTTTTTGCACTCCATACAACTGCTAAGGGACTGATCACAAAGATCTACAAAGAACGCATATGCCTCAAGAAAACAAAGTAAACAATCCAGTCAAAAAACAGGCAGAAGAACTTAAAAGACACTTCTCCAAAGAAGAAATGCAAATGACCAACAGGTACGTGAAAAAATGTTCAATAGCCCTCATAATCAGGGATATGCAAATTAAAGCCACAATGAGATACCATCTCACACCAGTAAGAATAGCACACATTAAAAAAAATACAAAAACCTAGCATCACAAATGTTGGTGAGATTGTGGTAAAAAGGAACTCTCCTACACTGCTTGTGGGAATGAAAACTGGTCCAACCTCTAGGAAAGCTGTATGGAGGTTCCTCAATCTACTAAAAATAGAGCAATCATATGAACCAACAGTCTCACTCCTAGGGATTTACTCAAAGGACACAAAAACATTAATTCAAAAGAATACATGCACCCCAATGTTTATTTCAGCACTATCTATATAAGGTAAAATTTGAAATCAACCCAAATGTCCCAAAATGGACAACTGGATCAAGAAGTTGTGGTACATATACACAATAGAATACTATTCAACAATCAAAAAATATAAACTAATGTCTTTTGCATAAATATGGAGGGAGCTTGAAGGGATTATGCTTAGTGAAATAAGCCAGAAGGAAAAACAAACATACCACATGTTCTCACTTACAGGAAGTATATAAGGGATCAAGAGAGGGAAAAAAAAAATAATAGTAACATCAACAAAGAAAACTATAACAAAACTAAACAAAAATAAAGACAATTACAAATCAGACATTCTTCAGGGCCGGAAGAGACAAGGGACTATGGTGATGGTGCATGGGTGAATTGGTGGTAGAAAGAAACTCTATGAGGACTACACCTCAGAAAATAAAGCAAACATTGTAAAAATAATAATAATAATTAAAAAATATATATATTTTTTTTCTAACAGAAAGTTATATCTCTTCTTTTTCAATCAAATAATTTTCCAAATTAACTTGCATACTATATTTGGTGTTCATATGTGCTGAGAACTATTTACTAACTTTTTAGACAAGAGATAGCATCATGTCAGCTAGCCTACGACTAACTTAAGAAAAATGATGACAGGAGATAAATTAGAACAGTATTTTCTCCTTCTCAAACAGCCCTCATTTGATATAAGACTAAATTCTATCAGATCATACATTTATAGCACTCTATCTCTAGTTTCCAGAAGTAACTTAGAATTTTAATATTTAAATATTTATGAAAATACATGATTCAAATGGTTGCCTATATTTTAAATTAATTCTGTCATCTGAAAATGCTTCATTGAAAAAACAAAGAAATCCTAATTTTCTTTTGCACTAAAAATCACCTGTAAAATGGTGAAAATATTTAGATTTTTCCATATTGGCTTAAATATCAAGATAAGAATTATTTATATCCACTATCTCATAAAACCCAGTGCACTGAGGTTATCTAATATATGATGCAGGATGTGCACATGTTCATTAAAGGTCATATAAAATAAGAAAGTTGTGATTTTTATGTTTCAAGAATATAGAATACTTTAATTTTTATTTTCATCAATTATATTTTGCCAAGTTTTTCTGGAAAAGCAATGAAGTGGGCCAACAATAATATTACTTCATAATTTCTTCAGCCCATATTCAGATAACTGTGGCAGAGAAATGAAGAAACAGATTTATCTCTTGCAGAATTTACAAAGTCAGAGACTGGTTTATTGACATACAATTTTAGAAAGCAATTTTAAAATGGATCATTGTAATCTTACAGAAGATTAATTTAGAACTCAAGTTATTATAATAATTGGTGTGTTACAAGTTCAAGTGTCATAGTCTGTAATTCAAAGGCAGGTAGTGTTTGACTTTCAAAGCTTTGCAGTTATTTTACACTCTCTAGCAAAACTGTATCAGTCATTGATGTTTAAACTTGTACTTACTTGTTTCAATCCTACAACTCTAGATTTGGTCCCAATTTCCTAAATAATTTCCTTAGATTACAAATACTACTTTACAGAACTTTTTATAAATCTCATGAAGTGTTACTAACCAACACCTACCACTTTCATTTAAACCATTTTACCCTTGATCTATCTACCTCAGCTTTTATAGTACTATCTTTTTTTAGGTCTTTTTACATACTTTCTAGCAATCCTGAAAAGCCAACTTATTGATTGGTCTTCCCCTTTCCAAGTTAAACAGCCAAAATGAGAATAAATATTTGCCTTTAACCACCTTACTGCATGCAAACTTCACCAGGAATAATGTATTTGCAATGTAATTTCCTCAGTTAATACAGTATCATATTTGACCTATGGATACTCTAAAATTACATTCACAGGTATAGAATGCTTTGTTGCTGAGTATTATACTTCTAAGAATTTCATTATCATGTTATGAACCCATGGTGTTTAGCAAATACTATAGCAGTAAGAGTATAGTGATGTTATATTCTTCTTTCAAATGGTTATGTATAGAGAAATATTTTAGATAAAGTATATAAATTAATCTTGACAATAAAACCATAATACAAAAGCAAGTATGCAGCTGCTCATTTTATGTAATTACCACAAATAAGATAATTCTAATATCACATTGCTTTTGGAGAGAGATTATGTGTGATTATTCACATAGTTTAATTCTAACACATTAAATTTCACTATATGCGTCTTAATTTCCCAGAATGGAAACTCTGCAGCATGGCAGATACACTGTTCTATTATTCCCAAACTATCAGGTCCTGTGTAATCCTCTATTCTTGAAAGAGGATAAAATCTGTGGTTTGCTTCAACCAAGATTACCCTTCTTTATACAAGACTGTGTTTTAGCAGAGAGGAGAGATAGTTCACCTGCTGCCATTGAAAAGCAAACTGTAGGTTGTGAGAAGTCACAGGGAAGGGAACTGGAGGTGACCCTAAGACAAGAGGACCTCAGTAATAGAGCTGCAAGAAACTGAAATGTGTCCACAACCAGTAACTGAGTGTTCACAATTACATATAACTCATCCTTTGATTAGAGAAAATTTTAGCCTCTCTCCTCCAGAGGCTCCTGAACCTTCACCTGTCCCCAGATTTAAGCAGATGTTAAGGTCAGATGTTAAGGTCAGAGTACCATGCCCTCTTAACAGCTCACTCAGAGATTTAGGTGACCAAGAGAAAAACATTTGCTGTGGAAGTGCTCTGATTTTGTCACCTAATTATCCTTATCACTTGTCCTCCTCCTTCACAAAGTTACTGATAGTCCTACTTACCATTACCTATTTAAAAAAGAAAAGTATTTTCCTGATAAGTTTTGAGACATATGCAGATTATGAGGTCTACTTGTTGTCCCTAATGCTTCTCCTTACCTAAGACATTATTTTTTAAAGATTTTAATATTTATGCATACAAGAACTGGGATGTAGGCCGGTGGTACAGGAGGTGAGAGGATTCACCAGAGACAGAATGGGGAGCAGAACAGGCAGATCTACTGAAATACACTGCTGAGAGGAGCAGCGGGCAAGACAGAAGAGGTCTGCTGAGCCATGTGGGTTAGCTCCTTGGCTGAGGATTAAACTCAAGCTGCAGTGGATGGTGATAACCGATAGTGCTGAGTCTTTAACTCCTGCACCATCATTAAGGCCCAGACTGAGTTTGTTTTTAATTGAAAATCAGTGGGCTTTCAATGACTTGAGTGGCATGCCGAAAACCATCTAGATGAAATTATCCTCAAATGTATTCATACAAAGGTTTCAGATTCTGTCCTTCATGGTTCTCCAGGTATGATAAACCTGAACAAACAACTTTCTAGTTTACTTTTATTCCAGCCATCCAACAATCTCAGTGTACTTATATCTGAGACTATTATTTCTCTCCAAGATACTCAATTTGCTTATTCTCACCTCAAGACCACTCCCAACTCCATCATTTTCCATCTCGTTATTCCTCCATTCCTATGAATTCATTCTTCTGTCCTTCTCCACCAAGAGCTATTTCACTTTGAATTTACCAACCCTACCCAAAATGGTTTTAGGAAATATCTGGAAGGATTAATCAGTCCTAATAGAAATGGTCAGAAGATTTTATTAACAGTTTTTTAATAGCTTTCATGCACAACTATAAAGCTTTCAAAAACATTAATTGGCAAAATATTCCTATTTCTGAAATACATGCTTTAACAAAACACTATGAAGATATATAGGCAGAAGTCTCAGAATATATAGGCATAAAGTCTCAGAATAAATACTGTCCACATGAATAAGTAGCACAATCCACAATAACTACTTCTGATTGCTAGTAGTAGACTCCTTTTCCTTGAGAGGTCTTTTATTTTTCCAAATTCCTAAACCTGACTTTATTTTATGGGCATACTTATGTTAGGGGATCCTCAGTTTTTCCCTCCAGAAAGGAAAAGGAACATTACTCAATTTCAGTACTTCTCAAAGGAGTAATCCATACTTCTACATTAACATAAGCAAGCATCCTTTTATAGGACCTAAGTATTATTACTACAACTAATCTTCTCTCAATAGTTATAGTTATTATAAGTGGTAAGAATACATATTCATTCTTGTCTTGCTTTATGAATCTCACAGACTCAATAGTTCTGAGCACTATTTTACTTGGTACATTTAGAACTGTCCATATGGTAAACAGAAACCAGGTTTTTTTTATTTTTTCTTTTACCAACTTTATGGTATAATGTTTTTATAAAATATCTCCTAAAGTCCTAAATGTAAATCTATGAGTAATTAGTGTCATGAATGCTACATCACCCTTAATAAAACATACTTTACTTGTGGAAAAGGGTGCCTGCTAAGTGGCCCGGATCGTGCTACCTAGCTAATCTAATTAACTCTTACTAGTCTTTATACTGATTTTTTTCTCATACCCAAGTATGTTATTGCCTCTGATGTAAGTTTTCTAGGCAGCAGATGTTCCAAAAGGTAAACACAGTATAACACCTGCAAACACAGGTGCAAAATACTAGCACCATAAGATGAGTTATTTTTCTCACTAGGTTTCCATAAAATATAGAAGAAGAAGAGATGGAGGATGAATGTACCAGAGTTGACTACCATAGTCAAAGACAACATTCAAAGACTGTAGCTCTAGAAAATAACCGGGACTGCGGACAGTCACTGAAGCCACCAGCATCACTGTCAGAGAATTATAGGAACTGCAGAGAGTCGCCCTATAAAATGGTGAGTGAAAAATGGAAACTGGCCATGATTCTAGCTTCCCAGGGAAATATATCCAATGACTATAAACAGCTACTGTACATTTGTTCTCTCAAACTTCCCTGACGTCTATGCCATCACCAAAGATATTCAGTCTGCAAAACAGAAATTTCAACAAATTGCCACTGCTGCCTTTACTTTACTCTAACATTCAAGAAACACTCCAGATCAAATGTCCTAGGACATTCTGAGCTGGTGCCTCTCAAATCTTAGTCTTATTCTTTATTCAACTTTCAGTAAGTATTGAAGTAGTTCTTTTGGTACTACAAAAGGTCAAACTTCAACTACACAATGACTGATTCTACCTTTAATGTGTTTAAGGACACATTTTGTTTGTTTAAAACAACAGAAGTAGGAACTGACAAATGTTCACAATTACTCACTGACTTGACTTGGCTAAAATACACTAGCTTCTCTCCTCCTTCAGATCCCTGAACTCTGGCTCAACCTCCAAATTAAACAAGTGTTAAAGGTGCAGAACATCTTCTCTTAACAGTCCTAGTGTGAACCTACTATTGAGAAAAACATAGGGTGACAACACCTTAATTTTGTACCTGCTCTACCATCTGTCCTCCAGCACAAAGTCCCTGCTAGTCCTACTTTCCCTCCTCTATAAAAAGGTTTTATTAAGTGCCTTTTCTCATTTGATTTTAAGATACTTATAGATTTTGAGGTGAGTGCATTCTCCCTACTACAGTATTCTTTATAAATAAAATTTCTCTTCACCTAAGTCTGCATTTATTTTTAAATGATACCAGGGAGCTTGGAAGAGGCTCTGCGCCTCAGATGTTGATTGCAGTCTTTCAGACACTGATCAAAGTACTTAGCTAAGCTAGGCTTGGACTCCTGACACACAGAAATGTGAGATAATAAATGTGTGCTGCTTTAAGCCACTAAGCTTACAGTAATTTGTTACTCAGCCATAGAAAGCCATAAATGCAGGAAAACACATTGTGAACTTGAGTCCCAGTACAGATTAAAACTTAAGCATGTTTTTTTTTTTTAAAGAAAAACTATCTTAAGCACTTAATATAGTCCATGTAATTGCTTTCTTGAAGTATACGTGGTAACTGGTAAAATTCTTTATTCTCCCTTACAGTCATAAATATAATAGTTGATACTAATTCAAATTTATTGCCACATTAAAAATATGGAAATTATAACATTTAAAATAAAGTCTTCTGTGACATGTTTTGAGAAGCTGGTATTTCAAGATCAAAATTTCCCATCCACACATGAGAAAATACTGTAATATTTATTTAAACTTGATATTACACACATTATTTGGACACAGAGATATTTCCCAAATCTACATATGAAAAAATGTTCTGTTGGTTGGCCAATGAAATTCAGTTAAAGATTAGGAGACAAGCTTTCCATTTTTATTTTTCATTAGCAGTCATTTCTAGCACAATGGAAAAAGGGAGAAAACTTGGTAGATTGGAGAATCTGAAGACTGAATATAAAATGGTTAAAATGATTCTGACATTCACTAGTGTATATATTTCTGTGAAATAGTAAAGCTAAATTTTGGAGATAAACAGATATGCTTATTTCCAAAAGCTAAACTTTGGAAATAAAAAGATGTTTACTTTTCTTGCCTTGACAAAATTGTCAATATCTATCACTTTTATTCAATAAATACATGAAATTTATCTGAAATGTCAAACTAATATATCAAACTATGATTAAAGGTTCACAAAGATTTTTGACTGTCCTTGAAGTAAAATAACTGTGTACTAAAGAACTTGATTGAACATAGGAAATATTAGGTAAAAGCTTGCTGTAAATAAAAAATGGGGTTCCGTATATATACAAAGACTGGATAAGAAGAACAGAATAAAATGCAGCTATTTCATGAAATTAAAAAAAAAAATTGAGGGCCTAGTATCAATTGACTCAATTCAATAGCACTACTGTCCAGTAAAGCTTCTATTTTTTTTTTAAAGGTTTATTTATTTATGCATACAAGAGCTGGGGTACATGCCAGAGTCGCAGGAGGTGAGAGGATTTACCAGAGACAGAGTGGGGAGCAGAACAGGCAGATAACTGAAACACACTGCTGAGGGGAGCAGGGGGCAAGGCAGGAGAGGTCTGCTGCGCCACGTGGGTCTGTGCTGCAGTGGCTGCGGTTTGCTTCATAGTGCATTGCTTAACCCACTGTGCCATTAGGGAGGCCCAGTGAAGCTTCTAATTTACACAAGCAGAATATCACAGATGCCATACAACTGAAAATGTGTCATTCTATGCCTTTGGATCACATTCAATGTTTTAAAACAATGTTACCATTAAAAAAAAAAAATACCAGGAGTTTAAGATTACAGAATCTGTCACCAGACTGCCTGAATTTGAATCCTGTCATTTACCAGCTTTATAAACGTGTATAAATTCTGTGTTCTAGTTTTTTCTTTAAAAAAAAATTGGGATATAATTACACTCACTTCAAAAACCTATTGTAAATAACAAATGAACTAATAAGTTCAGATAAAGACAAATACTATAGGATTTCACACATATGTAATACATAAGAAACAAAGCAAAAATGAACCAAATAAGACTAAAATAAACTTTTAGATGTATAAGTTCAAATTTGTGATTACCAAAAAATAACTGGAAGTGGGGATGATAGATAGGGAGAAAGGGTCAAATAATGGTAATGAACAGAATTGAACTTTAGTGCTGAATTTAATACACTAACTTATAAAGACGCCCACAGGAAACATATAATGCAGTGTTAATAAAATTATTTTAAATGTGTACTTAGAACCTAAAATTAATAGGTTCCCAGGGTTAAGAAGTGTTACTAGGAGACAGTTTTTATATAGCAAGGAAAGAAAGAAGAAAATTATGGTAATGACCACTGACCTACCATACACATGCTATCTACAGGGTAATAAAGCAAAGGGGATCTGTGAGTCAGAAAAATATCCAAAGAAGAGGACAACTGAGAACTCATGGGCAACTCCATGACTGGAGGTATCTTACACCAAATTAGTATAAGTGGGAGAAATTATATAAACATATATGTGATCAGATCGTTCCTTGTTAACATAAATACTATTCCAGTTTCACAAATACATTATTTTCCAACCTACTACCAGAGCAGTAACTCTGCCAGCTCACTAATGTAATTTATAAGTTTGTTTAATCTTATCTACATGATCCTAAAGATATTTTTAATTACAATGTCAGAAAAAGGTACCTCTAATAATCTGCCACACAGATTCACTTGAAAGCCTTGAATGAGAAGTCATTTTTATAATACTCTATTACTTGCTGAAGTGATATAAATTCCTGCATTCCTTTTTCCCTGTAGAAGGCATTTAGGACACTTAAAGGAACAGCCAGTCATCTTCTGGGACATAGCCAAGTTCTTCATGTTAGTGGAGTACCTCAGAGGAATCACAATAAACTGAAATTATAACAATAATGAGTTTTTCATCTACATCCCAAGAAAGAGAGGACAGGGAATATTAATGTTTCATAAATATTCTTCTGTTTTTGCTACAGGAAATTTAAGAAAAATAGAAGATGTGCTATTCCCATAAGGCAACAAATGCCCTACACTTTTTCCCAAGGCCGTGGATTAATTTGTAGATTGAGACTAAGGGACCTATTGTTATTTGTGCCACAAGACATAAAACACAAAGCTGACATAAAATGGGTTCTAAGCTTACATAATATAAACCATGATTTTAAAACATGACCAGCATAAGATTTTTTTTAAAAAAAGATGTATATTTGTAATTTTAGCAGTAACTATGGTTAATAATTAGTAAATCTTGCATGAATTTTAACTAAATATCTGGGAACTTGGCCTCAGAGGAAACAAAAAGAAGAGTTAAAATTTTGTAACTAATAATATTTTGAAATTATTTGGCATAAATACAAAAGAAAACTCATATTAGTAATATTGTAAAGTTGAAAGGCAAACTACTCATAAAAATGTCTACTTTGCCAATGCATCAGTCAAAAGAAATGAAATAAATTTAGCCGAATAACAGCTGATTCAAATGTTCTTGATAGCTTAAAAGAGATAGGCTATATACAAAATGTTACTTGAGACTATATCAATTTATATGGAAAAATACTCGATATATCTCAGTACCAATGATAGCTCTCATTTTGAGAAAATCAATTTAACAATAAAAAGTTATTAAGAGAGAAAACATGAGAGCCGGACTGTTTCTAAGACTATAAGTGATGGAACTTTTGGTAGCACAGCTGCCCTTTGTCTCTCCCTTCTTTAGGCCCAAAGGAAGCCATACTGCAGGTGATGACCAGGCTGATCTGGTGGAATAAGGGTTTAAAGACAAAAGTCCTGCAGATATAAATCTGCAGAAGGGATTGAGAGAAAGGTTACTCAGACAGTGAAGTACCAGAAGATATTCAAGTTTCGAACTGGATTTCTTTTCCCAAAGATACTTGCAGATGGTCTCAAACTGCTCATTTACTTAACCACACCCACCTTCTAGATTCTCTCTTGATTTACCTATTGGAAATCTATTATATACATACAATCCTACAAACTGATCTTATGAAAAATAAACTAAAAAATTATCATTTTTTTCTTGAGTTCCTAGGCATTTGTCCTTTGTTTATGCTAAATTGTGCAATACACTTTAAAGACTACAACTTCTCAAGTTACAGGTGGCTTTCTGAATGAACTTGCATTTTCCTGCTACCAAGCTTTATGCCCCTTTATCACTACTCTTCTTCTTAACTGCAAAAGCCTCACTTGGTTTATTAGTTCATTTATTCTCTGGTTATTTGAGGCTGTACTATGGACCAGATAGTATACTACTTGATGAGGGTCAGAAGTAGAAAAGGACAGCAACAAAAATATATTTGTAGGCCTCCCTGGTGGCACAGTGGGTTCAGTGCCACATTGTGAAGCATCCACTGAATTCTATTCCCGGCCAGGGAGAGGATCCACATGACGCAGTGGACCTCTCTTGCCTTGCCCACTTTTCCCCTCAATAGTGTATCTCAGTTGATCTGCCTGTTCTACTCCCCACTCTGTCTCTGGTGAATCATCTCACCTCCTGCGACTCTGGCCTATACCCCAGCTCTTTCATGCATAGATAAATAAATCTTTAAAAATATATATATATATATCCTTATAGAGGTTCAATTCCTGATGGAGACAGGAGAGAACATAAGTGCACTTGCACATACACACACACACACACAATATACTGAGGGGCAATAACTTGTCTAAAACTTGAGGCAGTTTTGTATGGTTGATTACAGCACAATTCTGGAGATAGACTGAGAGGTTTTGAAACTTGGCACCTTCTAGATCTGTGACATGGGATTTATTACCATGTCTCTTTGTGTCTTGTTTGTTTATAAATCTCAGAAAATCACCTATCCCAAAGCTGTGGTGAGTACTAAATGCATTACTATATGGAAACACTCATAACAGTGCTATATGGGTGAGCTACATTATATTATGTATTGAATACAATTACAGAGAAAGGGAATAGAAGAGATAAAGGAAAATTGCATGAAGCTACTGAAAATGTTATTTTACAAAGGATAATCATGGAAAAACCTTAAAATAATAAGGACATACTATGCTTTACTACAGATAACATGTTGACATTTTTGACATGTAGTGTCATGTTGCTTCTCCATGTTTCTGAGTTAGTGATAATTTCCCCCCTTTTGGTCTTAAGATTTGATTTCCATTTTGAACAATAAATTGTGGATGCAGCCTAATTATAGACAATGGAGACTAACACCACACACAAAAAGAAAAAAGCTACTGGGCCTCCCTGGTGGCGCAGTGGGATAAGCAACGCACTATGAAGCAAACCGCAGCCACTGCAGCTGGAGTTTGATCCCTGCTGCCGGCCAGAGAGGGGACCCATATGGCGAAGCGGACCTCTCCTGCCTTGCCCACTGCTCCCCTCAGCAGTGTACTTCAGTTGATCTGCCCATTCTGTTCCCTGCTCTCTGTGGTGAATCCTCTCACCCCCTCACACCTCTGGCCCGTACCTCAGTGCTTGTATGCATAAATAAATAAATCTTAAAAAAAAAACCTACTAATCATTTAGGTTGCACAGAAGTTACAAGTATTGGGTTTCCCATTAATGGATTAAATGTATACATTAAATAGTCACTCATAGTAAAGGTATATATTCTCATTATTTAATACTTCAGATGAATGTTACTGTGCCATGCATTTCTTTTTAAAAACATGAAGAGAAACTATATATAGATCTTCCTTAAAAAAATCCATTCTCTTTTAGCATCTATCATCTAATAAGAAAACAGACTTGTTAATAAAGGATAGTGGACAAAGGTAAGGGAAATCAGTAGAGAAGGTAAGCTGATTTTGAAAATGAACAGAACACTGGTGTTTGGACTTGCACCAGGTTTAAAACTATCCCAGTCAAAGTGTAGTTATAAAATTCTCATGAGATTTAGTACACAAGATGTATTAAATTAGAATATTAAGTTCAATACATATATGAATATTCCTCAGGATTTGTTGCTCAAACTGTATGTTTTTCTGCCTATACCAGTTACAAAATTGGAGGTGACAGTCTTTAGCCAGTAACCTTTTTCTTTTGTTCTTTTAATACCACTAATACCCTTTCATAGACCTTGAACAGGAACACTAAGTGAGGCTTAATTACTTCTGCCGAAAACAATACATCTTTTCCTCTTTTCCTGCATGAGAAAGACTAATCAAATTGTCACTCAGCATTATCTTAGTTTTGATATGTGATGTCTTTGGAGTTTTTAACTTTGGAATCCAGATCATTATCACAAGCCATGAGAAGCTTCCAGTTTGTAAATTAACAAATAACTGTAGCTAGTTGTACTCTACAACACATCAATATTTTTAAAAACTAATGATTTTATCCAAGTTTTAAAAGATTCATCTATTGTTATATAAACATTTAAACAGTTCATATTGAGAAATATTCACTTATATGAACCAATAATGAAAGAAAAATTAGATGGCTACGGATCCTCACTCTTATAATAGATGAAACTTAAGTTTTACAGAGAATCTTACCTCCACTGGTAAGCAGGGACCCTGTCACAGATTCTATGACTTCCAATTTGAGTTCGTTTTCACCAGTCAAGTTGAAGAATCTTTCCAAACATGGCAAAGAAAAAAACAAAAATAAAATTGTTTTTGTTGTTTACTTGGCCCAAACAGCTTTTTCTGTGAGCTCTTTGAGCCACAAAACAGCCAGTCTGACGCTGGCAAGGCTGTGTGTGAGGAACGGGCAGGATGGGGAAATGGTTGTCCTGTGTCCCAGAGTGAGCAGGGAAGTCTTCAGCAAACAATGTAAGTGTGAGCCCAGATCCAGTTCAGGTATGGCTCTACTGAGAGTAGAGTCGTTTTAGGGTGAGCATAGTTAAGCTAACAGCTGAAACAGCTGTTCCAGGAATAACCTATTAAGAGAAGGCAGAGCACTTGGTAGAGGAATTTGAGAGGAAGGAGGACAAGCCCAACCTTCGGGATTCGAATAAAGTCTCCAGCTAAAGACTGAGTGTAAAAAGACATAACTGGATTGGAAGATTCAAAAAAGTGGCGTTTCTGAGCACAATATGTAATATAAAAATGTTTATATGAAACAATTAGTCACCATAGCAAAGGAAATAGAAAAATTGAAAGGTTTGCTGATAATATGGAATCATAACAAAGATTCTAAGTCTATCTGAAACAAGTGATGCCTAAAAATACCACACTGCTACTTCTTTAGAATTGAAAGCTTTTGACCGAGGGAGAAAGAACCAAAAGAAAGATGACCAGCAGACATCAGTATATAATTTCTCTTGTTTGACAAACCATCATGATTTACTGGGAAACACAAAAATGAACATCACATGATTCTGAGCAAATAAATCCTCTTCTTCATACATACTCTGTATAGAAGATGGACATTTACAGGAATGTGACATCTGCAAAGGTCATGAGGAATTTTTGATGTTTAAAAAATTTGGGGGAAAGTCATTATCAGAAAAGGCAGAAAGATTTTTTCAGGACAAGACTGGCTTGTTCAACAAAGTGGATGATTTCCAGAGAAGACATCCAGTTCACCTCCTAAGACAGGACTATAAGTCTATAAAAATAAGATGGACAAGGACAAAAGCACCAACTTAAGAATTGGTTAAATTTTCTAAATCATCAAAATTGAGGTCACAGAAAAAAAATGGTAAATCCCACTAGTGATATAATATGGTTCTATTTAATATGCTCATATAGACTAGTATATAGTGATAACCTTATAAAAGGTAATCATTAGGCTGCTAAATAAAGGTATACTGTGATCTAATGCTATCACAATGTGAAATACACTAAACCAAGTTATTCTCCCAACAGTATTTCCAAAAGTACCAAAGAAGTAGGAAAGTAAAGGTACATAAAGGAATTCCATGGAAACGTAATGATTTGAACAGTATTATGTCTTGAAGTTATTACAAAACTATCCAAAATCAAGCTAAGAACTTTCTAGATCATTAAAAGAAAATTACCTAAGGAAACACAATACAGGATTACCACAATATATGTCTACTCTAAAAAAAAAAAATCCCCAATTTTTTAAATAACCAGAGATGATTGATAGAGTTTATTACATCTTAAGACTAGCAGGAGGCATATAGTAAAACAATAATTATAAAAACTAACACTACACAAATAGTGAACACTCAATCATTCTGTGTTCAGGCATTGTGCAAGTTGTTCACATGCATGAGCTCACTGAATTCTTACAAAGACTTTTAAAAAAAAAGAACAAAATAATACAAATGTGTCACATGGTTTAAAATTGTGAAAGTAGCAACTCAAATCTCTTCAGAAACCACAAAATGAATCTATAAAGAACTAAGTGTGTGAAGACAGAGGGGTGAGGTGGCTCACTAACTAAAATTAATGCATAAAACAACTCATCTTTTTTTAAAAACTTTGAAAATCTGGGGCCTCCCTGGTGGTATAGGGCTTAAGTCTCAGCACTGTCACCGCTACAGCCTGAGTTAGATCCCCAGACAGGGAGATGACCAACATATGGTGCAGCCGACCTCTCCTTTCTCACCTCCTCTTCCCTTAATGCATTTCAGTAGATCTGCCTGTTTTGCCCCAACTCTGTGTCTGGTGAATCCTCTCATCACCTGCACCTCTGGCCTATACTCCAGTTCTTGTGTGCATAAAATAAATATCTTTTTATTTAAAAAAAATCTGGAAAATGTTTAAGACTTGGTCAGTTTTGGCTCTCTAGATATGAACTTGCAATTCCTCAATTAAGTGAGAACATAGCACACTGTAGAACATTTTAAGATAGTTGTTAACATAGTTTATCTTCAATCATTAAACTTAATATTCCTACCTTCAAATTGTAGGGCAGGCTATTATATGGAAGGAAGTTATATTATTTGGTTATATTTTTCAAAAATTTGAAAGTATACATTTATTGTTTATTATAGATAGCCATATGTTAGGCTTATTTCACTAAACTAAAAGATTCTTGAGAGTCAAGGCCAATTATTTTCTCTTCACATCTCTGATTACTCACTAGCTGATTTTTCACCTATGAGAGTCATGATTCCCAAGAATGTTTTGAAAAAAAAAGGAAAGAGGTATTTTAGTTAGTTTTCACAAACACTGGAGATCTTTAGTGGCTTTAACTGAGTGACGATAATTTTGTCAGGTGTAGTTGAACACAGGATCTGTTAGATGTAATCAGGAATTATACATGTTCTCTGACCTTCCAGTGTCCCCTCTAGAAAGTCATGTGAAAAACCCACTATGACTGCCAATAAAAACATCTCTTTTATGATTTTCTAGCTATAACATTAATATAACTTTCAGAATTGTACATTTCCAATTCAGTTTTAAGACAAGGGGATATTGAATTTGTCTTATTTTAATCACTACAGTAAATCTGCAAATGTGACATGCCTATTTGTAGCTTCCATGGATATGTCATGGACATCTTTGGTGGACCAGTCTACTACTATAGTTGATTCAGCCCTCAGATGAGAGCTGATAATAAACTCTGACTTTCGTCTTTGCCTCACCTCTTAGCTCCAGAGTTGAATGTTTGCAGAAAAGAATTGGACAAATGTTCTGGAATTTCCCTAACTAAAATTTGAACTTTTTTTTTTTTTCATTTACTTATCGGTATGTTGTATACAACCTCATATTTCCAATATGGTCAATTTATTTAACAATTTTATAGTTACTTGAAGTTCTTTCTATGATGGTTAACAAGCAAACATAAAACATGATAGGATACTTTTACATTGATATCCTATGAGTATAGCATAAATTATTTTGCCCTTTAGAATTCTATGCCAAATATGTGCAATTTTTAGAGACAATTTTATTAGTAAAACAGTATTTTTTCAAAGAAAATCTGATATTTAGAAAAGTGAAAGGTCTTAGATCTGAAATGCTACATTTGATAATTCTATTTTCTGATAACAAAGGTAAAAATAGCAACTATAGATATAAAATTTACCCTGAAACTTCATTATTTCATGGATCTGTAAAATATTCTAATATAAATTCCTATTAATATCATTTTGCATTAAAATTACTATAATCTATAAGGCAAAACAATGAAGCAGCATAATGATTCTTTTTATAGAAAGTTTAAAGAAATAAATTAATTTTTAGTGTTTAAATGATCTGTATTACTTGGAAATTATTTCTTCATTACTTTGTATAATATATTAGCTGGAGAACCTCTTTCAAATGGATAATGTATCAATATCATATGTTTGTGAAAAACTTAATTTTTCAGAGATCAAGAAAGCTTGTATTTCAAAAAATGTTTGGATTTTAATTTGCATATGATCATACATTTCCAATTCAGTTTTAAGACAGATATTTTTTCTTAATAAATTACCTATTATACTAGTAACTATAATGGCTTTAATAAAGTTAATTAACATTTGTTGAACCCTTCTGTGGTCCAAACTGAGAGTTAGATGCTTTGTAGGAACAATTAACTCCAAATGGCAGATAATTTAGAAATGCTATCTTATTAATTGGGAAATTTTGGCTGAAGAGACATATTAATAAAAGTCCAATTGTTTATTGCCAATAAGTAAAAGATCCAGGTCTACTTGGAATAACCATATCCTCATCCATGAGTAATACTATGACAAAATATAAATCTGCCTATATTCAATAATGTAGAGAGAACAGTGACATATTGACAACAAAGTCAACCAGTGAAAAAGGTAATTAGAAGTTTCTTGGTCTGATTCTTGTAAAGCACCCCAACCTGATTTGTAATGCTCACAAGGGTGGAGAAGTTTGCCTGATGTGCTCACAGGTGTATTCCACCAATCTAATGTCACCATCCACTGTCAACTCTGCGTATGCTGTTGAACACAGGATGTCTTGGGGGCAATATGGAATCATATTTATTAAGATATTTAATTGTACATCTTTATGTAGTGAAGAGAATCTCTGTTACTGAAAAATAGCTCATAAAATGATACATAAGTGTATGAACAATTGTTAATTCTATATTGTTTATTGAGAAAAGTTATAAAACACTATGTGAAAAAACTTCCTAAATAATGTAAGATTCATCAACCATTCAATTGCATCTAAGCTGGTATAAATTTTATATCTATGGTTGGACTGATTCTTATATAATAGGTAGTGCACAAAAATTTCTCTTCCTAATAAAATATCACATATTTAAAAATTTAATTGCAGCCAACTTTTAGTGAAATATTATGAATGTTAAAAGGAATAAGATGAAAGTTGGGAATTGAATCCTAGAGCATTACTACTCAGCAGTTTCAGAGAAAAATATAAAGCCATTGAATATAGTCTTGAAGGAAAAGTTCTGAAATCAGGATAGGGCTATACTTCAAGTAAACAAAAAGCTGATTACTGTGGAAGAGTCTTTGCAACTACCTCATGATCTATAATGATATACACTGCATATAGCCCTTGTCAAAGGGTTTAAATTGCTCACTGTTACATAATTTTTCTATTGTTTTTTCTTTATTTTCCCCCTAGTATCCAAGCATAACATTAAATATATCTCCAAACTTCAAACAACATAGTCTTAAGAGATCACATTGATAACACAAAGAAACAAAACCATGAAGGAAATTTAGATTAAAAAAATTTAGATAAAATTAGGTGAAATTTACCAATTAGTTGGGATTTGGTGAGGGTACAGACCCTCTCTGCAATCAACAGTCACATACTTTAGGTCAAATTCTGTGGCTTCTGACTATTACACAAGAAGGTTTATAATTATACTTAAATTTGGTTTTCATTAGACCTATTTGATCTTTTCTTCTAAGTCCTAAAGGAAACCATTAGCATCATTTAGAAAAGGAAAAAAAAAACTCCATTATTATTACTGCTACTATATTGTTTTAGATCACTTCATCTGTAAAGAAAAATTGTCTAAAATATTTCAACCTAATGATGATTTCAAAACATATTATGATGTAGCTTTATTTAGACAAAATAACTTAGGGTTCTGACAGATTATATGAAGTCAGGTTTAGAAATATTTTTAATATTCTAAGTTACACTGATGCACAAAATGGAAAAATACTTGGGAAAAGTAGTAGTTCTCTGTGAGGTGAAAGCAATACTTACAAGTTATCACTCTTGAAATCTATGAACAACTTTCAAAAGTACTTTTATTCACCTCTCCCTCAGACATAAAATTAGAAGCCACTGCTGATGGCAAGGTCAGGCTTTTAACAGAAAACTACTGTCTAAGGCCAAAAGGAGACATAGTTATTATATAACCACATCTCTTTAAGTCACCATGACCATGGTGGTCTCCCTAACACTACTTTAGAAATACAAAATGTTGCCTATTAGTTATGATTCAATGAAGCGAAGCTTTCAGCAAATCTCTTTGCATGCAATTCTGTATTGTTTTTTAGTAAATAATATGTGTCCAGGTTTCTCTTTAAAAACAATACATTGCAATTACTGAAAACTTCCATTTGAGGCAAGTATACCACTGTTTCAAAACTAAGTTCTGTCTGAATAATCATCAACAAAGTCACTTTTTACAAGAATACATGGAGCAGAATGAGACAATCATTGGAATGAATTCAATATTCATGTTTGGAATATGGCCTACTGTCAGAAACAAACTGTAATCTCTTTAGCATGGTGATGCTTACTCATGTTTAATTGTGTAAAAATTAGGCTATGAGAAAGAATGGGTATCTTCATTTATGTATAACTAAAAATAAGATGTTCTTTTTCCATCACATGCATATGCCACTTTTAACTACTATAATTTCTGAAAATAGTACTTGAAATTATAAAATGTAGAGAACTTAAATTATTTTGTTCTTTAATCCTACTCCTCAATGTGAGTACTTATGGTTATCAAATTACTTAACTGTCCAAAATCTTATATATAAATACCCTTTATATGTGGATAAGTATACTAATACACATTACTTATAGAATTATATTTATATGAGAAACTGATTTAATAAAGGTTATTTACTAGGAAAGCATTTGAACAACAAATCATGTCATACCTTAGGAAAACTAGATTTCTTTATTAAATTATAAATTCTTTGAGTAATTGGATATATCTACTTATATCTATCATTTTCACAATTTTAATTAAAAATACCAATTATGGGGCCTCCCTGGTGGCATAGGGGATTAAGTAGCTAGCTGCAGCCACTGAAGCACAGGTTAGATCCCTGCCACGGAGGTGACCCACATGGCGTAGCAGACCTCTCTGATCCCACCCGCTGCTCCCCTCAGCAGTGTATTTCAGAAGACCAGCCTGTTCTGCTCCCAACTTTCTCTCTGGTGAATCCTCTCAGCACATACACATGACCTATACCTATACTCCAGCTTTTATAAGCATAATAAATCTTTAAAATAATACAAATTATATTTTTCTTTTTCAAAATCTTTTACTCTGCTCCTCTCTCAGTTGTGTTATGATAGCTTTTTCACATTGTCATGATGGAGAATTACTAAAGTTAATACTATTGACTCAAATTAATCCTATATTTCTTTTTCCTTTTTGAGTAGTCAGCTACAATGACCTGAGAATTACCAGTTAAAATAAAAGTGTCTATTATATGACCACAGAATATATGGCACATCTAATTCTTCTTGATGTAAAGGGTATAAAGCTCAGAAATAAGAAACATAACTATAAGGATGTGGCTCTGGGGTTATACAGGTTTTTATTATAGGAGCTTTGCAACTACCTGGCAGAGTGAGTTTTGACAAGTCACATTATCTCTCTGGATCTTTTTCTTCCTAGTGATGAAATCTGTGCCTTTCTGTCTTGAATTTATTTTTCCTGTCAAAATATTCTTGTTCATTTTATTTTTATATTTGATAGCTTTTATATCCAGATAAAAGCCTGTGTTCCTAAAAGTAGCCACATCATATTGTTGCTACAGTTTTGATGACACACATTTTAGGAAAAAATAAATGGAAATATAGTATATCACTAAGGAATATATTCCTTGAATGCAATGTCATAAAATGCTAAAAACCAATATTCAGTGCAGAGTAGATTTTACGACCCTTTCAAGTATAGATGAACTAGCAGATCAAACGCTAGCAACTTATTACTTACATACCTCTATCTTCATAAAAGTTAAAAAATAAAGCAACTCTCCTTAAATTAAGCTAAACATCGCTAAATATTTGATGTTAGGACATATTATGATCAAATGAATTGGATGCTTAAGGAACAACAAAATTAAAATTATAAGAATTTACTTCTTGTTCAAAAAAAATCAAAATGATCATAAGCACTACCTTACAGAAGTATTGATTTTATAAAACACATGAGTTTACCTAATAGGAGACTAAGTCATAGACATGTTCTTACAAAATTCTTATATTTCTGAATATAAATTAGAAATTTAAAACATAATAATTCTATAATCAAGAAACAGAACTCTTGACAAGTATATGTAGTCAAAGGATTAAAATTGTAATGATAATTAAAACAAAATTAGTGAAGATTACCAAAAAAATTATAATGAATCTTTATTTAATAAAAAGATACCACATACCAAGCCAGATGAGAAGAAAATGCTGTAACTAATATCAGTGTTTAGAAACATTGTAGTGGAAATATTTACTAAGAAAATGTGATACATAATCACAGATATAGGGGAAGAGTGAGAAAGATGTATCATTATAAAAGGAAAGTAGACCAAAATTTCAAGAAAATTGGATGTCCACCTTCAGCAAAATTGAACAAAAATAACAGAATAAAGATATCATTTAAGTGTATGTTAAAATTAGGAATTAGTAAATATTCTTTAAGGAACATGAAATTATCCACAGTGCTTTTAAAAATCATTTTTGGTAGTTAGTTAGGTGTATTTTGCTATAGACAATGCTAATACTACCCCAAATAAACTTTTACATTGATGTTCACTTTTCTCAGTGAACACAGCATAAAATTGTTGAAGTTAAAAATGAATTCTTTGCCTTGATTTTTTTCATAATGTATTTCATTACTTTTTGTATGCTAATATCTTAGAAGTGATGAAAAAATAAGCCTGAAGTGAAATATTTAGGTCAGATAGGAGATCACTTAATACTTTATCTCCAAAAGCCTCTCATCCTGCTTAGTATATTCACATATTATTTTTTTCAATCAACTCGTGCAATGATTCATTATGTAATCCCACAGACAAAAAAAAAAGGAAAAAAAATGTATTTCTGTGTCCCAGAGCAATAATGAAATTCTAAACCGAATTTTTCTCTTTCCTCCTGGGGTAGAAATATTCTACTTGTAAAAATGTTGTTGTCAACTTCCATATTCAACTTGAATTGATATGTTGCTATACCTTAAAATGGAAAACACAAAGTTAAAGAATAAACTTGAAGGAATATAATTTCTTGTGGAATACACACATAAAATTTTCTCTAGGAAACACAAATTCAATTATTCAGGGTTTCCTTTGTTACAACTGTAACTTAGTATGCTCTTCTATTTTTGTTTATATGTTTAATTTTGCAAGGATTAAAAGGAAAATTTGTTAACAACTATACCACATTTAAATTTATCATATACCCACATTCATGCTTCTGTATTTACTATAAAAAATACTGTGCTCATATAGCTAAATCCCAAACTGAGCAAGTTATGCTCATAAAAAGAAAATGTATCACAGTTAGGTACTATGTATATTCATGTAATCTCAAATTAGTAAATAGTGAAAACACATCTTGGAAAGACCTATTAAGAACATTAGAATTCATGTCCTTTCTGATGTTTCTTACCACACCAGCAATTATTTTCTGTACTTAATGTACAAAGGATTATATTCAATTAGGCCACAAATCTTCACTTCTTAATTATTTCTTTTCTCTAAAATCAATGAAACTAGTAGGCAAAGGGGATGTTATTTTGAGTAACAAGGTATAGTTTGTAAACTTTTTTTGCAACATTGTTATCAATTAATTTTATGAGTGTTAGTTTATTAAGTCATTTTACAGATAAAATTGTTTGGACACAGATGTTAGCTTAATTACTTCAAGTTTCATAGCTAATGGAGTCTATATAAATGTGGATTTAGAGACACAAAGACTCATCCCAATAAATCTAAATAAAACAGCACAAAGAAAAGGAACTCAATCTCTGCCACCACCCTCTGCCTCCCCCCTAAAATCTTAAATTATAAAAGAAATAAAAGTATATAAAGACTTGCATTCATTTAAGAAACTAAAAGGACTATATTTTGATGAATATCTACATTCAATGAGATCAAATTAAAGAAAATCATTGTAAGCCAATTCTCACACCTGGTTCTGAGAAAATAATCTAGTAACTAGTCATGGCAGTTAAAGGAGTGACAATATGCTCCAATTACATTCTAACTGGAAACAGTAGTGCCTTAAGCTAGATTTTTTTTTTTATCTGTAAAATATAAAAAGACTACTATTAAACTAACTCTGCCATTATAAAATGGTAACACTAGTTACAAAATTTTAAGACTCAACATTTACTAGTAATTTTCTTTAACATATGCTATCTTAGAACTAGACAGATGATGGAGAAGACCTCCATTATTTACTGGTCTAGCTTTCATTAATTTGTGGTCTACTTTTTTTTTTTTAAACAGTATTTCCCACTTTTCATGCATAAACAGGGTTCTAAGATTAGAATGACTGTTGATTGTGGTTAACATGTGTAAAGGGAAGACCGAAAAAGTCACATTTCTCTTTTCTTGTATCTCCAACCTCACCACATCCCATTCTCAAGTACTACATCATTAAACTATAATTTACCACTTTTCATACTACAGACAAGATGTGAATGAAATAGTTTTCCCTGCTTATGTTCTAAGATCTTAATTGACAAGAGTTAGATGTTGCTCAGTATCCCTTATCATAATTTATTATTTTACACTAAGAAGTTGTATAACATATATAGATTGAATTAACACTGAATATTAAAGTCTTTCTCTGTAAAATAAAGGTCTTTGTAGACAAAATTTTGAAATGCTTGAGAAAATGTATTTTAGAACAAAATTATTTTTCTATAAAACAAAACTTGGTGGATCCTCACTGGTGGCCTAGAATAATGTCTCCATACTGTCACCACCATAGCCTGAATTCAATCCCTAGCCAGGGAATCAACCCACATACGTCACAGCAAACCTTCCCTGACAAGACTGCTGCTCCCCTGAGTGGTGTATTTCAGTCAATCCACCTGTTCTACTCCCCAATCTGTCTCTGGTGAATCTTCTTATCCCCCACACCTCTGGCCTGCACCCCAGTTCCTCCATGCAAAAATAAATCTTTAATAAATAAAAATAAAACAAAACACAATATAATTGCAATTTTATCTGTTCTGGGAACACCCTTAATTCCAAACATAGGGCTTTAAAATGTTTAAATTAATATAACTGAATGTTTCATATACTCACTTAAGTTTTGACTGACCTGTGCAGAGTCTATTATTTTTGCAAATCATAATTTAAAAAAAATTGGGTATGTTATTTTGTAACTTTAGGAATCAATCTTATTTAATTTTGACAAAAATAGAGTTTTATTGTCAAAAATATATACGTAAGAAGGAAATTAGATAGGTATAAGCAATCTCATTTCATATTTCCATTAAAAACCAAGACAATTTACATTCAACTATGCTTCTAATAGAATGTGTTCTTCCCCAAAAGCTAAGAAATGTGGGTAGAAACATAGTCTAGAAGGTGATGACTGTATGAAATAATTGACTACATTTTTTAAGAAGGTGAAAATTTACCATTTGTGAACTTGAATGTTTTCTAAATTCTTTCAAAGCAGTACAGCCATATCCATTATTTTTTATTATAACTAGTCATCTTTCAAAGAATTTGAACATTACCTCACCCATTTGCAGCATCCTTCTATCTCCAAGATTGATTATGGCTGACATTCTCAGCAGTGAAAACATCTTGCAAATGACTTCTTAGCCTGGAAAGCCCTACCAGGATGATATTCACTTTGTTGCCTGCCTAGCTTGTCTCACATCTAGCCATTGAAACATTTACAAGAACACTTTTATTAAATTTGTTACAACATGTGTTCAATTAGATGAAATCTTCTTAAATATTGCACTAGATGTGAGTTGGGAAAATGCTAAATTGCCTCTGTATTTGTTAAGTGTAGTCTCAAAGGTAGGAGAAACCATATCATTATCATTGGATTCAAGCAATAAAAAGAAGAAAAAGATGCTTTTATTTTGGTTCTGTTTATATACTGTTTTTTTCCTAAATATACACTCTATTAAATAAACTGGCTATAAAATGGCAACCTTGAGTGATTGAGTCATTTTTCACTTATTTTGAGTCACTTTTTATTTTATGGGTGAGTAGAAAAATATGCTCTCCTATATAATGTAAAGAATGTTATGGGAAACATATCTAAAACATCTATTATCCTACTTTAATAAATATAATTTTAAAATCCCTACTTGTTTTGTCAAATAGATAAGCCATTTAAGGTCACTACATTATTCTTTATAAAACAGTTGATAGCACCATAGTGCTGCAACCTAATTGCTCACACCAACATGGATGGAGCTTAAAGGTATTATGTTCAATGAAATAAGTCAGAAGGAAAAAGAAAAATACCGGATGGTCTCACTTATAGGAGGAATATAGGGGACCAAGGGAAAAAATAACAATTACATCAAAAACAACAAAACAAAACAAAAATATGCAGACAAATCATAGACATTCTGAAGGGAAGAGGGAGTGATTGGGATCCAGGCAGAGACGGGGATTGCACAAGGGACTAGGGTGATGGTGCACGGGTGAATTGGTGATGGAAATTCTTTTTTTTTTTTTTAAAGATTTATTTATTTATGCAAAGCACTGGGGTACAGGCCAGAGGTGTGGGAGGGTGAGAGGATTCACCACAGAGAGCGGGGAACAGAACAGGCAGATCAATGGAAGTACACTGCTGAGGGGAGCAGTGGGCACAGCAGGAGAGGTCTGCTGCACCATGTGGGTCCCTCACCCCCGGCCGGCAGCAGGGATCGAACTCATGCTGCAGTGGCTGCGGTTTGCTTCATAGTGCGTTGCTTAACCCACTGCGCCACCAGGGGAGGCCCGGTGATGGAAATTCTATGGGAACAACAACTAGAAAGGAAAGCAAATTTTGTAAGAAAGATAAAAAAATTTTAAAATAAGGTATGGAATTAGCCTTAACATCCATCGACAGATAATTGGATCAAGAACATGGTATATCCACACCATTTTTCTCAAGTGCAATTCTTCACAAAGCTAATCACAGAACTATCAATCATACACTTCAGCAATTCTCCTCCCGCGCGTGTGGGTATCCCCCTAAGAACTGAAAACAGTATACAATGTACTTGTACACTAATGTTCATGGCAGTGTTATTCACAGTAGTCAAGAAGTGAAAATAATTTGTGTCCATGATGAAAGATGGATAAACAAAATGTGGTTATAAACGGAAAAATAGAACACTATTTTTTAATAAAAAGTAGTGAAGCTCTGAAAAAAAAAAAAGTTAAAATTTCAAATAATACATAATACAGAATGTATGAATGCACAAACATTTGCTCTCATTAAAATAGATGTTATTTAATAAAGAAGTAAAATCTTTGGAATTTCTGAAATTCGTTGTGTGGTAACATACTTCAAGAGGTATGCATCTATGTCTTTAAATCACATAAAGTGTTGTAAATCAGTATTTCCACAATAAAAAAAATACAATTTAGAAAAAGAATACTTAGATAAAATGAAAAATACTATTAATCTAAAGCATTATACTAATTAGCCTGGTCAATATTTTCTCCCTTTGACTCCTTGAGCCTGCTTTGAAGGCAAGTCTTACTGTTTCCTTCATTCAAATAGATGTTATTGCAGAAATTTTCATAAAATGGGCAATAAATGGGCAGCACTAGAATCAGAGATTGATTAGAATATAGTATGGCATAGAATTATTGCAGGCCAGAGAATAAAACCTGGATATTCTTAAACTGCCTGCATAAAGAAATTACTTATTTCATATCTGTATGTATTAGTATATGTATACTTAACTCTTTCTACTTGCTAGTTCAAAGTAGATGGTTTCAATATTTTTAAATAACTAATATTTTTAAATTATGGAACTTAATGCTAATACATCAATCTTTTAAAGCAATTTCTTGCAGATTATTTATTTTTTTTTTTTAAAGATTTATTTATGCATACAAGCACTGGGGTACAGGCCAGAGGTGTGGGGAGGGGTGAGAGGATTCACCACAGACAGAGCAGGGAGCAGAATAGGCAGATCAACGGAAGTACACTGCTGAGGGGAGCAGCGGGCACAGCAGGAGAGGTCTGCCGCACCATGTAGGTCCCCTCCCTGGCCAGCAGCAGGGATCGAACTCGTGCTGCAGTGGTTGCGGTTTGCTTCATAGTGCGTTGCTTAACCCACTCTTGCAGATTATTTTTAATCTGTATATCCTTGGTAATATTTCAAGGTATATGTTTTTATCCTCAAAATATCACATAACTTCTCAAGTTACTATAAAGCTTAATAAGTGTAATATAACATGTATTCTTTTATAACATTATAGAATGCCAGTTTAAGCCATTGGTTTGTTGTTGGTTGTTTTTTGGCTGTTTTTTTTTTTTGTTAATTAGAATTTTTGAGTTTGATATAAGAACAATTAATTTTGCTATTTATTGAATGGGCAACTGATTAATAATTGTTCAATTTTTAGTTCAGCTAATATGTATTTTGAGTGGATTGAAGATATTAATACTAACTGAAGGGTGATGTTTAAAAATGGATTTGTCATTAACATATTTGTAGGACATTTGACCAGATCTCCTTACATACTAGAAAGTTACCCATCAAGAACTGATTGCAGCTTTGTGGTCAGCAAGTGGTCAGTATTTACTGGGTTACACTTAGATTATCTCTCAAACTATCCATATACAAGTTGACATTATTTAACTATCTTAATTTTTTAAAACTAGTTAATTTAAAGTTATACGTAATTTAAACATTTCAGATATTTAAAAATACTGTAGGGGTCTCCCTGGTGGTGCAAGGGGTTAAACATCACACTATGAGGCATTCACAGCCACTGCATCATGAGTTCAATCCCCGGCCAGGGAGTCAACTCACATGGCTCAGAAGACCTCTCCTACATTGCCCACTGCTCCCCTCAACAGTATATTTCAGTCAATCTGTCGGTTCTATTCCCCACTATATCTCTGGTGAATCCTGTCACCCAGTGCATGCATAAATAATAATCTTTGCAAAAAGAAAAAATTAAGTACAAGCAAAATGATATACTAGAATACTAAATAATGTCTAGCCATCTAAACACATGATATAGCCTATTTATATGGATTAAAAAACAAAGAGATGAAATAGAAGTAAATACAAAAAAATGAGGAAAATAAAGAAATCCTATTTTAGAAAATGATATAAATTAGAAAATTAGAAATAGCTTGTAGTTTGCTTTTACCAATAGGTTATAGCTTCTTAAAAATTTAAAAACAGTACAACAGCATTTATGGAAAATCATAGATTTTTATTCTAACATAGAATGATATTTTCATCAAACTCACTCTTGAAATACATCTTTTCTAGTTAATACTTTCATCTTTATTATGATCCTAAATGTTATTAATTCTCTCAAATAGGGCCTCCCTGGTGGTGCAGGGGTTAAAGACACAGTGCTATCAAGCTATCACCAACCAATGCCCTGTGAATTCTATCCTGGACAGGGAGATAAACCACATGGTGATGGTGCAGCAGACCTCTCCCATCTCACCTGCTCACCCGCCAGTCCCCTCAACAGTGTATTCTATTCTGGTCCCCTTGTGTCTCTTGTGAAACCTCTCACCCCCACCGCTCACACCTCTGACCTACACTCCAGTTCTTGTAATCATAAATAATCTTTAAAATTTTTTTTAAATTTAATTTCAATATACTATATTAGTTTCATATCTTATAGTGGATAGTCTCTCACAAATTAATTATGGAATATAAACAGAGTTCTCATCTCATTATATCTATAAAATATGATTATAAGTCATCCTGACTTGAAGAAATAATAGGAAATAAATAGGAAAAATCACCTATACCTTCTGCAAATAAACACAGTATTTTCCCAAGGTCATGTGCATGCATATGAATGCCAATCACAGATATCCCAAACGCACCAAACATTAAGCAACAATCCTGATGCCATATGGAATGTTTGCTCTCTGTGGGTCCAGACAGCATGAGAAGATTTAAATTATTCTGTCTTTTTCTGCCCTACTTTGAAAACATAAATACTTAACTAACAAAATTAGTTAGAAATAATATTAAAAGCATAGTCTGTATTTAATGGAAAGAGAGGATTCCACTAGTTTGTCTTCTGAAAATTTTATTTTATAATTTCATGTTAGGCAGTATTATTGTTTATGCTTGTTTCCCCTTCGTTAGAGGGTATTTTCTATCCCACTTAAAAGGACAAAACGCTTGGGCACATGAACTGCTTTAAGGTATGAAATACAAAGTGAAATTATATAGGTCATTTCTGAGCATAACTGTCAATAACTGATATTTGTTTCCCTTCAGTTTAGATTCTAGGTTAAAGAAGTAAATCAGAGAAATGGCCAAATCTTAATAGAAATGTTGCTTGTGAAATCTTTATTTTAATTCTTTCAGGTTTTGAGTTGTTTAATTATAGCGTGGTCTAACCTACTGTGAATTACAAACATCCTTATATATTCTATCCTCTCAATTTTCCTCCCATGGATCTAACATTCTCATACTCCCTATTTTTGATTGACAAATAGTATGTTGAGTGCATTTAAAATGGATCTAGTGTTATAAGCCATAATAAGAAGCCTTCATTGTTAAGAATAACAAAACTCTGCTAATGGTGATGGTACCCAAGTCTCTATTGAGCAACAGAATCTCAACTAGGTAATATCTTACCGCTGCATTTATAAATGAGTCATTAACTGATGGTTTCATGTTTGCTACCCAAATCTAATTCACATATCCCTGATAACTTCTGTTCTATACTTAGAAATGTGTTAAGTATCTATCAAGCATAAGATTTTAAAGCATAAGATTTTAAAGTCAAGAGAGAGAGACTCTCTATATATCTCTATCTATCTATCTACATATATAGAGAGAATATATATATATAGAGAGAGAGAGAGTAGAGAGAGAGAGAAATATATGAGGAGAGGAGGAAAGAACCAGGATGAGTCATACTGGTACAATCATCAAGAGAAAAAGTCCAGAGACAAATATTTTTAAAAATGTAGAGAATAGCACAAAATGCAGGACAGAAGGTCAGGACTTTGAAAAGTTAAAAAAAAAGATGATGGGTGCTTTGGTGGATGTTATGGAGTGTTATGAACCCATACTCTAAATCACATACAGCATTGCAGTCAACATTAACTCAATAAAAAATTCAAGTGAAATATAAATTATTTTTACAATACAGAATCAGAAACAGAGCTTCAGGGCAGGAATTCAGCACAGAAATAAGGATGGTACAGGAATAAGATAGTCCAGGGAAGATTGAAGAATGTTTTGTGCAAATGACAAAAGCAGCAAGTAAAATGGCAGATTTCATAATGTGCCCCTAGTGGTTGTGGTACCAGTAAGGACAATCATCAAGAGTTAGATCGTGAACTATCTTGTGGCCAAACTATGGAATTTGAACTTTATTTGGAAGGCTATGGGGAGCTCTTGAAGGATTTTTAGCTGGAGAGTGACATGATTAGTTTTGTGTTTCATAAAGGTCACTCTGGCAGCTGTGCAGAGCATGTAATTGAGAATGGTAATAAACTTAGAGGACAGAATTTAGATTTTCCTGGAGTAATTAAATTTTCTTTAATGAACAAGAAAACCATTATCCAACACTTGGATCAATACATAGAATTTAATCAATAAAAAGCACAACAATTTGCTATAGAAACCAAATTAACAGGTCTATTAATGCAAGTAATTTCATTGCATATTTAATAAAATTGTTCTATTTTAGTCTTGCCTTTTCTCCAGCTATGCTTTACGAGCTGCTTTAGACTGGATATAAAATTATTATGAAAGTTGATTATGTAAATATTTGTAAAAAGAAGTGTGTTCCACAGATGATCAGACTCCTTGTATATTACCTATATTTCCAAATTATACCTAAATAATTAAGGACTTCAAAGTGATCAAAGATTCCAAAATGTCCTGGAAAGATCATTTCTTTTTGAATTTGAATCCTCTGTTATATTAACAAAAGCACACCATTCTTTTCTTTTTACCCATTGTTTACTTTTTACCCATTGTTTTAGCTGGGGTTAGACAAGTTCTGCTTTTTGTTGTGGTTGTTGTTAATTAAAGTAACATTTCATTATAACAATTTCAGGTATCCTGCATCATAGTGAATCAGCATGTGTATATACTATATCAAATTCACCACTGACCATTCAATTCTATATTTCACTACATCATTGTCCCCTTTGTCCTGATTTACACTCCCCCACTTCATGTCTGATAACAAAGACAAACATACACCATAGGATTTCACACGTGTTATATAGAGAGTGTCGTTTATCAAAGGAAAAACTTTGAATTTAGATATAAATCTTCTCTATTGATTTCTTGAAAGAATATGTAATATTTATTTTCTTTTCAAATGACTATCCTTTAGAAAACCTGTATTTTTTAAATATTTCAAAAATAATTTTCAATCACAATGACTAAAGCTAAGCAAGGGAATAAACTAACTTTCTAAAAGCATTTATTTCTGCACTATGACTGGAAGATAGGAAAAAATTTCTTATAGAATTTTGCATTCTTGCAAAGATCTAAGTTGCTCTCTATAAAATGTAACCAGAAGTTTATTACAGTCACCTCCTTTTGAGTTACTTAAGGACATGTTATGAGTTTCCACACTTGAACAAGAAACTAGAATGAACCAGTACCCTTGGATTTTGTTATATAAAAAAATAGAAAATAGATCCTTTTGGCTACAGTTAACATTTCACTCAATTTTATTTCTGTTTCTAAACAAAAGAAACAATAAAAAAGGCTCAACCTCATATAAGAAAATGGTTCAGCGTTTCTTAGGCTTAACTCCTTGGCATACACAATAAATGTAGGTTGGAAGTACATGAGTTTAAACTTAAATTACAAATGAAGATGAAACAATACATATGGATGCTATGATTTTATATCATTTTTATCTTTCAGTCAGTCATTAGCAAATACCTAGCATGTGGTGGAAAGAAGAATGAATCTCAAGTCCAAAGCAAAGGATTAGAATTATAACATCCTTTGAGTAGAATCACAGAAAAGTTTGTTAATGGTATTGTTAGCATGGTTGAGCATGGGGTTAAGGAAGGTTATAGTTTACTTATTAATTTGTATCATTTTGGGAAGAAAAAGCAATAATTGTCCACACTGATTTTTTTTTAAAGTTCACAGTTAAAAAATTCAATTTACTTTCATTAAGAATCTGGAGCAACTGAAACAATCAATTTTAATATCCTATTTGACTAGTTTACTTCCTTTCATCAAAAAAGAGCTTACACTGTACTATATCATTCAGTGATAAGGGTGATGGTGGGGTAATAAGACAATTGAAATTAATGAAAAGCTATGAGCTACATCTCTAATGCAATAGAATATTTCCTATTTCCAACAGTGCTCTTCTAATTTAATGATTAACACGATTACAAAATTTAAGGAAATCACTTAAAACTAAAGATGTAGGACTTTAGATTTTTAATTATATTTAGTTGTATTAAAAAATAAAATAAAAAACACTCATCCATTTGCTCTTAAATATAGATTTGCAAATGTGTATATGTTATTTGAGGAATGTTGAACTGAAAATTTTAAATTGTGCACTAAATAAAATGACTTGTAAGTATCTAAGACAGAAATAAATAACTTTAGTACCAAACATTAGAATTTGAAATATTTGGAATATGCTGAAACTTTCTGAGGAAAACACTCTTCAAGGGTGCAATCCACTTTCCTAGATACAACAGTTATTATAAATAGAAGAAAAACAAATACAATAAATACAAAATAATGAACTATAGTACTGCGTGAATGTATATTATTGATATTGCAAGTTAATACTATTAATTGGTTTTCTTTTTCTAGTTACTGTTTTTTAAAATATTTATTTAGGCATAGAAGAACTAGGGTGTAGGCCAGGGTTGCAGTGGGTGAGAGGATTCATCAGAGAAATTGTGGGGAACAGAACAGGTGGATTTACTGAAATACACTGCTGAGGGCAACAGTGGGCAAGAGAAGAGAAGTCTGTTGTTCTATATATGGATTAGTTCCCTGGACTGGGATCGAACTCAGGCTGTAGAGATGATAGCATAATAGTGCTGAGACTTAACCCCTAGCTACCGGGAGGCCCTTAGTTGTTTTTCTTGGTATTACCTGGTTATCCTTTACCACAGAAAGTAACTATTTAGTCACAGATATATTGAAATCAGGGAAAAACTGAAATGTTATATATAAATGGTAGATATTATGTAAAGACTATTCATCCTCTTAATTGATCCTATTAAGTTTTCACATATACTACCTTCTCATTCCTGCTTAGAAGCTACTATCATGTATGGGTCCTACCAGCTACCTGTAAAAACAACTGGAAAAGTTTTGTTATGATTTCTACTACTAAGGGGTAATTCTGATTCCTTTTTTAGAGGTTTGGATCTACCCTCTTTTTACTTCTTGGGTTTGTAAAACTTCTTCATTCCTTTAAAGAAAGCAAATAGCAGATAGTTGGTGGTATAGTAAATCACTGGAATTCCATTTTCAGTACTGAGGTGCTGAGCTTCCAGAAATATTGCTTCTGATAGATTTAGCTAAATTATTTTGAAACTGTCCATTTGAAAGTTGTATCTCCAAGGATACAACCTCTCCAGAGAGCAGTCCACATCAAATGAGTGGCCATCATATAGCACAAAAGGGCTAAGCCCCTTGCTTCAAGAAGGGGAAATAATGAACGGGATCAGGTGAGGTCTTTGTTTAAATTACATGACAGTTCAATACCTACCTTACCCAATATTATTTCCTTCATTTCCTCACAGGTCTTGATCCTGAGGCACTCCCTATACACCTCCTGGATGTGAATCTTCATTTTCTTCCCAGGGAACTGAGACCTATGGCAAATGGAGTCAGACATTGTCTGGGTAAGCAAATACTAAAATGGAGTTTTGAAGTTGAATCACTTTCTAGACGGATGATAATGAGGAACACAGTATGAGTAAAAGGTGCAATCCTGAAAGACTTTGGTGCTCTTTAACAGTGCATTCAAATACATACATACACACACACACACACACACATAATTCAAATATGTATATGGTAGTAGACTGTAAAAGATTCCAGTGTAAAGAATGAGCTGACAGGCTCTTTAGAAGTAAAGTAAAATTAGTAATTCTAAATACAGCAGAATTTAGTAGCACTTGCTGGATAGAATTAATGTATCAGTCAAGCAAAGAATATCTAAGTGTGATTAATTACCAACTAAAGGTGAAAACCTTTACATGTTGCCTTTTAGTAACACAAAAAGAGATGGTTATGTACTGTAGAAGGAAGAGATAAAAAGCTAAAGGTTGGAGTAGCATGTTTTCACAAAGAGTTTAATTCTAAATTCTGCAAAGTCTACTATTACTAACTGAGAACCCATGTCAAATCATCCACAGTGCCAATCTCTGTCTTTTGCTTGGTGCATTTAGACCATTTGCATTTAAGGTAATAATGTATTTAATTCTACTTAAGACTTAAGTTTTATCATTTTCTTCTGCTTGTTTTCTTTGGCTTCATTTTCCTTGTTTTTTGTTTGTTTTTGCCTTTTTGTCAGTGATCTGAACTTTGCCCTCCCACATCTATTTGATCTTGATTTATGTAGAGACATTTTGAGTATATCTCTGTATATATAGAATTTTTAGTTGCATCTATATGCACATGGTTCTCTAGGTATAACTGAATACATATATAACATGCAGTCTGCTGGTGAAAATTGTTTAATACTTCAAGTGAAATGTAGAAAGGTCACTTCCATTTGAGTCCTTTTATTCTTCCTACTTTTAAACCCTGTTAAGCATCAGATGATTTTTAGTTTTTGTTTTCATCATAAAATATAGTCTATCAAATTCATGAGTAAAAAGAATAGTATATTGCAAATGCAAATACTCCATATTTTCTATTATGCTTCCTTCCTTCTTTGTAACCATGCAATTCTTCTTTCATCATTTCCTTTTCACTTGAAACATTCTTAGTGAACTTTAAGGACAGTTTCCTCTACTAATAGATTTCTTTTACTTTCCGATGCCTGAGAACATCTTTACTTCTTCATTTTTCAATAATTTTTTTAAGTGAATATAGAATTCATTTTTTGGAGAGCTTGAAAAAAGCATTCCTTTCTTGTAGAGCTTGAAAAAATATCTAACATCTTTCTGGCCTCCATGGTTTTGGAGGAGAAATCAACCCACAATCATTTGAATTGGTACTGTCCTGTAAACAATGCATTCATTTTCCTTAGCTGTTTTTAAGTCTTTTCCCTGTCTTTACTTTACAGAAGTTTGACTAGAGAATATATTGATAGGAGTTTCTTTGGGCTTTTCCTCTTGGGATTTCACTCAGTTTCTTAAGCCTACATATTTATATCTTGTCAAATTTGGGACATTTTCAGCCATTATTTCTTGGAAAACTTTTTGAATCTCACTCTCTGTTCTCTCTCCTGGTGGTAAGAATGTTGTTCTTTTGTTGTTCACAGATTCCTGGGTGTTGTTATTGTTCAGTTTATTATCTCTCTTTTGTTCAGATTGGGAGTTTTTATTAATTGATCCTCAAATTTACTGGTTCTTTTCTTTGTAATCTTCACTCCAATAGAGAGTTCACCGAGCAAATTTTACTGCATTTATTTCTAATATTGCACTTGCACTTTCATAATTACCAATTGTTTCTTTTATAGAGTGTCTATCTTTTTGCTAAGATGTTCAATTTTTTTCAAGTATTTCAAGATGAATTTTGGTTGATTGTTGATAATTTTACATGGAGACTTCTTTAAATCTGTCAGATATTTTCATCATAAGATTTATCTCAGGGTTTTTAACAGTTATCTTACTCATGCAAGTTGTGACTTTCTGGTTCTTGGCATGATGAATATTTTCTATGTGTAATGGACACTTTTTCTATTATGTTAGGAGATTGGGGATCCTATCAGAGTATTTTCAGAGGAATTCACTCTTATGTCATGTAGGTCCTAGACTTCTTTTTTGTGATATTATTTAATTTTCAAACTTTGCAGTGTTAGTTTGATCTCTTTGATTTATCTAATGCTACTGGGGATTCATGATCTCTACTCATGCTGCCTATAAGGATAAGAAAGATTCCCACAGGGAAGTCATCAGATAGTCTCAAATCTCAGAAAGACTTTCCAGGCTTACATACTTGTGTTGGTGAATTGATATTGCTGGTTCTTCCTACCCACCTCATTATCTCTGAGTATGAAAGGGAAGTCTGAGGCCCCTGTAGACAAAGAATTTTTCTGGACCAATCCAACTGCTGTGACTAGGTGCCTCTTCTTGCCTGTTCTAGCTACCTATCTCCTTCTCTCTAAGCAGGAAAAAAAATTAAAAAGCAATATCTGGTCTTTGGAGGAAAGGCCTTCCTTGTTCATTTCTTGTTGACAGTTCTCTCTATATTGATTCTTTTATTTTCATATGACATCAGCTTGCCTAATGTTGTCAGAGGGAGTATTAGTTCAAAAAGGGGAGGAAAGAGCCTAGCTGAGTTATCTATTTTTCCTATGTCCAGAGTCAGGAAACACCATATCTAGCTATCTTCCTTCTGGAAGGGAACACATACTATGAACCAATTTCAGTTCTCCTTATTCTCACCACTTTTCAGATTTCTCCATTGTGTTACTCTTGAATTATTTCCAAAATTTATAGTATTTATCGGGTAGCAGGAGAAAGAAGAAAGGAGAAACAATTATATACCATCTTGTGTAAACTAAGAGGCCTCCCTTAATGTTCAATGAAAGAAAACATATTTTTTAGAAAGTAAATATATGTTTGCTTGTCTAGACAAAGGTAATTATATCCATTAACTGGAAAATCCCAAATACATAAGAAGGTCACTTTCCCATGGGGGATATCAAGTAAAACAAACATATTTCTTAGTTTTAAGCAGCAAAATCTGATGTGTAAAAGTGCTTTATCAAATGATTCCATATGTCATTCACATGGAAGCCCAGAAAGGTGGGCAAATGTTTGAGTCCAGATGACTGTCATTAAAGAATTGCAGAAAACATTTACTTCAAAGTTAAGACACATTTAAAATTCTTTCTGATACAATTTTCTAAAATATGAATTTTCAAATGTTTCCAGGTCTATCTCTAGAACTTGCCCTAAGACATAATTACTATTGTCATAGCCTAATGATAGTAAATCCATGTGTCTTCTCTCATCCCAATGACAAGAGAAAACTAAACTGCAACTAAATATGCACAGTATAAATTTGTCTATTGTGATTAAGAGTTCCAGCTAGCTGAGAAAAAAATTAACAGGAACCCACCTTGTGCTCACAGGGAATCCTGAAAAATAAGGACTATGCACCAGATGACTGAGAAAGAGAATTAAAGAACACCTGTTTCTGTGTCAAAAAGAGACATTGCTGTGCTGAAGTCATGGTTATGCTTTAAATGTCTGTAATTTGCATATTATGATTAATAATGTATCAAAGGTAAAAAAGTACAATTGCTAATCTTAAACTAAGATTAGGTGAGTATGATTTTTTAAATTAGGTTAGAAAATTTAGTGTTAACAGGGCTTTGATCTTGAAATTTGCTGTTTATTTTCTGCATTATTTCTACCACCAGCTGGCATGCAGCAGTCCCTTTTCTATCACAAACAAGAGAATAAAATTCAACAAGACTTTGTTGAATCATTGCCTGCATATGACTATGAAATATGAGGTTTCCTGAACACTATCTTAGGGCAACCCTGGTGAATACGAGAGTAAAGGAAGAGAATATTCTTCCTGGAAACCAAGGGAGTAACATAAATAACCATCTGCCTGGAATAGTTTACAGAATGCTTCTGCCAATGGAATGGTCAAGGTAACCTTGGAATTTATTCCATTTTAGTAGTTTCTGGCTCTTCAGCAAAATAGATGAGGCAGTGCTCAAACTTAAGAATGCAGAGCCAACAATTCTGTGAGGCTTACTCTGATGTCTCTGGAGAAACACCACCTGTCCATATCTGACTGGCTCTGGAAGCTTATTGTATCTCTGCCTTTCTTGATTATTCTATGCATTCTATGTGTTCCTCAAATTTATGGCATCATGCCATCTGATCTAAGGTAGGATACATGTACCATAACCATATAAACATTAGCATGGATTTAAAAAAAATACTTAATACATATGCCAAGATTCATGCATAATTTGCAATATTTCTTGATATCCCTATAATATTAAGTGACTTCCCAGGAGTCAGTTTCTATAATGTTCCCCAGTTCCTTTGGCCCCTTTAGGGAGATGAGCCATAAAGCTTAGAAACTAGTACACTGGGGCTATAACTGCTGGCCAGCAGCCTGAGACCGTACACGCTGCCAACTAGCTTACTCAAGGCCAGCTGGCAGATCGAGATGTGGGGACAGATGCATCTTATAAATGGACATCTGTGGAAAGGCTGTACTCTAGGTCTTCCAGGTTGGCATGTAATCAAAGGGACCATTCTTCTTTTTCAATGATGGGAAGTATAACCTAACCAAAGATATGATATCCAATTGCCATAAAAAAAAAAAACACAGAATATACCAATGACTGTGATATCAAATGAGCCAAAGTTACCAACTTTCAACTATATGAATTTATCAGGAAAAAATCCTATTAGAATAATGGTTTTGTTTTACCTTTGCTTCACTTAAAGGATCAAAGCAATAATGAGAATGAACTATAGGAAACAAAGATTACTTTTATTGCTTTGTATTACCGAAAGAGTAAACATTGCATGTGTGTATTTATATACTTTCACAAGCATAAGCGAATACATGTGTGTCTATAGATGTAAATGAATATATGCACAAGAAAACATATGAACACATAAATAGGCATGTGCATGTGTGTATATGTGTGTGGTGTACATGCAAAGAGCGAGATGAGTGGATCGGGAAGCTATGGTACATATACATGATGGAATACTATTCAGCAATCAAAAAAGAAAAACTAGATGCATTCATAGGAACATGGATGGA
>JAGFMF010011632.1:4322678-4444971 GCA_019455555.1 Galemys pyrenaicus
TATGCTCAGCGAAATAAGTCAGAAGGCAAAAGAAAAATACCAGATGGTTCCTCCCCTAGGAGGAATATAAGGGAACCAAATAAGGATCAAGGAAAGGAAAATAATAATAATAACAACAATAAGAAAGAAACAAAAACCAAAACTGAAAAGACAAAGACAAACTGGGGACACTTGGTGGGGAGGAAAGAGGGGGAGAGTTGAGGGCAGACAGGAGCATGGGGGACTGAGGTGATGGTGCACTGGTGATATGGTGATGGGAATACATGGGGATTACAATTGATGTCAAATATATATAAATTAAAAAATGGAAAAAAAGAATACATAGGCCTAAAATATCAAAGATAAAATTCTCAGCTTGTTTAAGTTTTTATGTTTTAACCATGGCGAGGCAATTATTGGTGAGCCACTTTGTGGAAATGGAACTATGATATCTTTCTCTCTGAGAGTGATTTTATTCCTATGAGAAACTAGTTTTTGTAAAGAAAATTTTCAAGAAGTTATCTAGGGCCCATAGGAAAGCCCTATTTCCACAGGATACCAATCCATCAATATCCTTAGAAGATAAAAATAAATACACATAGTATGCTGTGATAAAAATAAGTATGAGGGCCTCCCTGGTGGCGCAGTGGGTTAAGCAACGCACTATGAAGCAAACCGCAGCCACTGCACCATGAGTTCGATCCCTGCTGCCGGCCAGGGTGGGGACCCACATGGCTCGGCAGACCTCTCCTGCTGTGCCCGCTGCTCCCCTCAGCAGTGTACTTCAGTTGATCTGCCTGTTCTGCCCCCCGCTTTCTGTGGTGAATCCTCTCACCCCTCCCCACACCTCTGGCCTGTACCCCAGTGCTTGTATGCATAAATAAATAAATCTTTAAAAAAAAAAAAGTATGAAATGCCATAAATTCTACAAAGTAAGAGTTCTCAACTGCCACATTTCACAAAGGCCTTTCTCTGTGAGTGTATATATGTGTATGTACTGAATATCCACAATGAGGTTGTAGTATGTATGTATTGCCCCTAATTTATCCGATCAAAACTGTATCACAAAACATTAAGTAAATGCTGTCCTGATCAACAGAGGATGGGGATGTTTAAGAATTAAACATTTCTCTCGACTCTGTTTTGTAAGAATTCATGTCTAAGATTATAGGAAGAGACAAAGAGAAGAATAAGATATACAACTGTTCATAGAGATATGTCACATAAGAGATTCTATTAAACTGCTTGAAATTTGTTTCTAGGCTTTTAGTACTTCATTAGGAGCATAATTCCACTTTAGGACAATAAAGGATCCAAAGAACATCACCTTCTTAGCACTTAGAAACCCATAGTGTAACAGTGGATGCCTAGTGAAAGCCGTCAGGGTAGAAGTGCACTGGTGTCTGTGCCCACCAAAAAAAATACCCTAAATGGCACAGTTGGAAGCAGGTACACAGATTCCTGACAGTAGCCAGTAGTTGTGTCAGTGCACGGGAACACACAGTGGCTGGTAAAACACACCAGTGTTTGTAAAGCAGTTAAAGTCTCTCCTGTAAACTATGACATGGTGAACCCTCCTGACTGAGGGAGGTGATACTGACAGGTGAAATGCTCTCTAGCTGCATGGTCAGTGACCACAGGGTTATGAGATAGGGCTGCTTATTAAAAACAGCAACATTCAGGAAAAGCCAAGAGCAAATGTTGCAAACAGAATGAAGCACTGGATGCCTAGCAAAGTGGGGCTTACCCAAGAAGATGAACATAATATATTTGTGATAGGATTTAAGTTGCCTCCTATATGATCTCTGAACCATTCTGGGCTATCTTATACATGGAATAGTCTCTAACACAGTAAACGGGACCACGATTTTACATGACTGGAAATTCTCCTTCTCCAGTATAATAATAATGATATGGAAATCATGAAGACAATAAAATATATTTGGCATACTACTATAATGGGTTAATAAAGAAGTCTGAACAACTGAAAAATCAATATACATAGAACTGATATTGATAGAATTCATTCTGAAGGATGACTGCTAGTCTTTCAGAGAAGTAAAATTTATATTACATAATATATACAAGCATTCTTTTTTGAAAGTGTACAGATTTTTAAGAGCTTCATGTTTGGCCACACTGAAATATATATGGAACAGTCGAGTGAACATGTGTTCATGCATATAAGAAACACTTCAAACTATTTTAGAACTTACTATATCTGGAATTATCTGTTCTTCTATGGACAGAAAAAATTAAACAGTACCGAGTCCATGTATTCCAGAATCTTAAAGAACAGTAGAGCTGTCAAACTGGGAAAGTGACAAGGAAGCGTAAACAAAGCAAAACAATGTGCTTTGATACATTCCATGGTAGATACATGTACAGATTACTCTGAGACTAGAGAGCAATGGGAAACTAATATTGCCATGGGTACTAGGAAATGCATCAGAACAAGGTGATCTTAAAACTGAGTCCTAATAGGTAATCAGAAATATTCCTGGAAAATAATGTACGTTTAAATTATACCAGATAGTGGAACATAGAATAAAGGCATGATTTGTCAAAGGACAAAGGCATTCAGGGATTCCTAAACAGAAAAATATTCCCAGAGCAATGACTGTATTCAAAGACACAGAAGGAAAAGAATTGAATATTACAGAATAGTACAGAATAGTAAATGACAAGTAGGATAAAATTAAAGTTCTATGTAGACACAAGCAGAGAAACTGGCTTAGGAACAACTATAAAATGCCAGGTAAGTAATGGAAAAAGTCTGAAATAATATAGTAGGAATGTGTGAAGACAGAATCTATATATATTTAGGAGGTAGAATATGGAGATGATGTGATGTTCATTTGTGCTTGCTATGGATGTCCTCTATATGAAATGAAATTGGTTCTTGAGTAAATAACACTGTCAGGAAAACTGTAAGACAAACCACCAATCACATGATTCAGGGACAATAAAGAGAGAGCAATGATGACCCAGAAGTCTCAGCTAGATCCTTAAAATATCTCCTGTCATAGAATGTAAACTCTAAATAAGAACATATTTGAAAGAAAAATCTCAGTTTAATTTTGTACCTGTTAAGTTTGATATTTATGATTTATTTTCTTATGTTTAGCATTGACTAAAATGTATTATCTATAGCATTTCTCTATGAAAATAATGAAGTAGGCAAAAGAGGGATCAGGAAAACAATCCCATCTACAATTGCATCAAAACGAATTAAATACATTGCAATAAATTGAACCAAAGAGGTGGAAAACCTATATGCTGAAAACTGTAAGACATTATTGAAAGAAGTATAAAACACAAGTTGGAAAGGTATTCCCTGCTAATGGATTGGAAGTATTAAAATCATTAAGATGACTAAATTACTAAAGCAATAAGCAGATTCAGTGTAATCCCTATCAAAAACCTAGTAACATTCTTCACAAAAATAGAATCAGAATCACGAAATTTATTTATATCTACAAACACCCCAAGCAACCAACACAATCCTGAGACTATGAGGAAAAACGGAGGCATCATACAACTTGACTTCAAACTATAATACAAAGTGATAGCAATTAAAACAACAAAATATGGAATAATAAGTGACACAGATCAATGAACAGAATGAAGAGCCCAGAAATACAACAACACATATGAAATTAAGAAAACAAGAAAAGAGCCCAGAGCATACAATGGAGCAAGGAAATCCTCTTTAAGTAAGGATACTGGGGAATCTGGACAGCTATATATAAGGAATTAAACTACATAACTATCTAAAAACCATACACAAAAATTAGTTAAAAATAGGTTAAAGATGTGCATGTAAGACCTGAAACCATAAAATATACAGAAAGGAACCTAGGCAATATATTGACTGATATTGGCCTTCAAAATGTCTTTGGGCACTTGATTATAACAGCAAGGGGCACAAAAATAAAAATAAACAAATGGGATTATATCAAACCAAAAATTTCTGCACATCAAATACTTATCATCAAAACAAAAAGGCATCTTACTAAATGAGAAAAGATCACTTCAAATCACAGATCTGATGAAAGGTTGGTATCTGAAATATAAAGAACTCTAAATATAAAGTATTCAAAAAATTCTACAACAAAAAACAATCCAAAAAAAAAATTTGGCAAGGATGTGAATAGCCACTTCTCCAAAAACAACATAAAGAAAGCCAAAGGTTTTCAAAGCGCATGCAATATTTGTTATCTCAGTGAAATAAGACAAAACAAGGCAAATATCATGTAATTTCATTTATACTATTAGAGGTAATCTGATTGTAAACAAAATAAAACAGTAACTAACTTTTAGACTATAAGACCAAATTAATGTTTACTGGAAGAGAGAAGAGGAATGGGTAAATTAGATAAAAAGGGTCAATCATGTGGTGAAGGACATTGTGGACTCTTAGTGATGAACTTAATATAGTATAGGTAGGCACTGATCTATAATTATGCAAACTGAAATTTGAATAATATTCTAATGTGATGTTACTTTAATAAAAATTTGAAATAATGTGCTTAAATCAGAAATTAAGATCTATATTTCTGCAAAATTGTGATTTGGAAATTATCTGAAAGTGCACATAGATATACAGCCATTGAACATTTACAGCAGAGTGAGTTTATCCAGGGGAATGTGTGACGTGTAGAGGCATCCTGTTCATCACTTTTATGCAATTTTAGTTTTTTTTTTTAATATTTGAAATAACTTGTAACATTATATATTTTCAGGTATCCATCATATTTCACTTGTAATCCCCAGGGAATTCCCACCACCATTTCACCAGTGCACCATCACCTCAGTCCCTTGTGTGCTTTCTGCCATCATCCCCCCAAATGAACCCTTTGGTTTGTCTTTGTCCTTTACAACATCATATTTCAATATCTGTATATACTTACCTTATGACCTCCATTAAAAGTCTAATTTTTCTATCCATGGCCATACCAAGTTTACTATTTCCCAATCCCCCTTTCCTCTGAAAACAACTATTTTCTTCTAAAAATCTAAAAAAATGTGGAATGCTTCATGAATCTTCGTGTCATCCTTGCATAGGTTGTCCATGCTAATATTTTCTGTGTACTTCTAATTGTTTCATATGTGCAACCTCATTCTCTGTTGTGTTTGGGTAATCCTGTCCTCCTCCTCATAGCCTTGTGCTTGCCTAAGCAGTGACAGGTTTAGGAGTGACCATGTAATTAATTTTTGATCAATGATCTTAAAGAAGAATCTGTGCACTTTTTTTTTGGGGGGGGGGATGAAAAGAAGGATTGGTGCTGATTATTGAAAATGTCTCTTCACTACACACACACACACAAAAAATAAAAAACCAGAAAGGAAGAGGTAAAAGTTAAATAAGACATTTTCAATTTTTCCCAAGAAAGAGGTTATATATATATCTATTTAGGAATATACATCTATTTAGTAGTCTTAATATATTTTTAAGCTTATGTGTTGTGAATATATATGAGAGGGAGCAGAGATTAATGACCCATAACTCAACACATTTATTCCAAAAGTATTGAAACTCATACTATAACCTTCATACGAGGCTTGAGGCAGGTGATTGTTGTGCAAAAAATTACTATTTCATCTTTCTTAATAACTCATAATCCAGTAAGAGGAAAACTACATATCCAAAAAGTTATAGTAAAGTAGGACTGTTGGAAAGTAAAGGGGAAGGGGAAAGGAACACCAGTGTTTTACACAGGGTTGAAGCAATTTCTCATTTAACTATTAAGCTATATTTTATAAAGTTAGAAATCAAAACTGTGTTGATTAACTTTCCCTACATGAATTAATATTAAACAGCTACCTTTGGATTATACTTCAGGGTTCTTGCATCAAAAGAAAATAATTTAAGTCACTCAAGAAAATATTAAAGGCTTTATTCAGCCTTGCTTCATGTACATAACAAGGTTCTGAACACCCAGTATTCTCCAAGTAGAGAAAGATTGTACTTTTATAGAATGAGGAGAAAAGAATACTTATCTTGGTGATGATTCAGAGCATAGTTTTCATCTTTAATAGACTGAAAAATTGTTGAAATATTTGGATACTGGGTATTATTTTACATTTTCATGCTTCTTCTCTGCTATTACTGATATAATCTTAGCCTGCTCATTGACAGAATATAGAATAGTTGAAGAGTTTTTACTTCTCTCTCTCTCTCTCTCTTTCCTATAAAGTACTACAGTTTACCAAATTCAGAGGTAGTTAGGGTAGTTGCCATTTTGTATTTTGTGTTTTTTTTTTTAATATGGGGAAAGACAAATGAAAACTCAAAAAGAAGCAGGGTTGAAGGCAAGGGAATGTGTGACCCTCTCTCATGTCTCTTTCAATATTTCTGCAGTTCAATACCCAAATATACATTCTAAGACACTTTTCTGCCACAGTGCTCTGACATTAGCCCTTGGCTTGTAGAATGTGCACTGCAAATGGAGAGACAGCAGTAAGTAATTGCCTTAGAAGATTCAGCTTTATAGAGATTATAGGACTTAAGGCTATAGAGATAAGTGATGGTCATCTGTCGGACAACATGGAGGCACAGAAACATCAACTAGCCAGGTACCTTGGGGAAAGAGTTCTGAAATCACAACCAGAGAAGGAAATAGAGTGACTAAAAACAGGGGCAAAAATATTATTTGGAATCTCTGAAAAAGAACATGACAGAAATGAAGAATAGGTACTCCCTTGTGGTGCAAGGGGTTAAGCACCACACTATGAACCATCCACAGCCACTGAAGCACGAGTTTGATCCCCAGACCAGGAGGTGACCCACATGGCGCAGCAGACCTCTCCTGCCTCACCCATTGCTCCCCTCAGCAGTGTATTTCAATCAATCGGCCTATTCTGCTCCCCACTCTGTCTCTGATGTATCCTCTCACCCCCACACCTCTGGTCTGTACCCCAAATTCCATGTGATATTCTTCCTTTTTCATTAGTGTTTATAATTCAACTTTTCCAGTAATTTTCACATTATTCACAATTTTATTTTTCTGAAAAAGCAAAATACTGATTTTCTCTTTGCAATTTTGTATTTTCATTGTTGCTGTCTGTGTTACATGTCAAGATATTCGCTTATTCTGAAAGCCAATCATATTAATATTCTTTATTTCATTGTTCAGTGTCATTTAAGGACAAACATGCCATAAAACAGTACCTATAAATCAAATTTAAGTGTACTGCAGAGGTAATGGGGATTGTAAAAATGTTACACTTTGGCAGTGGTTTAGTGGAGAATGACTCATTATCATATTAAGGTGATAAAAAAAATCTATGTGATAAAACACATAAGGATTCTAACATTTCTGCCTCTAATATAAACCTAGCAGATTTAGTTCAGTTATAGCATTAGACTCAGACCCAGTGGTTTAAAAATAAACTTTCAAAGAACTAGGAAATTTAGAAAGTTTTTACTTTCTCCTGTATCAAATTAGACTTATGAAAGACAAATAACCTGTAAGATATTAACATGCAGCATATTTGGGAGTACATGTTTATGATAAAAGTTCACATAATCTACCACTTACTATGTAAGGGAACAGGATCTGGGAGAAATTAGAAGTGTGTTTAAAAGGATTACCCTCAGACAACACAATAGCATCCAGAATGAACAATTTACACACTGAAATATAATATACAGCTATACATGCAACATACTGACATATTACTCATCATATAATTTTGACTTCGGGTTTAACTGGAGGTACAGAAAGAAGTGAAGCCTATTAATTACAAACATCTAGAAAATCTTTTCAGAAATTGTTTTGCTAGGCTTATAGAATGTTTCTACTACAGAAAAGAATACTTAGAAATTTCCTCTGCAAATAAAAGTGGATAGATTTTAAAAATGTTTTCATATACATAGTGGAAGACTGTTCAGTGACTGAAAAAAAAAGATTAACTCTTGCCATTTATAATAACATGAGTGGAACTGGATGGGATATGCAAAATGGAATAAGTCAAAGAGAGACAAATATTAGATGGTTTCACGTATATATATGGAATATAGAAAACAAATTAAAGGGTCAAAACCAAACCAAGAACAATCCCTCCTAATCTTTCTTTATAATTAAGGCCAGTGACATTGGGTGGCATGGACAACTAAGTGTGGAGGAACCCCAGTGGATTATTAAGGTGGAAGACTATGGGTGCCTAGAAAGCAAGGGTGGTGGCAGATATCTAAAGAGTTATGATCTTATACCTCTGACTTACTTACACTGTTGTAAACCAAATTTATCTCAATAAAATTAAAATAAATTACCAGCCCAAAGGTGCAGAAATAGCATTTTAACAAAACTCAGCATAACTTCATGATAAAATGTCAGCAAGCTTATATAAAATTACTGTACCTCAATATAATAATATGCACATATGGAAAAAAAAAGTTGTATAGGGCCTCCCATAACAAACAAATGAACAAAAACCAAAACCAAAACTGAAATTTTTACAGCCTCAGGTAATTTTATTCAATAATGGGGTATTGCATCATTCAGCACTGTCCAGTTATTTTGATCCTTTTGGTCAATGAAATTAAAGCAATTATATTGCTAACCTCACAAGCTTTAATTGAGTTTGTTGAGAGCATTTAATTGCATGGCATACATATGCCCCATTATGAAATTAGAGTATGTATACACAAACACAGGGAAAATAGTACTTTTCTTCCCTAAACATCCAATTAGTTATAATTATAGCTTATTTCTAAATAGAGAAGATAAGGAATGTACTTTCTCAATGGAGATTTAATTTTATGCTGCAACAAAGAACATCTTTTGAACAAGGCTTCACTGATCTTACCCAAATAGTTCCTTTCAGACAAAATTTTGAATAATTAAAAAATGTATTAATTGCCCATGTAAATTTTGAAATATGGAGAAAATTCTGTTTTTATTCAGAAGTGTGATAAATAAAATATAAACATTTTAACAGTTATCAAAGTTGTGACATACTACTTTAATTTGAGTGAATATTTTAGAAACAACTTTATTTTAAATCTGATTTAAAACACAACATTAATTGAAGAAAAGCTTTGAGAATCAAATTTATTCAGGAAATTTCTTCAATTGCATGACTTTAAAATGAGCAGATACAAGATATCTTTTCTAATTTGCCTATGTTTCTCCTTTATGGAATCCAATTTTCTATTTAAGGCAGAGTCTCTGGCTACTCTTAACTCACATTATGACTATATAGCAAAAACTTAAATGTCAGAAATAGTTTGACTCTACAGACAAAATGTCATATTTGTTTTCTAGTCATCTCTCTCTCAAGGGTGAAGATGAAGTAGATGTGCTTGAAGCCCATCTTACTCTGATTCTGCATATTACAATTTTCTCCCTCTTTGTGAGGCCAGTAAGAGGTTTACTTATTTTTTTCAAAGATAGACTTTTTGAATTCACTGCCTTTTTATACTTTATTTCAATTTCATTTACTTCCCTAATTGTTATTTTCTTGCTGACACTAGTGTTTGCTTTTCTTTGATCTTTTTTCTTGTAACTGAATGTCTAAAGTTATATCATTTATTTTAGATCTTTCATGTTTCTTTAAGTGGGCCTGTATGACTATATATATTCTTACTTGGTGCTGCTTTTGCTTCATCCCATAGGCTTTGGAGGCTCATTTCTTCATTTTTGTCTCTAGGTATTTTTAAAATTTCTCCTTTGATTTATAACTAACCTAATAGTCATTCTATAGTATGCTGTCCAATCACCAATTTTTTAAAAAAACTTAATTATGTTTGACATCATTTGTAGTCCCCAGGGAATTCCCACAACCATTTCACCCTTGCACCATCACGTCAGTCCCTTGTGCTCTTCCTGCCCTCATCCTGGTCTCTACACCCCCTCCCCCCAACATGATCCCTCTGGTTTGTCTTTTTCCTTTTGTTCTTGTTGTGTGTTTTGTTTGTTTTTGGCTGTAGTTGTAAATTTCCTTGAGCTCTCTCTTATTTTTTTGTAGTTGTTGTTCCTTTATATTCATCCTAAGAGTGAAGCTATCCAATATTTTTTTCTTGCCTTCTGACTTGTTTCGGAGTATAATTCCTTCTAGCTCCCTCCATGTTTCTATAAATGGTCCTAGTTTATCATTTTTGATTGCTGAATAGTATTCCATTGTGTATATGTACTACATCTTCTTGATCCAGTCATCTACTTTTAGGCATTTGGGTTGTTTCCTGGTCTTACCAATTATGAATAGTGCTGCAATAAACATTGGGGAACAGGTATTCTTCTGGTGTTTTTGTGTTCTTTGGGTAGATCCCTAGGAGTGGTTCAATCACCAAGTATTACAGATTTCTGTTTTCTTTTTGTGTTTGCTTTCTGTTCAGTATCATTATGCTCAGAGAAGATACTTGATATGATTTCATCTTCATGAATTGTTGACACATGTGCAATTCATTGAAACCCCACATGAGCGCTATCCATGAGAAATTTCCATATACAATTAAGAAGAATACATACTCATCTTTTAGGAGTAGATTCCCTATAAATATCTATTAAAGCTTATGTGATCTATTTCCTTGTTTAACCTATTGAGTCTGTCTAGATGATTAGTCCATTGATGTAAGTGGGGTGTTGGAGTATCCCATTAATATTGTGTTTATGTCAATGTTTATTTTTAGATTTGTGAATGGTTCCCTTATATATTTGATGGACATGTACTGATGTGTTATATCTTCCTTATGTATTGATCTCTTAATTATAATTCAATGTTTATTATATATTTAATGGACAGTAAAACATAATTTAATGTTCATGTTCTTATTTTGAATAGCTGAATATCTTTTTATCCAGAGATAAGCATTGTCACACCTGTCTTTTATTTTGTCCCAACTGCTTAAGGAATGTTTTCCAATCATTTACTTTGAGTCTCTGTGGACATCAAATGTTTCACCTAGGAAAAGCAGCAAGTTGAGTTTTATTTTCACATCCAACTAGTCTCTGTGTTTTTTTTATTGGTGAGTTCAATCTATATACATTTAGGGTAATTATTAACATGAGGGTTTACTATTGTCATTTTGCTTTAGTTTATATCTTTTTCATTTTTGGTGAACTTCTCTTCCTTTGATTAAAATTGGAGAGCTCCTTTCAACATTTTGGTGGCAAGGGTTACTGTTTTCTATGCCCTTCATCTTGTTTGCCTGAACAGAGCTTTGTAGGACATAGCATTCTTGGTTGACCATTTTTATCTTTACATATTTTCAATGGGCATTTCATTCTCTGTATGGTTTCATCTGAGAAATCTGATAGATGCCTCATTGGAGTACTTTTAAAGATTATCTACTTTTTTCCCTAGACTTTCAATATTTTCATCATCTTGAACAATGGTAATTTAACTATTATGTGTTTGTAGGTCTCATTGCATTTAATAATATATTTAATACCAGATTCCAGAAGTTTCATCTAAAATTTCCTTGAACTAACTCTTGCTCCATTTTCTATATCTTCCCCCTCTGGGATACCCATTTTCCTCATGTTGCCTTTCTTACTGGAGTCAGATAATCCTTGAAGTGTTTCTTCCTTTTTGGTTGTTGTTGTATTTCTTTTTCCCATTCTGTGTGAGTCATTTGTGCATCATGAAGTTTACAGATTCAATCCTGAATAGGCCACAGCAATTCTGACTAAAATGTGTAACAGGATACTGTTATACTTTTTAATACAAAAATATAACAAGCTCCTAAACTGTAATTACAAAGCTACTGTAATCAAAATAATAATGGTATTGAAATAAAATAGATACACAGACCAGTGTAATAAAATCAAGAGTCCACAAATAAACACTTACATGGACGATATGTCTATGAAAAAGGAGTAAAAAATATACAATGGAGGAAACAAAGTCTCTTCAACAAATGTTGTTGAATTAAGTGGGCAACTGTATGCAAAACAATGAACTTGTCCATCGTCTCACTTCATACCAAAAATTAATTCAAATGGATTAAAGCTTAGCTATATGATCCCATAAAATATTTAGAAGAAAGCACAGACAAAGGACTGCATGACATTGATTTCAGTGATGCCTTGGGACTTCAACTCTAATGGAAAAGGAAACAAAATTTTAAATAATGAAATAGGACTACAAACTAAATAGCTTCTGAAAGCTAAATAAACTATCACAAAAATCAAAATACAGCCTATAGAGTGGGAAAAAATGTTTGCACATCAGACAACAGATAAGGGGCTAATAGCTCCCAAAGAACTCATATACCTCAACAAAATAAGAGAAATAACCCAATCAAAAAAACAGGCACATCTCCAAAGAAGGGATGTCCACCAGACACATGAAAAAAATGCTCATCACCACTTATCCTAATGGAAATGCAAACCTAAAACACAGTAAGATCTCATCTCATACCCTTGAAAATGGCCAATAGCAAAAGGAATAGAAACAACAAGTGTTGGTTGACAAGAATGTAAATAATAAAAAACACTCATACACTGCTGGTGGGAATGTACACTGTCTAAACCCTATGGGCAACAGAATGGATATTTCTCAAAATGTTAAAACTAGATATAAACATGATTCAGCAATCTACTCCTACTTATCTTCCACAAAATTGCTGAAAAAATACATGCACTCCTTTGCACTTCATTGCAACACGATTTACAACAGCCAATTCACTGAAATACCTAAGTGCACAAGGCAAGATGTTACAAACACTCACACAAATGTATTACCACTGAACAATAAAAAAGGGTGAAATATGGCCATTTGTAACAACCTGGGTAAAGTTGGAAGGCATTATGAGAAAGGTAAAAGACAAATGCAGTTTGATTTCACTCATATGTAAAATAGAGAAACATGTCATAAATAACAAGGTTTCTTTTTTCCAAGTGCTTAGTAGTTCATTGTGTATTTGTGCCACTTTTTTATTATTATGATGACACTGGCTTATAACTGTACATTATTCAGAGATACAGATTCATTTCTCATCAGATAGATTTACCCATGCAACACCCATTACCAAGCCATATATCTTCCTCCATAGTAAAATCAACCATTTTTAAAATTTTTTATTATATATTTATATATATTTGACATCAGTTGTAATCCCCATGTATTACCCATCACCATATCACCAGTGCACCATCACCTCAGTCCCCCATGCTCCTGTCTGCCCTCAACTCTCCCCCTCTTTCCTCCCCACCAAGTATCCCCAATTTGTCCTTGTCTTTTCAGTTTTGGTTTTTGTGTCTTTATTGTCATTATTATTATTATTCCTTTCCTTGATCCTTATTTGGTTCCCTTATATTCCTCCTAGGGGAGGAACCATCTGGTATTTTTATTTTGCCTTCTGACTTTATTTCGCTGAGCATAATCCCTTCCAGTTCCATCCATGTTCCTATGAATGCATCTAGTTTTTCTTTTTTGATTGCTGAATAGTATTCCATCATGTACATGTACCATAGCTTCCCAATCCACTCATCTGTTTTGGGGTATTTGAACTCTTTTCTTAAATCCATTTCATTCTGCTGTACTCCTCAAATTTACATTCAGATTTCTGATTTTTTTTAATGCTTAGTTTTGTCTGCCCATAATTTAGAAAATTAGAAATCAGCAATTTGTATTTTACTTTGAAGGAATTATTGAGTTACTCCCATAACCACTAAAATATTTGCTTAAGCAGCCCATCTGAAAATTTGCAGTATGTATAACCCCTTAAAAATTTTGTATTCAGGTATCTCACCATGGCACCTGGCATATATTTCGTTACCTCTTGCTTATTCAGGTCAACAAGTATTATTGATATATTAACTCAAAGTGATGTTCTAATGTTTCTCAGGATATGTAATTATTTTCAATCTGTTTGAACATGTATGTCCTGTTCTGTATTGTAACTGTGATTTATATAGCCAATGGGTTGATTTACACAGATGTCAGACTATAAGTATGATAAGGACAACTTATTCTCACATCATTTAGATTTTTACAGAGGGTAATTATGCCTACTGTTTCCATTTCCTTTCAGTGTATATTATTATTATTGCTATTACAATTACTGTTGTTCTACAATTTTGGCAACTGGAAGGGATAGATACAGAGGTTTCTAATTGGTCTTTCTCACCTTAACCACTCTTATCCCACAAGTCAAGAAATCATATGAGGATTATATATTAAGGGTCTGGGGAAACTGAACGAATTGGGCCAGTGAACTCTACATGAGATACCACTTGTTACTTGGCCCCTATATATTTACACTCAAAGAGGAAACAAGGGTAATCTTCAGGTTTCTGGTTTTCAATATCCACTGAGACTCACTGTGCACAGTCTTGAAAAATCTGGGCATTTCCCTATCTCCAGAACAAATTCAACTAAATAAATGAATAAATCACTTTGGGGCAGGATTGAAGTAATCATTATAAGGTATACTACTGCATTATTTAGGGCCATTTCCCTCTGTGAGTTGGCCATTGTTACAGTCAGTAAGTTCCATATCTGAATATAGGCTCAAGCTAAGGAACTGAAAACGGGATTGTGACATTATTCCAGCAATTACTCTGAAATTTTTGTTTTTTCATTTGTGCTTTCTTTTAATTTGTAAATGTTATGAGTATATTCACTTGTTTCACATGTTTTTACCCCTGAGATAGAATGCCATGTTTCATTAACCACCTCCAGAACTCTCTGCAGGTACTACCTTACGGCAACACCTCCACCCTTACCATTTGCTACAATAAACAGAGCACCCTGACTTTCAGCATTTAACTGCTACCATTTGGAGTCTATTACTTTGGGGATTTGTCATCCCCATTGCTATTAACAAACAAAGCTCTTTAAGTACCACTATCATACTGTTAACACTACTCTAACATGAAGAGCAATACCAGATTTAGTGATGCTATGACACCTTGAATCAGTGCCTTCTCAAACTGGGCCATGGTGTAGTAACTGTTTAAACGTTCCTTGAAAATTTTCTGTAAATATAAAAATTTTTCTCAACCAAAATTAAATATTGTAAAATATTTAATACAGAGTTGGAGAGGAGATGGACTATGTACATTTAAAATGCAATATAGATATATAATATCTGAAACTATATTATATGAGAAAGAAAAATTCCTGGAGAAGAACTATGTAATTTGGTTATTTAAGTATTTGTAATTTTTTTTTTGTAAATAAGAAGAAAGTACATTTGTAGTTCAGAGATCTTAGATGAAATGAGAAACACATAACCAAAATTCCCTCCTGTTGAATACAGATTTTTCTTTTTAATTTTTATTCCTTATTACCCTCTTAGAAAATAAAATTTGTAAAATTACTTTTGAAATTACTGAAATACTAAAGGTACAGAAGTCAGTACCTAAGTTAAATTGTCTCATCACCAAATTAAATGTTACTGAATTTCCAATTACACTTCATTTTAGGGACTTTAGAGCTGCTTATAGCCTTGAAATTGGGTGGAATGATAAATCCTTTGCTGAATCACTTCTTACAATACAATAAAATAAGCTTTCTTCATTCCATAGTATGTATATAATTGGTTTCAAATTTACGGTTTCTAAATGTATGCGCTAAGGAAAATTTCGACTTTTAATTCTATGTTGAGAATGTTAGTAGAGTGAAAAAAATTAACAATACTTATTTTTCTTGAAGGCAGAAAAATCAGTATTGCCTAAGATATGATTTGCACATACTTAGTGATTTTCAATACTTAGTGACCGTGTAAATCGGTGAAAGGAGTTGCAAAATTATTGTTTCAATTCAATGTCTTGTAAAGTAATTCAGATGAAAACAAAAGTACTTAGTCTGGTTATTTTATTCAGTTTAAATTGCTTTACATGCTTCTTTATTTTAAAAATTATGAGAAAATAAATTTAGAATATTATAAGTATGCACTCCTTTTTAACATACATATATGCAATGATTGTTCAATTGAAAACACTATCATGGAGTCACTGCTATAGATTTTCATTAATTTTTTTAGTATAAGTGGATAAATAGAATATTGTTAATCTTGAACAACTCTCAGTACAATGGAGAACGTAAAACTATAGACAAGAACCTGAAGCCATGATCTTTCATGTACCTAAAAATTATACTCTGGGATATAAATAATCTACCTTAATATATCCAGGAAAACTGCCAGAGGAAGGGTAGGGTAAGTATAAGAGTTCAGTAACACAGTAAGCTTAACTAACCTTTGATGCACCTCATTTGCCTGACTCAGAACTCTGGATTTCCTATATGTAGAGAATAGAACACTGTTGAAAGATCTGTGCAATGATACAACATAATAAATTTTAATAATTTTACTTTGGTAGTTGTTAAACAATACGGGGAGGGGGGAAGATGTTGATGCTTATTGCAGGTGGACAACATATGGGTCCTAAAAATAGACAATGTTATAAAGAAGCAAAAGAGATGACTGGAAAGACAAGAACATCTTGAGATATTTGGGTGGTAAAATTGAGAGGTGATCATGCGGAGAGAAGACATGAGTGCCTAAAACAATTATTTTGGATGCTGAGCCACCTGTACTAGTCAGAGGGATCTCTTACATCAACTCTGTTTATCTGCTTTCTGAGTTGACTGCTATGTGCATGTTTGCACCTTAAAGTCATTTTTTTGCAACAATAAGAATGGTGATTCTCAAGTATGATTATGTAACTTTTTAAAAAGAGCTTATTCAAAATAATAAAAATTTAGATATTTTTTCTTCTTACATTGGTATGCGTATTTTTTAAATATTTGAATTCATTTACTAAAAAAGAAAATACCATTGATTAAGGTACAACAGATTATAACATTTGTAATAATTTGCTGTACAAAGATTACTTATAGTTTATATTTTTTAAATTAAGTTTATCATACATTGTGCTTTTCTAATTTATAACAAAAATCCAACTACTATCAAATTAACAAATGATTATCAACAATAATTTATGATGTAAAGAAGCAAAAGTGCCTCATATGAAGCATTTAAAACCAAGTAAGTTTTTCTAACTTAATAATGGAACATATACACAGGCACATTGAGAAGTAAAATACAAGTTTACTTTTTATAGGATATATGAAAACGCATATTTTAGGAAAATACCATGATATGTATTAATATGCCTAATTTACTTAATAAAACTTTATTGACTGATCACTGACTTACAGAAAAACATAAATTTCAAAGGTATATCTTCAGTTCTATGTGTTCATAAGCCTCACCTTACCCACCACCAAAGTTCTAATGCCCTTCCCTTTATCAGGCTGATGTACTCTACTCTCCCTTTCGACCTCCTTTCCCTTCCCCTCTAGTAGGTTCTATATTTTTCACAGTCTTAAGCCTTATTTTGTTGGCACCTGTTCTTTTATGGCCTGTTATTTCATTTACCTTGTTTATCCACACTTACATATGAGAGAAATCATGCTGTAATTGTGTTTCACTTTCCAACTTATTTCACTTAGCATAATCACAGGTTTCCTCTACATTGTCACAAAGGCAGCATTTAATCATTTTTAAGAGCTGAGTAAGTATCCCATGATGATATATACCAAACTTCTTTATCCATCCATCTTTCAGTAGACAGTAAGGTTGTTGCTATGTGTTACTATGAACAATGCTGCTATGAACATGGGGATGCATTTATCTTTATAAATTTTTATTTTGATGTGTTGTGGATAAATGCCTAGGAGAGGTATTGCTGGATTAAATGGTACTTACATTGTTGGATTCTTAAGGAATCTGCATTCTGTTTATACCAATTTACAATTCTGTTTATATAATTTATTCTGTTATACCAATTTACATTCTCACCAACCATGAACAACAGCTGCTTTTTCACTATACTCTGCTAGATACATATTATTTTCAGTCTTTTTGATACAAATTATCCTCATTGGTGTGATGTGATATCTCATTGTTACTTTGATTCGTATCTCCCTAGTAGTAAATGCAACTGAGCTTTTATTAATGTGATTGTTAGCCATCTGCAGATCTTTGAATCAAAAAAGGATAGAGTGCATGAGAGTAAACGTAACAAAAAAGGTGAAAGACATACACTGAACACTCTAAGATACTGCTAAAACGAATAGAGGATGAGATAAAGAAATGGAATGATATTCTATATTTATGGATAAAGACTGTTAAAATTGTGACACTACCTAAAGCATTTCATAGGTTTAATGCAGTCTTTATCAAAACCCCACTGACACTTTGAGAAAGTAGACAAAACTATTCTAAAATATGTATGTAATACAAAAGATCCTAAAAAGCCTAGAACATCCTTAGTAAAAAGAAAAATGGTTGTATTCACTCCCCAATTTCAAATTACACCCAGAAAGTAATAATAATCAAAAGAGTTATGGTACTGGAACAAAAACAGACAGATAAACCAATAGAGTAGAATTGGAAGTTTAGAAATTAACCAGTCAAACTTTGATGAAGGAGCTAAAAAACATAAATATAAAAAGGAAAGACTTTTTGATTAGTATTCCTACATGCCTGGATAAATACCTAAGAGAGATATTGCCTCAGTAAATAGTTCTGGGAAATCTAGAAAGCCACATGCAAACCAATGAAACTAAATGATTAACAGAATATACAAAAATTTAAATAAAAATGGATCAAATGTTTGGCTGTTCAAGACCTAAAACCACAAAAGATATAGATAATACACTCTTGAACATCAACTACAGAGACATCTTTACAGATTCAACTCCAACAGCAAAAAAAAAAAAAAAAAGAGGAATTGATAATCTCAAAACAGTCAGGTATTGAGTTTTGTTGTGTTTTGTTTAGAGTTTTAGGACGATGAATGAACTCCAGCTTTACTTTCTTTTCTTAACTGAGACCTCCTAATTTTTAAGTAAGAGTTCTCAAGTTTCTATATTTTCTGCCCTTAGAGTCTCTGAGAAATACAACTTTGCTATTTAAATTTTCAGCCCATTTTCCTAGGCTCCTGACTATTCAGTTTTAAAACCTGAGAAATTTCTTGAGTGATGATCAGCCATGTTCTTGAAACAGGTCTCCTTCCTTAGGCTGATATTTTCTTATCTAAGCCACAAGAACTGCAGGAGACTTAAATCTGCTTTTCTTATATATTTGATCTAGCTTCCCAGTCTTCCATTGGTTACCCACAAAGTGACCCATGATGTAACAAGTCAATTTTAAATTGCTACATTTTTGGTTTTATTAAATTCTAGATCCTTACAAACCACACTGCTGTTTTTAATTACCCCAGCAGTAGTCTTTGCAAGCCTATCCCAAGTTTTAGAAGATACTTGACATTAGCAAAGATCAAAGAAGAAAAAATGGGAGCATAGAAATAATGGATCATTTTAGAAGAGTTTTTCCTCCCTAATATGCTAAAATCATTTAGTTCTTTCTGTTGCCACAGCTCCCTACACAGTAGACTCTGGAATGTTGGTATACTCTAATATCCAGTATCCCACTTGGAAGTAAAATTCTATTGTGATTTTAACTGTATTTTTAATAATCTCTAATTGGCAACAAAAATCTCTAATTGGTTCTTACTTTTAAATCTTGGTAGTTTTTATGGATACTTGAACTTGTTTATATTTTAAGTTTATTCTTAGCATATGAACAGATTTTTTTTTTTTTTCATATTTAGCATCTTACAAATCTTTCTTTTGGGTCTTTGTATGTCTCTTCCTATGACACTTTCATGTGGAGTTGCTGCTATTGCTGTTCCTGCTGTGTTTCTTTTTAAAGATTTATTTTATTTATTAATGCATACAAGAGCTTGGATGTAGGCCACAGGTGCCAAGGGTCAGAGGATTCACCAGAGACAGGGTGGGAAGCAGAACAGGCAGATCTACTGAAACACACTGCTGAGCAGAGCAATGGGTGGGACAGGAGAGGTCCACTGTGCCATGTGGATTAGGCCAGGGGATTAAACTTTTGCTATAGTGGCTGCCAATAGCTTCGTAGTGCTGAGATTTAATCCCTTGTGACACCAGGGAGGCTCTATTGCTATACCTGTTTTTATATTTTATATCATTTTTTTTTAACAATGTTTGCTTTCTTTACTCAAGAGTAATCCTCATAGAATGTCCACCACCAATTTACCCTTTTGCATCATCACCACAGTCCCCTGTGCTCTCCCTCCTTTGTACCTGTTTTAACTCATGAGCTAGTTTCAGGGTTGTTGGGTGTTTTTTTTTTTTAAGTGTGTAATGTCAAAGAATAAAGTTGTACTCCTAAAATATATGCAAGGACATAAATAATGTTACATCAATAAAATAAATTGTACATTTTACTTGCGATTTTTTGGACCAGGTAGCATGAAGTTATACCAAAAAAATCCTGCATATAGAAATTTCCAAAGTAATTTATTTTTCCCTACTCAGTTTCAAGGTGAAGACATATTCTTTCATTGTCACTTTCTAAGATTGATTACATTTATCATTTACCTTGCCCATGGAAATGTACTCATTGAAGGTTTCACTTTTTTGTGTATTAAACAGCTTACTTGGGGAAGACCTTATAAATATCCTTTCCTCCAAGCAACCACGAAAGCAGAGACTTAAGATCTCAAACAAAAGTATGTAGAGACCCCATTTAACTCCAAGGATTTCCATAACTACATATTGGGATCCTGTGGATTCCTTGATTTGATACTAATTTCACAATGTTTTAGTATCGCACACAAAATCCATATTTAAATTTATTCATACAATTAATATATATTAATATATATTAATATATATTTGTACTATGTATATCATATATATTTATGATATAAATATATATATATACTAATGTTTTTGACTGTATTTTATTTTGGATGATTTTCTAGTTATTAGTCACACTATTAGAAAGAGAAATACATTTTCATCTGATTTTTGGTAACATTATTAGACTATAAATCTTGAATAAACTTTGTACTTGTTATTGCTTCGACAGCTAATTTCACAACTATACTCTTAACCACTATACTAGCTCTTAACCACTAGACTAGCCTGGCATGAATAATCTCCATGGATAATAATCTTTATCCTAATATAAAGGTGTTTTCATTTATCATATAACCTATAACAATAGTTTAATTCATTGTAAACCCTATCTTTTAGCAGTAAATGCATAAAAAGGTCTTATTAAAACAAGAGATAGTGACATTTACTTGTATTTAAAAAACAGTCATATATATTTATGTAGTGGTCATGACTTTTGGTAAGATATTGCACTTAAAGTTATACTGAAGCTGTTAGAAGCTAGAAATTTGAAATTGGTTCCACAAAAGTATGAAATGAATGCTACTGCATGCACTTTAGCAGTGCACAAGAATAACATAAAATTATTGTTCTGTTGATCAAATTTTAGACAAAATAGATACATATATGTATATTTTATATTATAAAATGTTTACAATGCTTTGTGCTAATGCACTTGTTTCTAAAATATGATACTATTTATTATGATACAGATTATTTTACACAAAAGAACACTCAGGGAGGCCTATCTCTAGTTCAGCTTTTTTCAATAATCATGTTTTATCTTTACTAAGGGAATTCATTGTATGTTAATAAAATTCGAAATTAAATCATACAAGGAGTCATCTTGCAGGTGAAACATTGCAAATGACAAAATCTCAGATTTTGATTATTTTGTCAAAGAATCATTTCCTAAAAATCAAAAGTATGATTAATAAAAATATTTGGAAAAGCAATATCAAAAATAACATTCAACTTTAAAGGGATGAGGTTTCCAAGGACATGTAAAAGTAATTCCAAGGGCTAGTTAATAAGCTATTTGTTTATATCTAATATTAAGATTTGGGAAGTTAGTTATAATCTTGTTAAATGATCTTTTGCAACTTATCTGTTCCCACCTCTCCACCAGTCAAAAATTTTTATCTTTTCTACTGCTTTTATACATATAAATATCCCTTAACAGTCATGCACTGGAAATACATCCTAATAATATCTCTTGCTTATACTTAAACATTCTTTAACTTGATAAATTATTTTTTTGTTTTATATGAAGTTTACCTTTATATATGATAAAATATACATTAAGTATACATTTTTAGGAAACTTCTAATTCATAATTAACATATAGCAAGTGCCTATTATGTAAAAGGTACAATGAGGATGAATTTTCTTTTATGTATATTCTCATCAAATAATCATAGACCAATAATGTATATACTCATTAAATAATCCTAGAACAAGGTAATGAGTGTGTCAATCACCCCGAAGGCTTTCTAGTTCCCTTTTGTAATTTTATCTGATTCTTGTCTCACAGAGGGTATCCCCTCATTCATTTTCATATGAGTATCTAATTGTTTCATCATTTGCTCAATAGTTCATCATCACACCATGAATTGCATTTGAATTTGTCGAAAATCAACTTCCATAACATATGCATCCATTTCTGATCTCTCTACACTCTTCCTTTCATCTATTTTTTTAAAATATTTATTTTATTTATGCACACAAGCACTGGGGTACAGGCCAGAGGTGTGGGGGGTGAGAGGATTCACCACAGAAAGTGGGGAGCAGAACAGGAAGATCAACGGAAGTACACTGCTGAGGGGAGCAGCGGGCACAGCAGTAGAGGTCTGCCGTGCCATGTGGGTGCCCTCCCTGGCCAGTGGCAGGGATCGAACTCATGCTGCAGTGGCTGTGGTTTGCTTCATAGTGTGTTACTTAACCCACTGCGCCACCAGGGATGCCGTATTTTTCTATTTTTTATTACCACATTATTTTGCTTGCTCTAACTTTATAGCTTCAAAACCAGGTGGTGTTATTTCTCTAAATTTTGTCTCTTTCAAAGTGATTTTGTATTCCTGGTCCTCTACATTTCATTGTGAATTTAAAAATCAGCATGTCAATTTTTGGAAAAAAAAAAAAACATTTATTGGGATTGCTATAGACTGATAAGGGAAGATTAGATACATTACCAATATTGACTCCTGCAAAAACACTGATCCAAGAGAATACCTGTTCCCCCATGTTTATTGTAGCACTATTCATAATTGGTAAAACCATGAAACAACCCAAATGCCCAAAAGTAGATGACTAGATCAAGAAGATGCGGTACATATGCACAATGGAATACTATTCAGCAATCAAAAATGATAAAATAGGGCCATTTATAGAAATATGGAGGGAGCTAGAAGGAATTATACTCTGAAACAAGTCAGAAAGCAAGTGAAAAATATTGATGACATCACTTTTAGGAGGAAAGTAAAGGAACGACAACTACAAAATAATAAGAGAGAGCTCAAGGAAATTTACAATTAGAGCCAAAAACAAACAAACAAGCAAACAAAAAGAAAAAACACAACAGGAACAAAAGATCAAAGATAAACCAAAGGGATCACTGCGGGGAGGATGGGTAAAAGACGGGATGGGGGTAGAAAGAGCACAAGGGACTGAGGTGATGGTGCACGGGTGAAATAGTGGTGGGAACCCCCTGGGGACTACAAGTTATGTCAAATATAGTTAAATAAATCTAATAATAATAATAAATAATAAAATAAATCTAATAATAAATCTAAAAAAGAAAAAAATAAATTTAAAAAGAATCATTATAAACCAATTAAAAAACAACATTGAGTCCTATGGACTATGAACTTCATTAATTTAAGTCATTTTCAATTTCTCTCAGCATCATTTTGTTGTTGGTAGTGTATACATATATTTTCCATCTTTCTTATTTGTTTCTAAGTACTATAATTTTGATAATATTGCCAATGTCACTGCTGTCTTAATTTTTTTCTTATTGTTCATTGCCAGGTAACTTTAACCAACAATTAAACTGGATGGTCTAACTGAACCTCAACATGTACATATATGTACATATTTTTTAAAGATTTATTTGTGCATATACAAGAGATAGAGTGCAGGCCAGAGGTCTGAGGGGTTGGTGAGAGGATTCACCTGAGACAGAGTGGGGAGCAGATCAGGCATATATACTGAAATACACTGCTGAAGAGGGCAGCAGACAGGGCAGGAGAGGTCTGCTGCACCATGTGGATCAGCTCCCTCGCCTGGGATTGAACTCCTTCTGCAGTGGCTGTGGTTCACTTCCTAGTACTGCCACTTAACCCCTTGTGCTACGAGGGAAGTCCATAGATAGATAGATAGATAGATAGATAGATAGATAGATAGATAGATAGATAGATAGATAGATAGATAGATAGATAGATAGATAGATAGATAGATAGATAGATAGATAGATAGATAGATAGATAGATAGATAGATAGATAGATAGATAGATAGATAGATATAGATATATCTATATATACGCACATTTGTTAAATTAACTCTGTTATCACATGTACTACTAAGCTTGCCGTCAAGGAGAGTATAGTCTAATTGTAAGTTATGTCTCAATATACATTTAACTTCATTATGAAGCTCTTAAATTGTTCATAATTTTAGAAAACTGGGCATACTGGCATATATACTGGCTTAAGGGAAGATATATGACTATACCTGAAAATTATTCATTTTGTTCTAGCTAATTTTTTTGCTGGTTTAGCATCAACTATATTGCCATTTTATTTTGTTAATGGACAAGCAATACTTAACACATATTCCTAACATTCAAGGTAAGGCAAAAAGAAAATTCTCCAAAGAAAAATAACTAGATATAATATGGAATACTGACTTAATTAGGAATAACTGTGATATAAAGCAAATTACATACAAACAGAAATAGAGCTTTGAAATTTGAGTCATGGCAAAGTACTTCTTAGCAATCTAAGAATGACATTAGCAAACTCTTGCTATTTGGAACAATATAGATGGAAAGTTGGCATTATGCTAACTGAAATAACTTATAAGGATAAACAAAATTACCCACTTACTTCATTTGTATGTGAGATAAAGAGGAACAAAACAAAGTATTAGAACAAAACCAATAATAAACCCCAGATGTCCCACTGTAGCATTTTGGCTACCAGATGTGTAAGAAGCAGGTGGAGAGCCTGAGAAGGGGTCCCAGTGGATTATGATGGAAGACGATGGGTATACCTTCATCATGGGTTTGATTTGATTACATATACTTCTAAGTCATATGCAGCTTTATTACCTCAAAAACATGTAGTAAAATAGTTTTTTTTATTAAGAAGGTTATCTACATTGCATTGCAAAGTTCAATCTAAATATTAGCTCACTTTATAAATTACTTTCCTACTAGCGGTATCATTTTTAAAGATTATTAAAATTACTTGATAGCTTCTGCTAAAAATCAAGATGTAATAATAAAGACTAAGTTATCACTATACATGAAACAAAATAACTGATAAAATAGGTAAGACAACAGTTTAACACTAGGCATCTATTAATCAAGAACACTACTCCCAGAGCTATGAGTAACGAACAAGATGTGCTCTACAACTAACCTGAATTACTGCTAGAGAAAGTTTCCACCTGCAGTGAAGGGATTTGGAGAGTGGGGGCTGATGGAGCCTGGTGTTCTGAGTTATGGAGATAAAATTAATAATCAGGTAAGACAAGTGGGTAGAGATCAGATAGCTGAGTAAGGGAGAGTTGAGAGGTGAGGTACACAGAGTTAGAACTCTGAACATCTGCAGAGGAAAGCTCCTAAAATATCAAAAGAATAGTGATCAGCACATGTGTGTATGTGTTGGAGAAGTAAATATCCAAACACATTAGAAATACAAGATGATTAGAGAGAGCTGTACCTGTCTCATACAGTACTGGGAATAGAACCTGTTTGCAGACAAAAAAGAACATTCACAATCCAGAATGTCACAATGATGGGAAATCATTAGCCCTAGATAAAATACTACTTTGTTCATAGTGAGCAAATTTTGAAAGCAAGATCTGAAAAATTTGTTTTTTATTTTCTAGGCAATTTAATTGCTTTATAGAATAGAGATTAAAAATATTTCTAAGAACAATAAAAAAAAAACTGCCAAAACTCAACAAGGAGAAATTCAGTGACTGAAATCTAATAAATTACCAGATTTACAATGAAAAATAATATGGCCCATAATAAGAAGAGAATTCAAATATGTCAAAACCGACTCAGATATAATACAGGTTTTAGAAACAGCATGCTAGCTATGTGGTATCTTTATAACAGATAATACATTGTATTTCAATTGTTAAAAGGTTAAAAATCAATAGGAAATAAATATTAAGAAATACCCAAATCAAAGTTATGGAGTTGAAAACTATAATGCCTTTGATGAAAAACATAATGACGGGAAAAGACAGATTAGACATTACAGAATGTAGCATTAGGGTAAGAACGTGAATAGTAAAAAAAAAAAAAAAATCGGTTAAATTATTACTTCATAAATTATTTAATTTTGACCCCAAAGTCAAAATTAAAACAATTGACCATATCAAGTATCAGTGAGGGATAACTAATGATGAGAATATAAAATGGACACTTTGGAAAACATCCTTAGTTTTTAAATTACACCTGTGCCTACCATATTATCAAGCTACCCTACTTCTAATGGAAATGAAGGCATAAAAACATATGTCTATTCAAAGACATACATATAATGCAGAGAATTTTATTTTGTAATAGCACAAAACTGAAAATAATCCTTATGCTCACTGACAGATAAAGATGCTGTTGATAACACGCTGTGGTATATGTACATAATGGAATCTTCCTCAGTATTAAGAACAGAAAATACAGACACAGGTAGCAACACTGTTGACTCTCAACATGAATTTGCTGAGAGATCAAAACCAGTCAAAATGGATGCTTTATTTATAATTCCAGTTATATTAAACTTAAGTATAGAGAGGAAAGGTGGACCAGTGGTTACCTGAAGATAGGTTGGAGATAGATAGGAGAAAGAAATGGAAAGGGAATAAGAAAACAATTGTTATTTTAAAGAATGCTAATATGTTTTATATATTCTACTTTCTGACTCAAATAGTAACATATTGTGCTAATGTCAAGTTTACATGTTATTAAATTTAGCTCTGATCTGACTCCAAATGGACATCATAAGGCAAGCATGATTTTGTAAAAGAGGAACTCATTGTGAAAAGATAAAATTCGGCTGATAAGAAATAAGGTAAAATCTTTTGATACAAAAAACGATGGCACTTTTTTTCTTATTACTTTTAGCTACAGTGAAATCACATCTGTTCTTTGTTAGCTGTTTAGAAATCAAATTAAAAATATTGTTTGAAAACAAATAATGAATGCACTAACTGAAACTATTTTACATAAGAAATAATACTGTTGCTATTTTTTCTAATTGCTTAGATAGAATTTCTAAACATTTGAGTTAGCTGTGATAGAGAATTGAATTTTCAATAACATTATTATTTTGTTTATTAAATCTATCTTACTTCTTTAAAAGTAGCCTTCAAAATATCACCAACCCTTTTTAAAGTCTACATGCCACATAAATTAAAACTACTTTTGAAGTGTTTATATAATTCCTGGTTTCTTTTTCAAGAAATTAATATTATCAAGTCTAGTTAGTACATTTAACATCCAAGAAATCTTGTCAGTCCTTTAAATAGATCTTTACAACTTAAACATATTGCAGTCCAATTTATACACTGACTTTAAACCTAGCATAACAGATACTCCATGTTGTCAGTAAACCTATTTCATAAAGGTGAGTGATTTTAACATGCTTCTTTAGAGTAATGGTTCCCTTGTGACCCTTCGATTTATTCAGACTGACTGACTTCTGGATGGCAGAAGTTGCCAAAATTATATCATCACGCTTTGGACTTATGAAATCTTCCAATAACCTACAGTGTTTTAAATGTTCAGAAAATATCTCATGTTTTCTTTCTGAGTCATCATTTTCATGACCCTCTCCCTGCTCTTATCACTATATGCACTGAGCAAATAGCCTGGGAACTCCCACTACCTTTAAAATGTGAAGGGAGACAAGGCAGGGAAAGTCAGCTCTGACTGACCTACAGAGATGGTCAAAGGCAACTATCACAGAGGGTTTTGTATTCTGATAAAATTCTCAAAAATAGGGGGCCCTCCCTAGTGGTGCAGTGGGTTAAGCAACTCACAATGAAGCAAACGGCAGCCCCTGCAGCACAAGTTCGATCCCTGCGGCCGGGGGGAGGTGATCCACATGGCACAGGCAGACCTCTCCTGCCTGCCCGCTGCTGCCCTCAGCAGTGTGTTTCGATCCATCTGTCTGTTCTGCCCCTGCTCTGTCTGGTGGACTCTCTCACCTCCTCGCACCTCTGACCTGTACCCCAGCTCTTGTATGCATAAATAAATAAATCTTTAAAAAAAAAATTCTCAAAAATAGGGTCTCCCTGGTGGCGCAGGTGGTTGAACGCCACATGGTGGGACTTCAGTAGCCACTGCAGTGCAGGTTCAGTCCCTGGCCAGGGAGGGAAAGAAATGGCACAGCAGACTTCTCCTTCCTTGCCTGCTGCTCCTCAGCAGGCAAGTGTACTTCAGTCAGTCTGCCTGTTCTGCTCCCCCATTCTGTCTCTGGTGAATCTTCTCAACCCTGGACCCTGGCTCTTGTAATAAAATCTTTTTAAAAATTCTAAAAAGTATAATAGCATGAACACATTTTTCCTGGATCTAAAAAAACTTTGCAATAATTTAAGACAATAGTTGGTATTAATATGTTAGTAGAACAAAGCACTTGCCATTAACATTAATATGGATAAAAATTTATCCATAAAACAGAGCAAAAAGTGGGTAGATATTATATTCACTATTCTCATTTAATAGAAGTGATAATATTATTTAAGAAGCTCTGTTTAATATAGTAATTATAGTATAATTATGTATATTAACTGATTTATATATATGTAGAATATATATGTATAGAATATATATATGTAGAATATATATATGTAGATGCTACTTTGGAAAAGCACTTCAGTTCTGGTTAATCTTGTAGATTAGGGAAAGAGAGTCTTCTTAACATGTTTCATGTATAAGAAGAATGAAAAATGTTTTTATTTATTTTTGGATAAAACTGAAATTTAAGGATTACATGAATGGGTATAAAGTGTTTGATAACTTTTATGGGGACTACTCCTGACAGGAGACAGTAAGCATTGTACAAAAATGAATAATGATGTAATTTATATATTAATAAATGATTTTTTAAATATAAAATTAAAATAATGTTAAAGTGTTTGAAAACTTGTACATGTAATTCATTTTAAAAAAATAACAGACCTGGGAAGACATGTTTGTCCATAATGTCTTCTAATCTCTAAACATTTTGGCATTTATGAGTTCAATAGAAAGAGTAAACTATGAGTTAGCATGTATTGTCCATAGGAAGAGAAAGGATTTTCTTTCCTGTGTCACACTGCTTAAGCTGACAAGTCCCTTTGTCCTTAATGAATACAGACATTTATTCTTGATGTAGCAATGTTTTTCAGGGGTTTAGCAGTTCCAAAGTGAAATATTTTGATTGATTATAAAAGTCATTCTGTAGAGAAGCCCAGTATCTGAGAAAGAGCAAAAAGCCACCTGAAGCAGTTCTGGGTAATAACTGACCCACTCTTCGGGGAGAAACTCTTACTGCTTCAATTGGTGAGGATACTGAATTATCACTTTTAACCTCAATTTATTGCCCTTGAGAAAGTTCTATTAAAACACTAAGAATGAGTATTTTTAAGCAGTTCTTCTATTTAGCATTAATTGACTCTTGAAATGTATAAATGGCATTTATACTTTTTCATTAACCTAATAACCTCTTTCAGATAGAAAACAAAATCAGGAAAAGATGATGAGAAATGGGACAATGGCATTTGACTGTGACCATCATGTAATATGCCACAATGAGTGGACAAAGATAACAGAGGACCCTGATTTCCTCTCTCCTTTCCATGTTATCTTCCACAGAGATTTTCAACTGACAGACCTCAACAGCATTCAGAGTGTACTGGATGCTGAAAGGGATTGCTAACTGTGATAGAAAGCAGAGCAGGAGGTCAGGTGTATAGCCAGCAAACATAATAAATGTCTGTTTTAGAAACATTAATGATGAGCCATTTCCAGATACTAGGTAAAAAATCCCTGGGATATGGACAAAGTAACAAATAAGGCCCTTTTCAAGTGTTTTAATGTACAGTAATTCACACTTCCTTTTGTCAAAACTTCTACACAACTAAGTCAGTGGGAATAAAACTGCTAATCAACAATGTTGATTGAAAGTTCAATTCCTTAAGTATTCCTATTTTAAAAACACCATTCACTTATGTCCAGATTCTACCTAGTTAAGGCATCAAGTTTTTTACTTTTCATTTCAAAGAATAACATTTTTCTCCTATCCATTTTTCTGTATGTTACAGTGCAATATATTATTCTATTGAAATAAAAGGACATGTTGATGAGATTTATACAGTATCTACTTCATCAATGCATTTTGAAAACCTTTAGAAAATATATTTATCAGTGAAAATGAAACAACTCTAACTAGAAAATTAATAGGGCAACTTCCTAGCAAATATTTTAGAGTAAATGAACTGATAAGTTTACAAGCTCTCTGGGAAGATTAAATCAAACAAGAGACAAAAACTCATATCTGGGAAAGCAGGTGTTAACTGGCATAGGGATTTTTTCTCATTTTTTCGTCTCTATTAAAAAAAGTGATGCTGGTAATTCTCAAGATAATTTATTTAAATTGAATCTTGGTGAGCTAAATATGAATTTTTCACATAATATCAGAATGAAGCAACTTAGAGAAGGAAATATTAGAACTTAAATGTAATACTATTTTTCACGTTCATCACAAAAGGCTTTTCAGAAATTAAAATGTGAAAAAGTTGAGAAATACTTATCAGGTGAAAAAAGAATACATTAGAATTTAAATATTTAACATTATTTTTCTAAATAAATTATGCAGATAAAGTTCAACTTACCAAATGCATTGCTATGATATAATAAATTTGTCCATTGACTGTATTATCAATTCACAAAGCACTTTTAAAACTTTCTTTGTCAGACTGGTTTTATTATACCCTGAAGTTCTTTAATGAAGTTCATTGTCCAGAATTATATTCATATATAATGGAAGAACTTCCCAATCATGCCATTTGAATAGCTAAACCCACACACAAAGGCAGTTTCTTTTGTAGATGATGGCACAGGGCAGAGCATTTAAGCTAATGAGGGTATTATCATCATTTTGACATGAAATACTGCTGGCAGTTTTCTTTTCAGAAACATCTGATGAATTTTCACATATTTAGTCAACAACAATGTAAGGCAAAAAAGTCTATTAAAAATGCTGTCACTTGGTAGGGCAAAATAAAATAAAGATAATGGTAAATAGGAAATCAAATATGTAACATAGACCTTCAGGAAGATTGTGGTTCATCAATTTATTTAAACAAAGGTGCAAATTAAAGACAAATAAAACACAGGTATAGGTTTTATAAGGCATTGACAGATAAAAAATTTGTCATGCAAGAAATGTTATATATCTCTGTGTTGACCAATAAGATCCCAACTAGTAACATGAGACTAGAACACTAGAAATGTGGTTGGTCAAACTCAGCAACTGGACTTTTATTTTGTTTAACAATATTAACTAATTTAAGTTTAACCTTAGACTACAACTAGCGACAATTACATTGAACAGTTTGGTTCTAAAAACAACTAGATATCAAGAGACCATAGGCATTATCAGAGGGGTACTTCCCATTTCACAAAGCACTAGCAAATCTATTAACTCCTTTTATTGGCACAATGATGACAGATACTGCCAAAGCTTCATGGCATTCTATCTGTTTCCATATGCCTTGGAAATCTTTTATAACACAGTGCTCAAGATGGGAATAATCAATCGGTACTGGAACATCAGAGAAAACAAACTTTTCACTTCTACTATGATGTCTTCCAAAATGAAATCTGTATCACAGTAGAAGTAAGGTAGTGATATTGATTTTTGGAAATGTGAGAAACAGCTTGAAATAGCACTCTGATTAAAAAGGAAAAAAGAGAACCTGTTTTTAGGCTATTGAGAGCAAATAGGAAAGATGATCAACAAAGAGAATACAACTGAATATATGAAAAATATATTATGGTGTGACTTTAATATTATATATGGGGTATGTGAGGAAGAAAAAGATGTAAAAATGATAACTAGATGGCTTTATAAGGAAATAAAATTATATGAATGAAAAAAACAGTCATTAAATACTATACAATTTTTAGCTTAGATATTAAAAGAGGCTGTAAAACTAATCATTTAGAACAGAAAATACTGCATATTAACCTGGCAACTATTAACTGATATCTGCTTATCTTAAAATCATAAGCAACTAGAACACTATACAAAGAGTATTAAAACCCACCTGATTTTTTATATTAAACAGGAAGCAACACAGGACTAATAGGTGGGCCTTCTTCTTTGAGGTACTTTCTGGATTAAAGTACAAGGTAGGGACCTGAGCTACACAGATCTCAACATTCCCACTAACAAAATGAGGCAGAACTCAGAGCTTGGCAAGATTACACACACACACCTCTTACTTGTGGCAAGTAAGAGGATTCACCAGAGACAGAGTGCAGAGCAGAACAGGCAGATTAACTGAAACACACTGCTGAGGGAAGCAGCAGGCAAGGCAGGAGAGGTCTGCTGCGCCATGTGGTCACCTCCCTGAAAAGAGATAGAACTTGCACTGCAGTGGTTGTAGATGCTTCATAGTGTGGTGTTTAACTCCTTGCAATACCAGGGAGGCCCCAAGAAAAGATATTTTAGATCAAGATATTTTAGATCAACCTATAAAAATTTTTTAAACAACCAGAAAAATATGAAGTTGATATAAGAGAAAACTGCTGCCAGAAATTAAAAGTACCATGGTATTTTTTATTTTAAGGTTTACTTATTTATACAAGAACAGTGGTACAGGCCAGAGGTGTGGGGGAGAGAGGATTCACTAGAGACAGCATGGAGAACAGAACAGGCAGATTGACTGAACTACACTGCTGAGTGGAGCAGCAGGCAAGAGAGAAGAGGTTTGCTGCCCATGTGTCTTGCCTCCCTGGCCAGGGATGAAACTGGTGCTACAGTCCCTGTAAATAACAGTGGCATAGGGAAATTAGCTTTCATAGAAATTAATATGGCTGATTGAATTTGAAGCTGCATAGCACTGATTCTATTCCACTTCTAAACCATTATGGAGATAAAAGGTGCTATGTGGTATTTATTAAATGCAGACTATAGGACTTTATTTTGGGAGTATCTCTGTTCAAGAGTAAAAGGAATACCACGTATTTTGGTGATGTAATTTGTATGTGCCCATCAAATGACATTATTACAGTACCTTCTCTGTGATCTTTATGTCCTCTCTCAAAATAACTGTGATAGGATAAGAAATCTTCTCTAAGACCTATAAACCAAGGTCTTTCAGTTGTTTCTCATAATTCTTAAAATTTTTAGACTTTTAAAAACTACTTGATTCAATCATTGCATGTTTGCATATATAACATGTATTTTTATTTTACCTTTTCTGCAGAGATGGAAAGAAGAAAACACACTTTAAATTAAGTAGTGAATTAACTTATTTTTATGGATTAGCAATCACTTCTAAGATGGTAATTTTCCATCAAATAAATTATATGAGAGAATTATATGAGAACTGTAAGTAATGAGTTAGTCAAACTTGTAATTTACTAAGTCTTCCTATTGTTAGTTTGAAATGTAATTTTATATGCAAGGAATTATTTGTCATGTTGCTTTTATTAACTATGATGTAATGTCAAATTTCTGTAAAACTACCTTATATTTCTTTCTCCAACTTTTAATACTGGAGGCTCAGGAGTCATTGATCTCTTCTGTTTTTATACTTATAAAAAGTAATGTCATAGATGCTTACTACATAAATTTAAAATCTCAAAGATTTAAGTCTCAAATATATTTTAAACCTGTGATCATATTATATATATCATTTATTATAACATCTTAACATGACATCTACTTTTAATAATCAAGAATTATTGCAAATAATTACTGAGAAGAATCTACTCATGCTCTTATAATTAACGTTTCAAATTGCTCTGTGATAAGTTAAAAGTGATAAACTTCTCACATGGCATTTTTGAGAATAAAGAAGGAATGATTTTATGCACCCATGGAAAACACTGAAAACATTTTATACTCTAGAGAAAAAAGAAACATGAATAATTTTTGAAATGGAGAGTAACTGTCACTGACAGATTAAGCTAATTTCACAATTATTACATTATGCTAATTATATAATTAAATATTTTGCTAATTATATAATTAAACATATTATGCTAATTAAAATTGCATAATGCCTTTGAAATACTCAAAAACATAATTATTTTTCATAATCTTCATGTTTGTTTAGGTTACTAAACTATCAGTTGAGCCCTATGTCATGCAAAAAAGCCTTCTCTTTGAAATCATGTGTTGTATTTATGAAATATAATGGTCATCCCTGAATATTCATGTGTTTTCCCATAGTTCCTAACTCCTTTGAGTTAGGTAAAGCCACATAATTATTTTTGGTCAACAGTCAATCAACAGGTGTGGCATGTTGATTCAGGGATAATACATTCAAAACTTTTCAGCTTTCTCTTCTCAGGTGACCTGGAATCACATGGTTCAATCACATGATGCAGCCTGTGCTCTTCAGTAATGTGAAACAGAGTCGCAGATTTTTGTTATGCTTATCTATGTTAGAAACACACGAAAGCCAGGCCTCCCTGGATGTGCAAGGGGTTAAGTCTCAATACTATGCAGCTATCAGCAGCCACTGATCCCAGGCCAGTTCTATCCCAGGCCAGGGAGCTAACCCACATGGCACAGTAGACCTCTCATATCTCTCCCTCTGCTCCCCTCAAACTAGATCCACCTGTTCTGCTCCCCACTCTGTCACTGGTGGGTGAATCTTTTCACTCACACACACACACACACACACACACACCACCCAGCTCTTGTATGCATAAATAAATCTTTTTTAAAAATGTACCAAAGTACGTTTTGGAGGTAAACTTATTACTATTATTACAGTTTAACTTTTTTTTTAATTTTTTTTAAAGATTTATTTATTTATGCTTACAAGAGCTGGTTATAGGCCACAGTGTTGCGAGGTGAGAGGATTCACCAGAGACAGAGTGGGGAGCAGAACAGGCAGATGGACTGAAACACACTGCTGGGGGAGCAGCAGGGAGGCAGGAGAGGTCTGCTGCACCATGTGGGTCCCCTCCCTGGCCAGGGATTGAACTCATGCTGCAGTGGCTGCAGAGGCTTCATAGTGTGGTGCTTAACCCACTGCACCACAAGGGAGGCACTATCACAGTTTAACTTTATCTAAACTGAATGTTATAAATTAAAATGAAAAAATGATATCCCTACACACACACACACACACACACACACTTCTCCAGTTCTCCTGGTACTTTATCAATAATCTTGTGCAATATTCATGTGGAATTAGGAAATACGGAATTCAATGGTTGTGTTATAAACCCTTTCACTGCTTTTTTTCACCTAAATTGTTGGGAGTAACTTTGTGTGTTATTTGCTCTCATGTAATTTATATAAATGAAAGACAAGTTTCTATTCCTCTAACTTAGAAATTAATAATTTGCAGGCTATTAAAATGTTTGAAATTTGCCAAGAGTTTAAGAAAATGTGTTTAAATGCTTTAACAACAGAGTAGAGAGTTAAATTTAGGGGGTCATCAATGTTTTTCCAATTCTCTTTCTATATATTGTATTTTTCTCCTTCAACTTGTTTTTCAGCAACTACTGTTAGATTTGATCCATTCAAGGAGAGAGATAGGTGGGGCCGAAGTAGCTGTAGGTTTCTACCAAGTGGTTAAAGGTAGATGGGATGAATTGAAGCTGCCCTGGAACACATATGGAGTGTGACTGCTCTTACCAGAAAACTACTGAAAAATATCAGGTCAAGAACAGACCTATAAATCTTAAAAAGCTACCAGTTTAAGAAAAGATGGTTAGGATTGCTCCTTTTGAGACCTAATCAAAACTCTTAATTCAAGTAATTTGACTCTTCTGAGACATCTGAATGCATCCTGTAAACTAAAACTGTCCTGACCAAAGAAAATGAGGGAAAAAAAAAAGTTCTTGGTGTTCTATGTATGTAGAGGGAGTTAATATATAACATGCTGGTTTTTAATAGGAATTTTTTTTGAGGATAGGTTGAACGGCTCTCCTAATAGGAATGAGTTTTATTATACTTTACATTTTATTGTTTATATAGTTGCATGTTAACACTTTGCAATTTTTATCTGTTGATGTGATTAAAGATAAGAGTATAATTAAGTTTAAAACATGAGTGACTGCCTGTGTGAATTTAGTGTGGTCCGTCCTGACTTATGTACTATTCTGAATACATTTAAGAGCTTCTGGTGGACTATTCAAATTCTAGATTAACTACGGACATTTTTCTAAGGATTCAGAGGAATCAAACATATTGAAATGGAAATTATTTGTTACTACCACAAATGTATCCACAACTTATTTCATATGTTTTCTATACAACTGTTTTATTTAACTTGTTCCTTTTCTAAGCAGTATGCTTGTCTATCAGTCAGAAAAATCTTGATTTCATATTCACATTAAGACTACTATTCACATTAAGGTCTCCCTGGTGGCGCAAGAGGGTTAAGCACCACACTATGAAGCCTCTGCAGCCACTGTAGCACAAGTTCCATCCCCGACCAGGGAGGTGACCCACACAGCATGGCAGAACTCCCTGTCTTGCCTGTTGCTCCCCTCAGCAGTATATTTCAGGGGATCTACCTGTTCTCCTCCCCATTCTGGTGACCTCTCCCACTCCCTGCACCTCTGGCCTATAACCCAAACTTGTATGCATAAATAAATAAATCTTTTTTAAAAAGATTGATAGTTTTTTGAATATTGACATCTAATTGTTTCAGTAAAATTTATTGAAAAGAAATCCGTCATAGAACTGGACATGACTCTGTCAAAAATCAGTTGACTATAATTGCGTTGCTCTATTTTTGGGCTCTCTATTCTATTCAATTAATATATTTTCATCCTTTAAAAATACCAGTCTCTTAATTACTGAAACTTTGACAATATTGAAATCAATTTCTATGGGTCATCCAACTTTATTGTTCACATTCCAAATCTTCTTGCTTTAATTAGTAACTCTGTTTTTCCATATTATTTTTGAATTAACTTGTCAATATTTATGAAAATGACTTTTAAGTTTGACTGGGGATACTTGAACCCAAAGATAAAATCAGAGTCAGTATGAATAAATGAAATTTAAAGTAAAAAGGTACCTACTCTATATTTTCCTTTTTACCACAGAACTAGATGCTTGGAATCACTCTATAAAATAGACAAAATTTTAATACATAGTGTGTCAGTAGATTTTGGCTTTTCTAAATGACAGCGCTACCTGCATTTGAACAGATTTTCTTTTTTTTTTTTTTTTTAAAGATTTATTTATTTATGCATACAAGCGCTGGGGTACAGGACAGAGGTGTGGGAGGGGTGAGAGGATTCACCACAGAGAGCAGGGAGCAGAACAGGCAGATCAACAGAAGTACACTGCTGAGGGGAGCAGCGGGCACAGCAGGAGAGGTCTGCCACACCATGTGGGTTCTCTCCTTGGCCGGCAGCAGGGATCGAACTCATGCTGCAGTGGCTGCGGTTTGCTTCGTAGTGCGTTGCTTAAACCACTGCGCCACAAGGGGAGGCCCTGAACAGATTTTCTTTTTCAACTTTTATTAATACCTATTTCTGAAGAAAATTGATGATGAGTATCTTTTTTTCCCAAAATATAGTGGAAATTTACAATTGGCAGTATATCTAATGATGAAAAACAATCTCATTAACTATTGGCATCTATTTTAAAAAAAATGTCAATATTAACATTGAACAGGTATTTTCAATTGCCCATTTCTTATGGGCAATTTCAGACAATTTCTTTCATGCCTACCAGCCCCTCAATTTTATTCTTCCCAAGCATGCGCACTAGAACAGGAATGTGTTCTCTTGTGAGTTTGTGCCTAGAATCCACTAACCACAGTGAGACACATTTCTCAAACCATGCAGATCACACATTGTGCTTACTCACCACTCTAATTTTCTCTACTTTCCCTTACTTATTGCTTAGACCTTTCTATTGGATAAAAGCACTTTCCAGTTTGATATCAAGATACTTTTAGATACTAAGAGCATTCATCCTTGTGCATAAGTCTTCCTGTAAGAAATCTTTTCATATTTGGATTTGTTGCATTTGACAAAATAGCCATGCTGATGGCAAACAAATATAACAAATGGTGTTTTACTATATCACTATTCCACATAGGATATTTCAAACAATTAGACTTTTAAAGCTGATTAAATTCACCTTTTATTTCATGTTTTCAGGGCACATACTAAGACTTGGTATCCATCTTTAATGTTCTAGTTCCATTAAAAGCAGATCTTCACCAAATAATGATTCTACTTTTATGTCATTATAATTATATGTTTCATAAGGAATAACAGTTGACACCATTATTTTTTTTTTAATTCAAAATAGGCATGTAAAGAGAGGGTTTGCAGATTTTCTTTTTTTTTTTTCTCTTTCAGTCAATTTGCAAAATATCCCTGTGCCATTAATGAACTGGTGAAGAATTTTGTGAGCAAAATTTTGATTTTCCTAGTTGTACTTAGGGGAGAGGTTTATTAAAACTTCACTACTGTAGTTTGGTATGAAATGATCTCAGTGAAATGGTGTAAGTCATAGATAAATGGAACAGAATAGAGTTCAGAAATAATCCCACACAAACATGAACAAACTTTGATAAAGGGGGCATGGTCATAGAACAGAGATAGGAAAGCCTCATTAACAAATTATTTGTGGGGACTACACATGAGGGGAGATAGTGTATGAAAGTGAACAATGATATAAGAAAATAAAAAAGTTTAAAATGACACAATAAAAAAAAAACAAAAAATATATTGAGAAACTTGAAAAACCTCATGCAAAAAAGAAATGATAATATATCATTAATAAACTCCATGCACAAATATTAATTAGAAATGGTTTAAACACTTGGATACAAAAGATGAAATCATAAAATACATAAGAGAAAACATAGGTGATGCACTCCAGACAGAAATCACAGACATGTATTTAGTAATGCAGGTCTAAACTGCAAGAATAACAGAAACAAAATAAACAAAAATAACTATACAAAAAACTAAAAGTGTTTATTACTATAAAAGAAATCACCAAAAAGCAGAAAGGCAATCCATGGACTGGGCGTAGATATTTGCCACACATCTGAACAGAGGTGAATTTCCAAAATATATAGAGAACTCATACCACTCAACATCAAAAAAGTAAACAACCCAATCAAAAAAAGACACTTCTTCAAAGAAGATATTCAGATGTTGTACAAGCACATGAGAGATATGAAACATCATTTATTGTAAATGAAATGCAAATAAAGCCACAGTGAGATACTATGTCACCTGCGTCTACATTAAAAAGACTAAAAACAAATATTGGTGAGAATGTGGCAAAATAGAAGCACTCATCCATAGTTGGTGGGAATGTAATCTGGTGCAACCTTTATGGAAAACAGTATGGATATTCCTCAAAAAATTAAGAATGGAAGCACCATACACTCTGTCGATACAATAGCTAGTTATGTACTCAAAGAATATGAAAACACTAATACAAAAGATTTATGCACTTCTATGTTCATAGGACCTTTATTCACAAGCAAAATCATTGAACCAACTTAAATGACATACAATTGGACAAAAAGTTGTGGAATATGTAGTCAATATAATACTACTCAGCTATTAAAAAAGTGAACTAAATGGATGGATCTTGAGGTGATTATGCTATGTGAAATAAATTAGAAACTTGGAAGCATATTTTTGGATGGTTTTATTCATTTGTAGACTATAAAAATCAAAGAAAACAAACTTTAAAACACATCAAACATAATTCTTAGATTCTGAAATATATGTTGACTAGCAGAGAGGAGTACAGAGAAGCTAGAAAGGATAGAAAAGATGATAGGGTACAGGGTATATTGCATTGGAGCTCTGGTGCAGGCTGCATGAAGCATGTATGCATATGAAGGTGTGAAACCATCTCCCGAATATATAAGTCCAAATCTATTGTCAAATCAATAAAATTTAAAATAAACAATATGAAGTATTCTACTTCATGATATAGAAACTGTAGCTGTTGAAATTCAGCACACACACACACACACACATTTTAGAGCAAATTCAACGGACTTATTTTGTAAATGATTTTGAGGCTATTTGGTCTCTGTAAAAACCACTCAGTTCTGCAGCTATAGAGTGAATACAATCATAGACAAAACCTAAATAAATGATCATAGATATATTTCAATAAAGACGAATTTATGCATACCACCATTTGATTTAATATAATTGTGAGTATGTCACAAAATTATACTCTTATATTTCAACAGTTTAAAGATGCAAACCCTTTAATTAGTTCCTTGGCTCCATTGAAACCAAGGTGGCAAGACAGATTTAATATGGAGGCCTAGTTTTCGGACTCCTACTTTGGAAAAATGAAGTACCAATCTATGATGCAGTTGATATGAAATATATCTTAACAAACAAATCAACAAAAAAGTAGGTACTTTATCTCCTTTTTTTAAAAAAAAATCTATGCATACAAGAGCTGAGGTACAGGTCAGAGTTGGGCGGCGGGTGTTGGGGTGGTGAGAGGATTCACCAGAGACATATTGGGGAGCAGAAAAGGCAGACTGACTGAAACACACTGCTGAGGGGTGCAGCAGATGAGACAGGTCTGCTGAGCCATGTGGTCACCTCCCTGGACAGGGATAGAACTCGTGTTGTAGTGGCTGTGGAAGCTCTACGGTGCAGCTCTTAACCCCTTACACCTGAATCAGGGAGGCCCTATATCTCCTTTCTATACATTCTAAAAGTTATTTTAAAAGTTTATGTGTCTTTAAAGGATCAAAGTGCTCTACAATATAAGATGCACAGTTAAAATTCAATTACAGATTTAAAATATCTAATAAATTTCAGTATTTTATATATAAACCATAAACTGCATAGGTCATACTTAGAATAAAATTAAAATTTAAGTGGGTGTCTTTTTTCTCCCTCCTAAAACTAGCAACCTTACACTAACTTTTTTTTTTTTTAAACATTTATTTATTTATGCATACAAGCACTGGAGTACAGGCCAGAGGTGTGGGGGGGGGTGAGAGGTTTCACCATAGACAGAGCGGGGAGCAGAACAGGCAGATCAACAGAAGTACACTGCTGAGGGGAGCAGCAGGCACAGCAGGAGAGGTCTGTCACACCATGTGGGTCCCCTCCCTGGCCGGCAGCAGGGATTGAACTCATGGTGCAGTGGCTGCGGTTTGCTTCACAGTGCGTTGCTTAACCCACTGCGCCACCAGGGAGGCCCCTTACACTAACTTCTAATACAAGTATATTTATGTTTTATTTAAATCTTGTTCACAAATCAATTTAAAATCTTTTGAATTACTGAATGAATTCCAAAAAACTTTTGCACAAATAAAATTAATTAAAAACATCAGCAAATTTGAATGTATTCACCATACAAAAAAAACAAAAACACTGTAACTTGACTATGGTAATATTAAATTTGAAGATTCTATTGAAAGGAAAGTACTTTTTCTGATGACAAAAAAAAATAGAGATTTTTGAGTGAGATATCACCAAGAAACTAATATAGGGCCCTCCCTGGTGGAGCAGTGGATTGAGCAATGCACTATGAAGCAAACCACAGCCACTGCAGCACAAGTTCTATCCCTGTGCTGGCCAAGGAGGGTACCCACATGGTGCTGCAGACTGCCTGCCTTGCCCACTGCTCCCCCAAGCAGTGTGTTTCAGTCAATCTGCCTGTTTTGCTCCCCACTCTGTCTCTGGTGAATTCTCTCACCACCCTGATCTCTGGCCTGTACCCTAGCTCTTGTATGCATAAATAAATCTTTTTTTTAAAAAAAGAAACTGATATAAATACATGATTATATTAAAATAAGTCTTATTTGCTATTTTTAATTCATAAAATTATTCAATTATTTAATTTTTAAATTATTCATACATAGTTTATGATCTTTTTTTACACTGCAAATTGTTTGAAAATGATTATCTTCTAATAGAATCAACTCATTGGTATGCAATAATGTTTATAAACATTAGCATATTGGCAATTATTTTAGTGTTTTTTTTAACTAAGTCTATTTTGAACAGTACATCGTATGGTGACTACACACTGTTTCATATGTTCAAACCCCAAATCATCTCTACTTATTTTACAATACCTTAACCAAAATGGACCAGCTCCTTAGTACTGTCCTGCTAGCTGTGTGTGTCATGAATTTTATTTACTTAAATGCCAGTCTCTTTCACTAGATGAAATATATTTATTCATATTATCTAGCTCTTAGAAAGACCACATATAATTTCTCAGTCTATGTTTATTGACTTAAATTTGAGCCGTAGTTCTTAGAAAAATAATTATTAAGCTTGTTGTATTGTAAAATTATTTTTGGTTTAAGTTTCAAGATTGGAGTTACATTATCTATGGTCTGAGTGCAATAACAAACACACAGTCTTGGAGATTTAGTTCAGACATTTTCTACAAAAAATTTTTTTAAAAATTTGAGTTGTCAGAAATGGTTATGTAACTTGAGATGGGGTACATAGTCCTCCTCAGCCTCAGGCAATAGAAACTATCAGGTGATTTATATTTTTAGATTATTATTTCAAGTTATAGAGAAGCCCTGCTGTCAACATAGTATATTACATTTATTTACTGAAACTACTTCCAAAATATAGTTGAATTGCCTATTATAAAGATCCTATTTTGGAATTACACATTATGTTTATAGTGTCAATATAAATAATGAGGTAAACACAAAAGCATTGGTAACATCTTCTTTGCTTTTATCAAGTAACTTTCTTATGTAGTTTTATATTTTCCTCTGTAGTTCATATATATATACACATTTTGAGAGTCACTATTTTTAATGTATGAAATAATTATAAATTCTGGTTCATAATTCTAATTTTTATCTCTGACCTACTTTGTTACAGGATTTCAGCTACTGACCATCATTAGTGATAGGGAATTATGATTATATTTAGGTATATACACTGTTTGTTAAAAAGAAGGAACATTTTAAAGAATATCAATGAATTAATCATGTAAGAAAATTCAAGCAAATATAAAACTTTAATCTGACAATTGTGTTAGGAGCACACAAAATTATACTAATCAAACACATCATAGATCTCTTTATTTTACTGTCTATATAGTTTCTTGGAAATTTCTAGACTAATTTATGTCTAGCTATCTTAATGGAAAATATGTAAAAATAGTATCAATGGGGAAAACCTATTTATATTAATTTAAAAAGCAGGTATTGAATACAATTTATTGAATACTATAGAGTTTAATTACACAAAAACAATGATTATACATAATAATAACATTCATGGAGTATTTCTGTACTAGTAATTACAGTACCATGTTCCACAATCATTTTTATTCTCAAAAATCCATCTTAATGAAAATGTTTTCTCTACATTTTGTAGATTAGAAAACAGGTATAAATACAGTTCTCAAAATTAAATAAATTTTAATTTTGAATGTCAGAGTTTGATTCTACTTTTTCTCTAAAATACATGTTATACTTTATTGCTTCTAGATAAGAAGTTAAACTTTTAATTGGAGCTATTGAGATTAATTTGACAGTGAAGAAATCAAAATCCTTTTGATTAACCATACTAATATAAACTAAATTGGTTTTCTTTAAATAATTGTATTTTATACTGCTACTCTTAATTATCTATCTGGATTCCCATCCTATTAAAATTTCTTAACATTTTTTCTGCCAATATATAGTAACACTTTCACATATTACTAGAGTTCTACAATTTTATCAAAGTGGACATTAAATTGAAATACATAAAATTCAATTCCAAGTTTCTTTGTCTTCCTTGTTTAAAACAATGTCATTCCTTCAAGTCTTTTAATAAAAATGGTTCCTACTAAATCTCTTGGAATGGATATTTTCAGAAAGAAATCATATGCTCCATTTATTGTGTCAGGTCAGTAGGGAAAAGCCTTTCTCTGCCATAATTAGTTCTCTTCTGCCCTGTGTATATATGACCCTGAGGATATAATAAATAATATTAAAAATTTCCTCTCTAATTCCTGAGGGTTCACTCTTCAAAATTATACTTAGAGATAAATATATGCCAGTTGAGGAAGAAAAATGTTTCAGTAGTCCATGCAACTAAAAAGTCAATTTAATTACTATCAGCATAAGGAGTGACTGTGACAATTAAAAAAATGTTACAGTTCTATTTCAAACATAGATGAGAAAAAATATCAGAGACACAATATATATAATTTTTGGACACTAAGCATAGTAAAGCCTAGAATTTGTATAAACTATGAAATTTATAAATCAAGAACTAGTTACTTTTTACAAAACTGTAATTCTGTGTAGGCACATACTTAGGTGGACACACTAACCCTCTTCTTCAACCAGGGATTACCTACGGGTAAATTTGTGTATTCACAATCAGAACACAAATTTCTTGAGGCATTTCATTATTGTTGAATCTATTACAATTCCTCAGAGTGTTTCATACATAATAGAAATGTCTATAATTTTTAATCTCTTTATATAGGGGAATTGTCTCTTAACTGTAACTGATTCTTTGTCTCTTCATTTTAAATAAGATTAAGAAAAAACATTTCTATAAACTCCCTGATTCTGATAAAAGAAGCATACTCTAAGTCAGGGATTATTTGCGCTCTCCTATGTAGAATATGTAAAAGGAAACAGCAAATACTTTTTTGTGTCATTAACATTAGTACCTTGTGTTTTGCTGATTATAATTTGTGCCTTACTGTAAAGGTTGTCATAAAGTTTTTGAAGAGAAGTTAATTTGATATATTAACAAAGGTCTGCCTCAGTTTTATTTTGTGTGAAAAGTAATTTTAGGCCCATTTTTAAGCTCTGAGCTCAAAATTACAATTAGCAAATATTAAATTCAATAAGTAATCCTGTAAATGTTATTTTGTTTATTCTTATTTTTAATCATACTATATTAGTTTAGAGAAAATATTTCTCACAGAAATAAAGGTTACAATGAGGCAATGAACACCTTTAATATTTACTTTTTTATTCGTTAAAGAATGTTGGGCTAGAGTGAGTTTTAAAACTTTTATAAATCTCTAGATATGAATTATACCATTCACATTTAATTGAGAATAGGAATTTTTTTCTGTTTGTATATTTCATTTGGGTGTCAAGATTAGTATAACTGGAAGAGATGAAAAGATGAAAGATATTTTAAAATAATAGTACTATATTTTCATAGAAAATTTACATTTTCCTAAAATTGATCTAATCTTCTGAAAGAAAATGTATTTTTCTAGAATCAAATAAATCAGGTACATTAATCATCATTATCACCAACAGCAACAAAAATAAAAACCCAGCAGGTTTTATGCCCATATGCAATCTGCATATATATTAGTAAGTCCAATTGGCATTCTTCATGTACCCAAAGATCTGATGTGCAAAACTAATGAATTAAATAAGACATCTTCTTTTATACTTTGACAGAACTTTGCCTGAGTTATTCAATATTACAAATTAGGCTTTTGACAATAACAGTTAGATTATTATTACCTTCCAGCTAGTTGCTTAAAGGAATAAAATCTGTTCTATGAGTCAGTCAGCACAGATATTGAATAATCAAAAAACGCCTGCTACTAATGATTTGAAGCCAAAATCAAGACTCAAAAATGCTTATGTGGAAATTTGTAGCATGCTGGGCATTTTTAACAAGGTTATTTCTTCTAGTCTATGAGCACAGAATACCTTTTCATTTCTTTGTCCTCTAACTCTTCAACATGATCTTATTTTAAGTGATGGTTTTTAATTAACTTATTATTTTTCTCTTTAGTGAGGCAATATTCTTTTTCCAATGATGTACATGATTTAGTGTCACACCTGCTCAGGTGTATGTTACCACACCAACCCCAGCTGAAAGCACCTTAGGGCTTTAGTCCCTCCCTGCTTTGTTCTCACTTTCACTCTCCCTTCCCTCTAGTAGCCCTAATCCTGCAGTCATATTTCTGGCATGAATTTTAGTTCTGGTTTGCTAATCCCTTTGCTAATAATCTCTGTATTTCACATATGAGTGAAAACACCTATTATTTGTCTTTCTAATTTATTTCACTTAAAAAATCCCCTCCAATTACATCCATGTTGTTGCAAATGGCAAGAGTTCATTTTTTTTTCCTCAGAGTAACATTCCCTTGTATATATACACGGCATCTTAATCCACTGCTCTATTGATGGACACTTGTTTCCATAGTTTGGCTATTATGAATAGGTCTGCAATGAACATAGGAGCATAGGGGTGCATATATCTCTTTGAATTATTTTGCATTCTTCAGGTAGGTACCTCGAGCTAAATTATATGGTATATCTACTTTGATATTTTGAGGAACCTCCATACTGTTTTTCAAAGTGGCTATAACAGTCTACATTCTCACCAACAGCATACGGGATTATTTTCTGTCCACGCCCTCATCAACAATTTTTGTTTGTTTTTATATGTGTTATTCCCAGTGGAGTGAAGTGAGATCTCATTGTGGTTTTGATTTGCATTTCTAATTACTATCCAAAACTATTAATATGTTTAGTACAATGCTTATCAAGATTTCAATGACAATTTTTATACAAACATAGAAAAAAAAACTAAATTAATTTGGAACCACAAAAGACCGTGAATAGGAAGCTGTGGTACATATACATGATGGAATACTATTCAGCACTCAAAAAGGAAAAACTAGATGCATACATAGGAACATGGATAGAACTGGAAGAGATTATGCTCAGCTAAATAAGTCAGAAGGCAAAAGAAAAATACCAGGTGGTTCCTCCCCTAGAAGGAATATAAGGGAACCAAATAAGGATCAAGAAAAGGAATAAGAACAATAATAATAATAATAATAATGACAATAAAGACACAAAAACCAAAACTGAAAAGACAAGGACAAATTGGGGACACTTGATGCGGAGGGGGAGGGTTGAGGGCAGATGGGAGCATGGGGAACTGAGGTGATGGTGCACTGGTGATATGGTGATGGGTAATACATGGGGATTATAATTGATGTCAAATATATATAAATTAAAGGAAAAAAAAAAAGACCGTAAATACTCAAAGCAATGTGAAGAGGATAGAATAAAAGTGAAGGGCCCACAATCCCCGACTTCAAACTGTATTATAAAGCCAAATTAATAAAAACAGTAAGATACTAGCATAAAACAAACCTATACACTAATAAAACAATCAAGAATCCAGAAACAAATTTATGTGTACATGGCTAACTGATATTTGACATGGGAGTCAACACCCAATGAAAAAAAGACGTCTCTTCAATAAATGGTGCTGGGAAAACTGAATGTTTACACGTGAAAGAATGAAACTAGACCCCTATCCTATACCACTCACAAAAGACATGTGTATGTATACTATATATATGCTGGGGCCTCCCTGGTGGCACAGTGGGTTAAGCAACGCACTATGAAGCAAAACGCAGCCACTGCAGCACAAGCTCGATCCCTGCAGCCGGCTGGGGAGGTGACCCACATGGGCAGCAGACCTCTCCTGCCTCACCCACTGCTCCCCTCAAAGTGTATTTCAGTCTATCTGCCTGTTCTGTTCCCCACTCTGTCTCTGGTGGATCCTCCCACACCCTGCACCTCTGGTCTGTACCCTAGCTCTTGTATGCATAAATAAATAAATATTTTATATATGCATATAAACACATAAAGACATTTACATATGTATCTATCTGAACACACAGACATACTGCTATTTATTTTTTGAAGGATCAAATAAAGTTGAAATATGTGAATTCAACAAGTTACAATTTGTCTCTTTATATGCATTTCTTACAATGAAATACTTCTTATGGAGTTATCTAAAATGATTGTCATGACTAATTTCTGACATCATCCCCAAAAGCACAGCATAAATTAAAATGGAAATGAAATCTGTACAAAAATGTCACATTAAAAAAAATTTAAAATAATCATATTCTACCACTAAAGTTATTCTGTTTTCAACCTTGAACACCACACTACTGAAAACTTAATTATCTTCCATTTGACAAGTTGAGATTACCATTTCATGTAGAAGGAATGATACGTTTACAAACAACACAAACATAGTTATATGTGGCTATCTGGAAATATATATTCACCTCTTTTTTTTTCCAGGTTTTACTGACATATAATAATTTTACCAATGATACTTACAGTCATGAAATTAGCTAGAGAGAGCTTCAGTGATGATAATAAAAAAGTAGTATAACAAGCAAGTGGAATTCAGTTCAAAAACGAACATCAATAGACTAAAGGAAATATAATCCTGTATTTGGAAAAATCCTGTATTTTGTGAAATCCTGTATTTCTTTGTTTCAAAAACGAACATCAATAGACTAAAGGGAATATAATCTTGTACTTGGGAAAACAGAACTAATGACGCACACACATAATTAGAAGATTCAAAGAGCTAAGATTTGAAGAGTGATATACGGACAGTCTACCATTAAAAACATCATTATAGTAGAAACCACTTAGATCATTCCTAGGCTCAAAGGGTTCTTGCCTTCTTGAGGCAGTAAAGTATTTCCATTTTCAATAATGGTGACTGATAGTATTAAATTCCATGACAGTGATATCATGTCTAACTTGTTTATCATTGCAATCACAACAAAATCTCTGCTGTTTGTGTCAACCTAACTAAACTAATTGTCAAATCCCCTTTTTTTATACAGCTTTAGGTTAGCATAGGCCATATGAAATATTTTGCTTGTGATTTATAAGGATAAGTGAAACTGTAACCAGCTTTTTACAAACAGGTCAATGAAAAGTAAAATGCATTATTGTAGGTCATTGTCACTTATCTGTCAACTCTGCTCTTTGGCACAGGAGAGGACCTGTGTCCACAGCTCCTCTAATTTCTATCACATCTTCAACTTACACTACTCTGATCCTTGGACAAGAGTTAGTAAGGCATCAACTCTTCCTGCAAAGAAACCCTGGTCATCAGAGTTGGGGGCTCTAAAGAGGTCACACTACACCAGAATTTCCAATTTGTCTTGACACCTTCCAGAAGAACCTCAAATGTTACAGTTAATGCTTGTACGCCCTACTTAGATCTATTTTCTGCACCTGTGGACTCCCCAGTACAAGAAAAAGAAACATAGCCTGACAGTTTTTTAAACCAAATTCCACCATCAAATAAAGTAAAACTCCTATAATAAAACATTGATAAATTTCTAGTGCTCTGGATGAATCATTCCTGTTACAGCCTAACAATATTTTTTAAATTTCCATAAATGAATAACATTAATGAATGAATCCTTTAGAATGTCTTTGCATCTCTAGAGTCTACAATGACCTGTCACAGAGCATAATCGCAGAGATTTTTTTTGAAATAAAAATGAAAAAAGAGATTGGCTATCACTCACTCAATCACACAACAAATCAATGAGAGCCCCAACAGAAAACACATTAAAATGGGAAGCATAGGACCTTGTAGAAAGTTATCATTTATTTCTATGTAAAAATATTGAAAGAGATGCATGGGCATATAATAAAAGTAGTATATGAAATATTGATTGAGAAATAATTATTCCAGGAATGGAATTAAGATTCACTATGTTAACTGCCTAGTTTGCTCACTCATTTATGAGATAATTAGTAAAAAATACTTAAGGCTAACTATCATATAATTTCATGTGTTATTAAATACATTAAGTGATAGACACAGTTGGATGCTCTCAAAGAAATATTGCTTCATCTAAATAACTATCAATATGCTAATTATTGTAAAAGCACAGAGAGCTGTGTTAAAACCCTGGGGATGGTCCTTTATCTATACAAGAAAGAAGTTATGCTTAAATGAGTAAGATCAAAACTACCTGGTGTACAATTTCAGATCACAAAATATTTGACTACATATGTCTTTCAAAATACATTTAAATGCATTATTAGGCAGGTCAAGAAAACAGTAATAAATAATGTCCAGTCTGATGTCTCTAAACATATGAGATTGTGGAAACTTTTGAGAGCCTCATTTTAAAAATTAACACCTTACATTTTGTGCTAAAAAGAAACTTGGATAACTTTTTAAAATTTGATAAATCAGTATATTATTGTGCCAATTCTGTATTGAAACATGAAAGAAACCCATCTCATTTGAAAAGGAACTTGTTATCACAAGTTTATCACAACTGTTATCATAATTTAATTAGAGAATTCTCTCCATTTAAAGTACTCACACTAACATATTAATATTAATCTCAAATAAGAAAACTAAGTAAATTATCCATTTTAAATATCATGGATAGGATAAGCAAATTATATTTTCACATAGAGGAATACTATTGAGCATTAATAACAGTGAACAACAGTGAACCATAGAATCCAGCCACAAAGGAACATTTCATATACTTTCCTTTACATATTTTTCAATACAGCAAATGAATCTGTGCTATTGGAAGTCATTAGAAGAAGGCAAATATTTCTGGGTTAGCTAGAATATTATCTTTTGTGTGTATGCATTTTGCAAAAATCCATTGGGATATATCTTTAGGACTTGTACATTTCTTTTGGAGAAAATCATAGTCTAAGTCACACAGTAGAGCATACAAAATAAAAGAAAAATGTCACTATTTGAAATCATTTTAGTCCCGTAATTTTAGCCAATATGTTACAACATTTTCTTCACTTAGAACAATTATTCAGTTGTAAACTACACAAAATTTTTTCAGCTACTGGGATTTGGAACAAATTAAGAAATTAAATGTGTACTATCTACTATTATAAAAAAGGCAAAATTTGAACAATGCATAGCTTCACTAGTGATCATTCATGGTTAACATAAAAATTGTAATCATGGGCCTCCCTGGTGGTGCAGTGGGTTAAGCAACGCACTATGAAGCAAACCGCAGCCACTGCAGCATGAGTTCGATCCCTGCTGCCGGCCGGGGGTGAGGGACCCACATGGCTCGGCAGACCTCTCCTGCTGTGCCTGCTGCTCCCCTCAGCAGTGTACTTCTGTTGATCTGCCTGTTCTGCTCCCTGCTCTCTGTGGTGAATCCTCTCACCCCCCCCCACACCTCTGTCCTGTACCCCAGTGCTTGTATGCATAAATAAATAAATCTTTTTAAAAAAATTGTAATCATAGTTACATTTCAGTTCAATTAAAATGAAATAAATATTAAGTGCCAATTCTACACAGGGGCATAATCCTTATGTCCAATATTTTCACTTCTCATAACTCTAAGTAACTAGAAAGAAAAACCGAATCAAATATCACATTGTTTCCTTCAGTACTTTCGTTGATCTTATAAAGTTAGTTATGTTAAGTAGGTTGAGCTAGTTACAGCAACTAGAGCTCTTACTTTTATACAGAATATTGCATCTAGGGAAGCAGGAATATTGATGTCTACAGTAGAACCTTAAATACTATTTAATCTTTCATTTAATCCTTACTGGTCATTCACAAACAAAGATGATAGTTCATTCCTAGTCCAATCTGCATTCCCTAATTTGATTCTAAAATTCTCCAGAGTTTCTAATAATCCTAATAATAGAAACTAAACTCTTAATATGGCCTTTCCCTAAGTCACATTACTTTCCAATCTCAAATGTGTATATATGTCTGTCATCATCACAGAATTTCTCAAATTACTTCTTAAGCTCTGGGAGGTGTTCTGCGTTCATGTTTTTCTTCACATTCTTTTCCTCTTATCTTTTTATAGAAAACATCGGAATTCCTTCTAAACCTTTGACTCTAAGTCAAATGAAACATTGCCTTTTCAATGAACTTCCACCTCTTCACCACTACATTGTAATCTTTTCCCACACTGTCTCAATGAGAAAGTAACCCCCCACCCCAACATGTGAAAATTCCCCTGCCAATGAGCAACTGTCAATTAGATTCCATCCTGCTCCACCTTCACAGAGTTAACTCTGGAAGTAAATGAACAATTATGAAATTAATTATAAGTGATAAACTTATAGGTAAAAATGGCATTTTACTTGGAGCCTCCCTGGTGGTGCAAGGGGTTAAGATGCAAAACTGTGACACTATTGGTAGCCACTGCAGCAGAAGTTTGATCCCTGGCTAGGCAGCTAACCCACATGGCACAGCAGACCTCACCAGTCTCACCCACTGCTCCTCTCAGCAGTAAATTTCAGTCAATTTGCCTGTAATGCTCCCCACTCTGTCTCTGGTGAATCTTCTTACCCCCCCCACCCCCGCACTTCTAGCCTGCAACCTAGCTCTAGCTCTTGTATGCATAAATATTTTAAAAATAGTATTTTACTTATGACAGTCAAATAGAGCTTCTTAAGGTCTTTGTGCAGTTCATTTACAACACCTGTCAATTTGACTTTGTCCTTTGTGTGCTGCAGTGAAAAGTCCTGTATCTCCCATCCCCGGAAGACTTAGGTTGTAAAATTCTCCAATTTCTCAATCTAAAAGTATTTATTTCTAAATATTTAGTTTGGCATATATTAAGTGTATCACTAAACTAATATAGAAAAGATGAATTACTGAAAAAATAGAGTGAAGAAGAAAGGGGAGGGAAGAAAGGAGGAAAGGAGAGGGGAGGGAATGGAAGGAAGAAAGAATGGAAGGAGGTAGGAGAGAGGGAGAGAAGGAGGGAGGGGAGAAGGGAGGTAGGGAGGGAAGAAAAGGGAAGGAAAGTTAAAAGAACAATTATTATGTTTATTTAACTTTCCTTATTATGTTTATTTAAACATAATAATCGAAGAAGACCCCAAGGTATTATTTGCCTTTTTCCCTCCAAATCTCTACCTCCTAAATAGAAATAACATAATTTAAAATATAAATTATTTTTGAGAAAGCTTGAATCTCAAAGATCTATAAACTAAAAAGACCCCAATCCTAAGATAAACAGCATTTCAGCTTTGCTTTATGAGGCCACTTAAAGGAACTCTCCTTACAACTCCTATCTCTCAAAGGAATGAGGGTCTGCTGTGTGACTTTCTATACTGCATATATTGTCATCTATTATAGCTTAATTCAGATTTTTTTTCTCATGAAACAGAGAAAGATGTGAAATATATGAAAGTAGGTTGTGCTAAAGGGTTCAATGTAGATTTGTAACAACTCATTTTTGTTGAATATTAGTATAGGCTGATATTTGAAAACCCTTTTAAAGCAGTCCTTTTAAAGTCAACATTTTCAACCTCTGAAGTCACACATGAAGGATTCTGTGAAGCTGATTTTTCTGAGAAAGAATCCAAACATAAGTTTTTAGTAAAATTATAATTTGTAAAATTATTTTGGGATAACACACTTATTTTGTAGCAATACTGGGTGACATGAAACATTCGTTATTGTTTTGGGTTTTTTTCTGTAATTTTTTCTTTCTGTAACTAAGCACTGCTCCCAAGTCTAGTACTTCTTTTATAATAGTGGGGAGGCCTAATTGACTCTTTTTGTCCAAAGTGCAGCTATGAACTGTAGTTGATATTAGCTCAGCCAAGATTGTCTTTTAATTGGCTTCTGGGTCAAGGACATAATGCCATTTTAGGTGCTTCAGATGAACAAAACCACAGGCATCTGAAGAGTATCCTGAAATATACCAAATAAAATGTGGTCCAGACAAGACAAGGACTTTCTCTTAGATATAATTCTGTAATTATGAAGAATATTGGTATATCACCATATTCTTTATATATATGTATTTACTGTAAATCTTACATAAGATTGAAGGAAAACATTTTATTGCAATAAGATAAACATACACTCAGCATCAGTTACTTTTATTCAATAAGGAGTTAAGTTTCAAATTATAACCTCAATAGATCAGTAATATATAATGACCTAGAATTTAACTACTATGTAAAAACTGATGTATAATTATGAAACATATTTTTAATATCTCAGGAATTACAGGCATATTAAATGAGTCATTAAATTAGACACAGAGAAATAGAGATATATTGAAGCAATAATTTCTTCTGTAGACTTGTCAAATGAGCATCTCTACAGAACTGATTATTATCAGAGTGCAAAGAAATGCCCCGTCATTTTTTTCCAGGTTTGCAGGTCCTGCCTAAACCAGCCACTTAAGTTTTACTATTATCATTTATTACAGTCGAAAGAGAAACAACAGGAAACAAAATTATTGTCCATTTGAAGCCTCCCAAAACAACTTAATAGGAAATTTATATTAAATTTTATATTTATCATTTAATGCATATATTTGTAGTGAACATGATAACAAGAGTATGTTAAGTCTGGTGGGTATCCTGTCTATATATACACATACAAATGCATTTTTTGATTTCCTAATACATTGTCTTTTGATTCCTATACTAACCTTCACTCAGAAATTAATACTTAATGTAATTACAAAATTTGGTTGGGTAGGGTGTGTATCTTACAACTATCCCTAACAACTCCAAAATTAAAAACAAAAAATCCTTTGGGATTATAAAGTCATTTTTTTATGAAAATTAAATGCAATTTCTTGAAAGATATTTTGCAAATAGCAGACTATACTGTGCCTCATATTCCTCTTATTTTTTATAATTATGTTTAAAAGACAATATACTTAGAATACATAATACAGTACAATACTTGCAATTAAGTTAGTTGGTAAATAAGACATCATTTGTTATGAGATTAATTTTTCTGCTTACATGGTCCTCACATGGACTTCAGAGCACTGTTATAATAACAATATTCACATACTTTAACATTTACAGAGCACTTTTAATACATTATATTCAATAACCCAATGGTATTTAACTACTACTATTTAAATTTCACAGCTCAAAAAATTGAGACTCAAAGATAGTGAGACTCCCCCAAGGTCACACAGCTAATAATTAGCAGGGTTGATATTTTTTAACTCAGTGCTTACAACATTAAAACTACAAATATTGAAAGTTGTTTCAATTTAAATACAGTAGGAAATAAAGTACATAATTTATTTTATATCTAATACTGATGTGGAACTATGTGTTAAAGTGGTATTTATGAACAGTATTTCGGGTAATAGAAACATGAAAAGTCTAAGTGGTATGTTCACGGTTATAGCAAAGTAGTACTAGACTGTCATGGGACTCTCATTCTAATTTCCTATTTACTAAGTTTTGCCTCTTTACACAACATACAGAAAATGAAAAACATTAACATGTATAATAACTATAAAAAGAACAGGATTTGCAAGTATATTCATTAATTATGTATACCTAATTTTACAGCTTTATCTACATGTTCATAGTTTAGGGTGAACTGAATGAGATTTGAATGCTAACCCAGTCGAGAGTATACAGAAAGCACGAAATATTAAAAACATAAATTTTTAAAAAGGGAGAAGAGGAGGAGAAAGAGATGGACAGTGGTGATAAGGAAAACTACATGGCCCCTTTGAAGAATTAGCGTTTTGTCTGTGTTAAAGGCACTGGTGTATGTGGTTATGCATATAGCCTTTGGGGTGATACTGTTACGTGCCACTTATTATTTTCATGAACTCTGGCCTTTATCTAAATATCTTTGACTTAATATCCTGATCTACAGAATAGGTATTCTTAGATATATAATTTATTAAATTATCTGATCCCAGTAAGAAGTTTAGAACAGAATTTGGTACATATTAAGTATTCTGTATTTATGTGCTACTGGTTGTATGTATACATTGTTTATTTATAGGTGATGAAATATGGAATGTTTAAATATTGTTTTATCTGGCTAATACCATCATCATTGACATAAACGAATTTTATTTCACAAATGTATTGCCTCAAATTAAAAATGTATGCATACATTTTCTGAGATAGCAATTCAATTCTTGGGTAAATCTCTTAATATTGTTTGGAAGGCAGTCACTAACATAGATTTAGTATTTGCTTTTAATAAGCACCAAAAGAATATTTTAGACAGATTAATTAATTGATTGATGAAACACTACAGAATTACTAGCATGATTCAATTTTTTTTCATTCTCTTCTATAACAAGGCAAACTCTACCAGGGTATCTCATTATTCCAGAATTCTGAACAACAATAATTACACAATAATTATAAACCTATGAAATAAAATATATTATTCATGTGTATAAATATAACATAAAAAACTGTAAAGGAATAAGACAACTAATTTAGTATTTGCCATGAAACAGGCATATCATATATACATATTAATCTTCATAAAGCTCTATTAAGAATATATATTTAAATATTTACTTTTATTTATTTATGATATAAGATCTTGGGTGTAGGCCAGATATATAGGGGTGAGAGGCTTCACCAGAAATAGAGTTTGGAGCAGAACAGGTGTATCTATGAAATAAACTGCTGAGGGGAGCAGCAGGACAAGATAGGAGAGGTTTGCTGTACCATGTGGGTCATATCCCTGGCCAAGGGTTGAACTTAGGCCACAGTGGCTGGCAATAGCTTGTTAGCACTGAGACATCAACCCATACACCACCAATGAGGCCCCTATTAAGAATATATTACCTAACTCTGTTCATTAGCTGAGAAAATGGAGTTTCAGAAAGAAGGCACTTCCCAAAAGTGAGGATCTGTCCTACCTTCATCTCCTCCAAAGAAAACTTGAGAACTCTTTATTAATTGAGATAAAACTAGGTGAGAATTTAGAGTAAATATATAAAATGAACAATGCAAATATTTAACATGAAATTGAGTGTAAATAATAAATTCACAATATTAGAGCCTTTAAAATCTTTAACATCAGGACCCAGAAATAAAACCACACCTTTTTGGGCAGTTAATCTACAACAATGGAGCCAAGAGTGTACATTTGAAAAAGAAATTTCTCCTCAACAAATGGATTTGAGAAAATTGGACTACCATCTACAAAAGGAGAAAACTAGACTAGTATATCACACTATGCACAAAAATTAACTCAAAATGGACTGCATTTGTATGTAAGACCTGAAATCATAAAATACATAGCAGAAAACAGAGGCATAAAAAAAAAATGACACTGATTCCAGAGATATTTCTCTAACTGCAAGGGCTAAAAAGTAAAATAGGACTGCTTTACTATAAAATGCTTCTGCACAACACAAGAAGAGATAATGAAAACAAAAAGACACCACACTGAATGGGAAACATCTTTGTACTTCATATATTTAATAAGTTACCCAGTATCTGTAAAGAATTCTTACATTTACCAAAATGTAAACAAGTAATCCAATCAGAAATGGGCAAGATAAACAGACATTTCTCCAAAGAAGACAAACGGTCAGTAGACCATGAAAAAAAAATGCTCATGATCACCTGTTTTCAGGGAAAAACACATCAAAAAGCACAATGAGAAACAACCTCACACCAGTGAGAACAGCAATAAGAAAAAACAAAACAAAATAAAATAAAACCAAAAAAATCTAGACACAACAAGTGTTAATGAGAGTGTGGTGAAAATCTTCAAACACTTTTGGTGGAAATATAGACTGCTCCATCCCATATGGAAAACAATTGACATTTTCCAAAAAATTAAAAATACATATAAATACATGATACAGCAATCATACCCTTAGATATCTATATGAAGAATGCAGAAACACTAATTCAAAGGGATATATACACTTCTATGTAAATTGGAGCACTATTTACAAAAAACAAGTTTTAGAAACAATGTAAATGGCCAAGACCATGTGAGTTGATTAAGAAGATATGGTTGCCTTGGTAGTAGATTGATGTGATATACAGCTAAAGAGGTGTGATCCTATGCTTCTGAATCACATACAGTGTTGTAAACCGATATAACCTTAATTAAAAATTTTTTAAAAGAATACATGGCATTCCTATACAATGGAATACTACTCAACTATAAAAAAGATAAATCCTGCTATTTAGGACAAGAGAAATGGAACTGTACAAATTATGCCAACCAAAATAAGTTAGAAGGAATAGACAAACACAGATGACTTCATTCACATGTGAAATATAGAAGAACAAAACAAAGAAGTAAACAAAACCAAAACCAACCCTGGAAATCTGGCTGTAATTATGAGGCTACCAGAGAGGGACCTCACAGTGGGCAGTAAAGGGGGGGAGAGGTCCCAGTGGGCTATGGTAGAGGACTATGTGTGTCTTGGTAGTAGATATGGTATGGTAAAATAGATTGTTCTATGCATCCTGACAAAGGTGAGGGTGATCTTTACTCAGTCTTCAGAACCAGATTCTATTCTTCCAGGATCACCATCACAAACACACAATATTATACAGCTATTGAAACATTACTTAGTCCAGCCAAACTGACATAAAATTAACTATCACAGTGAAATAATATGGTATAATGGTATTATCAGGATTTTGAAATTAATAAAGGGTCCTAGTTTGGAAATTATCCTTTGAGTCTCAGTTTCAAAATCAGTGAAATTGCCTGGCCACTACATCTTGCTGATTCAAGGTGACATTCATCACCTGTTCCATATTCCCATACATATGTAGGGAACAAGTACAGTTGACCTGGTAGCTACTTACCCTATATTTACACTTGAAATACATTTATGAATCATGTTACTGACCTACTTTCTAAGTTACTAACTGAATATTGGATATCGTAAACCACCATTAAGTTTTAATAATTTTATTGTTGATTGTTTGCAAATATTTTCAACTGAATATAATCAAGCACAATTCAACAGTCTTTCATTACTCTGAACTGTTTTGGGTATTATCATGTAAATTATTTCTGTTTACCTTCAATGGTTGTTACCCATCTAGAATCATGCTTAGGAAATAGAATAAGCTTGGTATATATTCTTCATTTTCTTTTCCTGAAAACTGTTTAAATTTTAACAGAGCAGGGAGAAACTTACCTCCAATAACTTTGGAAAAGTAATTTCACAGCATGAAGTGTTGGTATTTTCAGAATTGATTTAGAGTCAATAATTCAGTTACTAAGACCTTCAGTCTTGAATCAGCCCCTACTAGTGCTGCCTTTGACCATCATAGATTCCAGGTAGTCTATTTGCCTGTCAAGGTTAATGTTTCATCATAAATCTCTACCTTGTTAACTCACATGGCTGACCTTGCTCTTTCTCAAAATATTATGGGTTATCCTTACCTGCTATGTTTTGCCTCAGAATTCAGTATATTAAATTTCATCTTTAAATGTCTATATTCATTTAGAAAAACAAAAAAATTAGGCTAGTGTCTTAAATTCTTGCTATAATTCATTTCAGTTCCAAGCAATTCCTTAAATCACTCATGCTAAGGAGGATTATGTTCAGACTGACAGCAGGATTTGTAATATCAAGAGGTAAACTATCAGAAATATACCATTAGCTTTCTTTCACTCATCTTTAAATGAAAATAAGGAAAGGGGAATTTTATTGCACAAAAATAAGCAGAGTATATCTACATATCTTAAATGGTTTGTAATAGTTTTTGTTAACCACTGATTACCAAAAAGCCAATTGAAATCCTCTCAGTAATTATAGGGACCTAAATGCTCAAGACTTTATATCCTATAAATGCCACCGGGAAATAGTTACATGAATGAGCAAGAACATTAAAAAAGGCTAACAGCTATTTGTGATTGAATTGACTGTAATGCCAATCAAAATATTCTGCATCTAAGTAAGAAAACCAGTCTTAAATGCTGGCAGGTATTTTAGGATTGATTTATTCTGTACTTGCTCCCCTTAACCAGGAAACTCCTGTTTAGAAAAATTTTATTATATTCAGGAATCTCTGTTAACTGTTAATTCTATAATCGGTCATCACAACCTTAGATTAAATCTATCAATTGGGCAGTCATCGATACAAAAAAGGAAAGTGGGCCTCCCTGGTGACGCAGCGGGTTGAGAGCTACACTGTGAAGCATTGGCTGCACAGCAGTGTGAGTTCAATACCTGGTCAGGGAGGGGACCCACATGGTGCACAGACCTCTTCTGCCTTGCCCCCCTTGCCCACTGCTCCCCTCAGCAGTGTATTTCAGTAAGGCTGCCTATTCTGCTCCCCATTATGTCTCTTGTGAATCCTCTCACCCCCACAACTCTGGCCTGTACTCCAGTTCTTGTATGCATAAATAAATAAATCTTAAAAAAAGATAAAAAAAGGAAAGTAATCTGGTTGAATTTTAAGTCCATTTCATAGAGAGAAGGGTGGACTCTAGCATTTAGATAGGGTTTTCTCTGGTGAGTATGAACATTTTTGCCCCACTTCTGATAAAGATGAAATAGAAAAAGGCACTAAATATCTGGATGGAATGAATCTTCAGTAAGTTTTTCATTTTAACCATTACCTTACTCCTCTTGTATTGTAAGTTCAGATTTGCTCTTTGGGGTTACATTTTCACTTCTCTGTATATGACATGAGGCACTCACTCTTCACTAACTCTCAAGTACCAACATCCTACTCATTGCTTCCCACATTCTTTTCAAATCTCACCTTCCCTCTGGTAACCATCTAATTCACTAGTTCAAAGAACTGTTTATACTGTCCTTTGCCAGTGTATGCTTTATTATTATCTATGTTCCACATTTAAGTGAAATAACATCTGTCTTTCACTTTCTAACTTATTTTACTTAGACTTGGTCTCTGAATTCTTTAGAGTTGAGGACATTTCTTGATGACGCCGAGGGCTTCCCAATTATTTCAAATTAAGGTCAATCCTAACTGTTTTGCATAAACTTACTAAACTAACTCATGTGCCTGAAGCCCATGCTTTTGCTGATCAACCTGGTCACATCTACAAAAAGTGAAGTACTTCTGACCTACAAAATCATGAATAATAATCTCTAAATATGTAGATTTCTAGTTTTCATTTGAATTTAATATGTAAATATATAAATGACTCATTAATATTTAGCTAAAGCATGACATAGCCTTAAATATATTTATGATGCAAAGATACAAATAAAATATGTACAAACTATTTTTAAAAATTGAAAACTGTTTATGAAGTCATGGTAAATAAGAACTTCTCTTATGAACCAATATCTACAGTTTCATTTGAATTCAGTATCTTCACCAATGCCTAGTTGCTTAGTACATGATGTTTACTCAAAACATGTATTCTTGAATAAATGAACATTATAAAATAAAGTTTAATAAAAATAAAAATCAATGTATTTTCATCTCTTCATAAAGCATGCAATAATCATTTTTTTCTCTGGGTGATGAGATTATAGGTGAATTTCAGGTTAATTGTCTCTAGAACTTTTTGCTATTGTCCTTATTTTGTTTTTTTTTCTTTTAAACATCACTGATTCCACTTATAATTTCTACACACAAACACACACACGTAAATACTGTCTAATGTAGGTATATGACTATACCCAAAGTATAAGGTTATACCATAGAAGTACAGATGATAACACTTTTAGGGAAAAAACATATAAGGTACTACACTGCACACAGTTCCCCTTGTGTCACACTTTTGGTACACATAGTCTGAGGGCACACTAGCCTACACTTCATTTGTGAAGCTTATATGATTTTGTTTACTAGCAAGATGCATGAGGATAATTTACATAGGTAAATTTGAATAGGTAACTTTTCTGGTCTTGTCTGGGATCACCTATGTATCTGGCTGGCTTTTTTTCCTGAAATAATAAAGGTAACCAAGTCATGCTTTTCTCTTAGCAAACAGTAGCCTAGTTTGGACATTATCTTCTATTAGAGATGTAAAACTTCAAGAACAGCAAATGAACATGTCAAAAGCTTCCACTCTTATCTGTTATTATTTTTGCAATTAACCCTTTGAGCAAAGAGTCACAGGCCTGAATACAAAGTCAGAGGAACAAAACTCTGTAAAATTATCTGGTCAAGGGCATAGATACAAGAATTAAAAAAAAAAAAAAAAAACCACAAAACGCAGGGACCATTAACAATCAATCTACCACAGCATGGCTATGTAGCAATGCAAAGTCCTTTATCTGAGAAGATGACTTTTAAAAATGGACCAGTTTCAGAATCCAATGATGGCCATCAATCTGTACTTCTCTTGTGCTAACTCAGAGTTGTTGAATCAGACCAGTAAATTACTAAAAGGGTGTGTTAAATGAGCTTCCATTGTTACAAATTTTTGTCACCTTTGTCCACACGTTTGGTTCATAGGTACCTATTACATAGCTCTGTTGGCTCTGATTAGTGACAGACAGCTGCCTCGCCCATGTGATGTCTGGAGCCAACACCTACAGAAGACCCCATGGAGCTGAATCATTATAGGATGTAAAGTTTTTAATTCCATGCCAAGACACCGGTCAAAGTCGATGAGAAACTATCTGTCAATACTTGCAACAGAATAAAAAAAAAAATCACACACTATTTAAACTCTTTTGGCCCTACACAAGTCTTCTGAGTTATGTGTTTGTTCACAGCCAATCAATGTCTGCCACTTTGCAGCCTGAATTATGGTGGAACATAGTGGTGTTTGTTTTTCAAGAATGATCATTTTCAGCAGGGTTACCAGGAATTTCATTTTTTCTTCATAAGCAATAACTGAGGGTAGTTTGGCCATTTAACCATTTAATGTATAATTTTATCAATAAATCTGTTATCTTTGCTTTAAGAGATATGAACTATCACTGTATTCAACGAAGTCATATAAATTACCCATATTCCTACTAAAATCAAAACAGGCATAAAATGAACTACCCATCCATCAACTGGAGTTTTTAAAAGAGGAATTCCATATTCCTTTTAAGGAAAAGTAAACATACAATATTATTAAAATTTCTTTCATTTATCTTTTAGTTATGATCACTATAATCTCACGGTATCACCAAAGTGGAGTAAAGTAGGACTTTTAGAACTACTTTGGGTAGATTCCTTGAAATTTTGTAAATGCTATCTTACTGTTCTTGTTGAATTTAGCTAGTGACTTGACATCTCACATGAATACGTTTTTTCAAAATATGTCACAATTTTCTTCATGATGCCTTTTTGGCCATATCTACAGCATTAATTTGTGGCAATTATGGTGACGCTCAGATGCTAGGAGGGTCTCTAAATATACTTTTGCTTAAAATTGTCCTTTGTTTACAACAAGTTTCATTAAAACTATCAAGCAGAACTGGGTAAAATGGATATTGTATTCTGCTTGCCCATGAATGGGTAAGGTAACCAGCCACAAACTCCTTTTGGTCAGGATTCTAGGGGTGCCTCAGAAATGTCTATTGTAAATATTAAGATGATGTCAGCAAAGGTGTATATCTACCAACAGAGATTTAGAATCAACAGGTAATTTGAATGAAAGGTAGATTTACTGCACAGGAAATTTCTAATTTGGCAGGTTGCTAGTTAGCAGGTAAAAATGAGATAGTTCAAATCTTGAAGGGAAATCAGGTAAACATAAACAAGTGAACACTACAAGAATTCATGTTTTTTGGTCAAAAGGTGATAGATTCTGAGAATTAAAGGAACAAGAAGAAGTAGTTAAGATGGGACATGGCATAATGGCTCAAAGAGAAAAGCATAGAGGATAGTTACACACAGACACACACATCAGATTTGGTTGCTCCATCTGAAAACAATGTGCTGGGATCAAAAGCAAACTGAACTTGAGAGACTTACAGGGATTATACAGAGAAACAGATATAAGCCTGGGAATTAGTTATTGCTCTTTTCCTAGTATGAGGCTATGAATTTTCCCGAATTTTTGGTTACAGAGATTATGCTTGCCTTTTTTTGTCAAATTTTTGCTTTGATAGTTTTGTAAGATAATTTATCACAGAGAGCCTCACCTTTTTATGAAGAATGTTCTGGGTCTATTTTTAAATGGTTACTGCATTAGTTTTCTGGGGTTTTTATAACAAACTACCATATATTAGGTGGCATAAGAAATAGAAATGTATTTCTTCATAGTTTGGAAGCTTGAAGACCAAGATCAAAGTACCTACATAGTTAGTTTCTTTTGAGGTCTTGTCCTTTGGCCTACAGATGATTATCATGTCCTGATCTTTCCACATGGTATCCTCTCTGTGCCTGTCTTTATCTAAGGCACAAGTCACAGTGAATCAGGGTCCCCACATAAGACAATATTTATCTTAACTATCTGTTACAAGGTCCACTCTTCAAACACAGTTCACCTCCTACCCAGACAAACATAATAATTCATACTAAAAACTCATTATCTGCATATAATCGGAATGCTAGAACAAGTAGAGAGGGAGAAATGAGCAGAAGATAGTTTTGAAATATTAATGACTACAAAGTTTCTAGTGTTAATAGCTGTCTATGTAGCAATCTGAATTCTCTAGTGAAATACATGCAGAAAATATACACCTAGTTATGTCATCTTCAACTACAGACAAAGACAAATCACAAATGAACTCAGTTTTTAAAAAGTACTACCTACAGAGAAAAAATACAAATCCCACTGCACTTCTCTTCAGCAATAATGGAAACAAGAGTGGGTGAAATAATTTAAAATGTTGAAAGAAAGAAAACATTATGTTAGATTTCTGTATCCAGCAAAATATCTATAAAAACTACAGAATAAAAACTTTTAACAAAATAAATTAGAAATTTGAGTCCAGTAGATCTTTTTTAGAAATGTTAAAAGAAATTCTCCAGAGAGAAGGAAAAAGATACAGGTCAGAAATGTACAAATATATGGAAGGTGATAGCATCAAAAAAGAAATAAAGGTAAAATATTTTATTTCCCTTATCTTTAATTGATCAAATAGATAATTGATCTTTAGTTATATTAGTCAGAATGTATTAATTATAGCAAATATGTAAAGTGAATGATATACTTTATTGGATGAGAAAGAATAAAAATATTATATATTACCTACACTACCTCTTTAAAAATATATATATTTATTTTATGCATATAAGAGCTGTGGTTTAGGCCAGTTGGTGCAGGGTGTGAGAGAATTCATCAGAGACAGAGTGGGGAGCAGAACAGGCAAATCAACCAAAATACATTGCTTAGGGGAGCAGCAGGTGAGGCAGGAGAGGTCTATAGGGCTATGTCCTCTCTCCGGTGGGGGATCAAACTCGCTACGTCTTAAGCAATATAGTGTTATTTGAAATTAGAGCTAGGTGAGCTGTAAAGGTACCTCACAATCTCTAGGACAATCACTGATTCAAAGGTGCAATTAATATTCTAATTGAAGCAGGAAACAGAATTATATAAAATGCTCAATTAAAACTAAAAATGGAAGAAAATAAGAAAAACTATAAACAGAGTAATTGTAAAGCCATTAATGCTATGAATAATTACAAGGATAACAATTACATACATGGTACAGTAGTTAAACTATCTTAGGCTAGGATATCTGGAGCATAGTACTTTGGCCTCATCTATTTAAAATAGTCAAAGAAGGCCTCCTTGATGGCACAGTGGGTTAAGCAAGGCATTATGAAACAAACCTCAGCCACTGCAGGATGAGTTCAATCCCTGCTGCCCTCCAGGGAGGGGACACACATGGCACAGCAGACCTCTCCTGCCTCGCCCGTTGCTCCCCTCGGCAGTGTGTTTTAGTCAGTCTTCCTGTTCTGCTCCCCACTCTGTCTCTTGTGAATCCTCTCACTGCCCTGGACTCTGGCCTGTACCCCAGCTCTTATATGTATAAATAAATAAATCCTTAAAATAAATAAATAAAATAAAATAGTCAAAGAAAGACAATACGTAATATGCAATGAAAGTTTAAACGTTGATGCTGAATTAAAATTTATAATTCAGTTATTCTTAATACAAACATTTTTAGCATGTATTTTTTATTGCCAGTTAGAAATTTTTAGGGGGAGAGGACAATTATTGGATAACTACTGTGATGTGATATACATTCATATGGTTTTGTTACAGGGCAGGGAGAGGAGCACCCCAGAATTTTTAAGCTTGCCCTTTTTGAATGGGTTTTGCTATCCGCCGCATTAAGACAAACACATAAAACCTTTAATGGAAAGGAACTTTAATACAACTAGGGTACAATAAAGAAAGAACAAAGAATATAGTTACTAAGCTAAGCATTTAAAGATACCCATCTCCTTGAGGGTAAAAGTTTAGTCAAATAGGATTAGCCCAAAGCAAGGCCCAAAAACCTGGCACACATTTAAAGGATTTTTTAGTAAAGACCCATAGAAAAGGGTTAGAAAGAGTTAGACAAATCTGGGAGGAAAAGAGCAAAATCAAAACTAAGATGAAAACTGCTGTTGTTTACCTCCCCCCGGGTCTCTCACCCACATTTGTTCTAACTAGTCTAAGACTAAAAAGTAAGCACAGTTTTTTACATGTCTTTTTGCTTTACGTGCCTTTTCCAGGTTTTTTTGCTGTTTTTTATTTTCCTATTTTCCTTCTCTCCTCTCTGCAGAAATCTCCTTTTTTTTTTTTTTAGCTCCACCCACTTAGGGTGGAACCAGGATTTTGGAACTTTTCCCTTTTTTGGGACCACCCTGTTACAGTTTGAAATTAGCTGGAAAGATGAGAGTGAAAATGAAAATTCTCAAAACTCACTTTCAGACACTATTCATGTCATAGGATTCTGATCACAAAAAAAAAAAAAAAAAAACTGAAAGTACTTTGTATTTCTTTATTCCAGTATTACTACGATCTTGAAATTACGATTTTTGCACCTAAATAATTTTCTATAATGAGATTCAGAAAATATTATATCCATAATAACTTCTATTTAAAAAGGCTACATTTAAGTATAAATGAGAAAATAGCTAAATAAATTAATATGCTGGTCACTTATAAACGATGACATGACTGTATGACTGTTTAAAAATACCATCTTGTAGAATTAGTTATCTGAAGCAAAAGGGATATGAAAATATGCTTGCAAAGTGATTATGTTAGGGGGAAAGGTAGTCCTGAATGGATTACACAGATAGGTGTGTGGACACCAACCCCCACTCCAGACCACCAGTGTTCCAGAACCACAAATCCAATAATATGATTATCAAAGAGTAGATGATTATCGAAGAGTGGATCACTGGGACCTGAGGGTGGAGTTAAGCAGCCATGCTGGCTATAAAACATGAGAGGTGAGCCTTGGGCTCTCTCTTCCTTTGGAGCCATCTGACTTGACTCGAAGCCAGCTCTCAGCATGCCAATGCTTAGAAGATCTGGTCGGATATTTACGGATTTGTATCCCTCTCCTTTCCCTTGTGATAATTCGACTTTCTTCCCCTTCTTTCATAAAATAAAACCCTTTAATAACTTTTGTCATGTGTACCTGAAGTTGGGACTTATAAAAGTCTTGTGAGCATGCAGGTGAGGACCCAGTGAGGGAAACCCATTTTATATTAGGGTTTCCCTATAACAATTATTATAAATTATTATTGACACTACCTTCAAGGAATAGAAAAGGGCAAAATTTTGTAGACAGGAAACAAAAAGCTTAAAAATGTAAGCAAATAAAAATTGGTCTTCTGCCATTGGAACCGTATAGAAAACCCAGAAGTAAAACCACACATATATGGACACCTGATTTTGACAAAGGAGCAAAGATTATGCAATGGAACAAGGACAGCTTATTCAATAAATGGTGCTGGCAAAACTGGTCTGTCACATGCAAGAAAATGGAACTAGAACACTACACCTTACACAATGTACAAAAATCAGCTCAAAATGGATAAAAGATCTGAATGTAAGACCTGAAACCATAAATATATAGAAGAAAACATAGGTAAAATACTACAAGATATACATCCCAATAACACCTTTAAAGATGCATCCCCCTCAAAGCAATAAAAATGAGAGAGAAGATAAGCAGATAGGACTACATCAAGTTAAAAAGCTTCTATACAGCAAAAGAAACATTAACCAAAAGAAAGAGACACCCCACCGATGAGGAAACAATCTTTGTACAACTGACAAGAGACTGATCACAAAGATATACAAAGAACTCACAAGACTCAAGAAAAACAAAGCAAACAACCCAATCAAAAAACGGGCCAAAGAACTTAAAAGACACTTCTCCAAAGAGGACATGCAAATGGCCAACAGGCACATGAGAAAATGCTCAGTATCACTCATAATCAGAGAAATGCAAATTAAAACTGTAAGGGGAAAAGGGGAAGTTCCAAAATCCTGGTTCCACCCTAAGTGAGTGAAACTGAAAAGGATAAAAAAATTTCTGCAAAGAAGAAGAAAGGAGAAGAAAGGAAGATGGAAAACAGCAAGGAGACCTGAATGAGGCACGTGGAGCAGAGGAACATGTGAAGAAACTGTGCTTGCTTTTTAGTCTTAGACTAGTTAGAACAAATGTGGGTGAGAGACCCGGGGGGAGGTAAACAACAGCAGTTTTCATCTTAGTTTTGATTTTGCTCTTTTCCTCCCAGATTTGTCTAACTCTTTCTAACCCTTTTCTATGGGTCTTTACTAAAAAATCCTTTAAATGTGTGCCAGGTTTTTGGGCCTTGCTTTGGGCTAATCCTATTTGACTAAACTTTTACCCTCAAGGAGATGGGTATCTTTAAATGCTTAGCTTAGTAACTATATTCTTTGTTCTTTCTTTATTGTACCCTAGTTGTATTAAAGTTCCTTTCCATTAAAGGTTTTATGTGTTTGTCTTAATGCGGCGGATAGCAAAACCCATTCAAAAAGGGCAAGCTTAGGAATTCTAGGTGCTCCTACAGATGTGGGTGAGAGACCCGTGGGAAGGTTAGCAATAGCAGCTTTCATCTTAGTTTTGATTTTGCTCTTTTCCTCCCAAATTTATCTAACTCTTTCTAACCCTTTTCTGTGAGTCTCTACTAAAAAGTCCTTTAAATGTGTGCCAGGTTTTTGGGCCTTGCTTTGAACCAATCCTATTTGGCTGGACTTTTACCCTCAAGGAAATGAATAACTTTAGATGCTTAACTTAATAACTATATTCTTTGTTCTTTCTTTATTGTACCCTAGTTGTATTAAAGTTCCTTTCCATTAAAAATTTTGTATGTTTGTCTAATGTGGCAAATGGCAAAACCCATTCAAAAAGGGCAGGCTTGGGAATTCTGTGGTGCTCCTCTCCCTGCCCTGTAACAAAACCACAATGAGATGATGGGAGTCACCTAACTATGCCAGGATATGAAGCAGGATATGCCAGGATATGAGTCAAAAGCCCGTCATAGGGGAACTTCCTGAAAAATCAGAGGTTCCACAGCTGGCCCTCCTTGTGTTAGGGGGAAAGGTGGTCCTAAATGGATTATGGGTGTGTAAACTCCAACCCCCCACTCCAGACCATCAGTATTCCAGAACCACAAATCCGATAAAATAATTATCGAAAAGTGAATTACTGGGACCTGAGGATGAAGTTAAGCAGCCGGGCTGGCTATAAAACCAGAGCTGAGCTTTGGGTCTGCCCTCTTACTAAGGAGCCAGACCCCTTCCTTCGGAGCCATCTCATTCGACTCGGAACCAACTCTCAACGCGCCATTGCTTAAATCTGGTAAAGTATGTGTAAATTTGTATCCCTTTCTTTTTCCTTTGGTGTTATTACTATTTTATTCCCCTTTTCTTTCATAAAATAAAACGTGCTAATAACTTTTGCCACGTGTACCTGGAGTTAAAACTTTTAAGTCTTCTAAGCGCGCAGGTGGAAAACCCAGTGTGGAGAACCCATTTTATATTAGGGTTGCCCTGTAACACTTGGACTCCTTTTTGTTTTGGCCGATTTAATAATCAAAGTTTTACAAGTTTGACTTAAAAACATTGCTGGAATATCATCAATGGGGGTGGCTGTATAATTGGCTGTTTATTAAACAAAGTAATTGGTAGCTGCACATTTTGATGAAGTGCTACTAATTGGCTAATATTATAATACAAATTCTAGAAAACTAATACCATAAAACCAGGTAAAAACAGATATAATTGGAATTTGGTTATTTTACAAATCCTAAAATTAGATATTAAGAAAACTATTTAAAACATTTTACTATGGACTACAAGCCTCAGAAACCTAAGCATAACCTTCAAGACTGGGCCAGTGTGAAAGGCTTTGCAATTCTGCTTTTGTAAAATGTAGGTTGTGCATTCCTCAGGTGATAATGGTTGCAGGACCCCTCCTCCCTTCCCATTTTTGCTTTTGTTAATTAAATTTAATTCAGTACAAAAGATACCTTAGTAACATGCATTATCAATCAAATCTAAAGACAAATAAACCAATGATTTCTATTGAAAGCCAAATGCAAGGGTACAGATACTATTCAGATGTTAATTTGGGTACCTTCCTCTTCTGCAGGCCTACAGTAGAATACTGACACCAGTTTGTCCATAAACTAATAATTCATCTTATACTCAGAGTGAAAATAGAATCATTAGTTGTGATTGCATAAATCTAGTATACCTGCCATAATATAATATAAATCAATGACTCATAATTAACTCTAACACTAGTGGAAAGATGCTGTCTTCATTTTGTAATCACCTATGTCATCTATCCTGGCTGAAGGTCTCAAGACCCTAAGCTGCTCTTGAAAAGAGAAAAAAAAAAAAGTAGTCATTGTTAACTTCCTGATCAATGCACATGTTGATGTAATCCTGCCCCTTTCTCCTTAATATATAAATAAAGACCTGCTGAGACTTTTTCAGTAGGGCATATACCATACCCGTTTAGAGTTTTGTAACCCTGAATCTCCCCTCATTTTGCAGACTTCCATTCCATCCTTTGGGGACCTGGCCTTCGGCCTGAACTGGTCTGTGGCAATGAGATACCACCTTACACCAGTAAGAATGGAACATACCAAAAAAACCAACAACAACAAACGTTGGCAGGTGTGGAGAAAAAGGAACTCCACTACACTGCTGGTGGGAATGCAAGTTAGTCCAACCTAGGGAAGGTCATATGGAGGTTTCTCAGTCTACTAAAAATAGAGCTACCATATGACCCAGTAATCCCACTCCTAGGGATCTCCAAAGGACACAAAAACAGAAATCAAAAAGAATACCTGTACCCCCATGTTTATTGCAGTACTATTTATAATCGGTAAGACCTGGAAACAATCCAAATGCCCAAAAGTAGATGACTGGATCAAGAAGATATGGTACATATACACAATGAAATACTACTGAGCAATCAAAAATGATAAACTAGAGCCATTTATAGAAACATGGATGGAGCTAGAGAGAATTACACTCAGTGAAGTAAGTCAGTAGGCAAGAGAAAAATATTGGATGCTTTCACTCTTAGGAGGAATGTAAAGGAACAACTACAAAAAAAAAAAAAAAGAGAGAGAAAGCTCAAGGAAATTTACAATTACAGCCAAAAACAAACAAACAAAAAACACAACAAGAACAAAAGGACAAAGATAAACCAAAAGAATCATTCAGGCGGAGGGTGGGGTAGAGACAGGGATGAGGGCAGAAAGAGCACAAGGGACTGAGGTGATGATGCATGGGTGAAATGGTGGTGGGGGAGACTACAAATAATGTCAAATATAATTATACAATTTAATAAAGCCCAAAATAACCTTGGTCCTCTGAAATATTCATAATTTTAAAGTCATAATTAAGGAAATTAAAATATTAGCTGCATGTTGGGGAGTACAAACACAAGTATGATTATCATCACTTACTAAAATATAGAAATAACTCAGGTAAATTAAGATAGGAAACACAACTCAACCAAAACTAGAAAATATATTTGAATTTACATTTATGAAACAATAAATGGCCAATAAACATGGAAAAGATGTTCACCATCATAGCTATCACAGAAATTCAAGTTAAAGTCAGAATAACATAACTAAAATAACAAAAACAAAAAAAGATAAAATTCAAAATTTTGTCAAGGGAATAGAACAATTCCAACTCTTATTTTCCTTCATATTTACAGTGGAGATGTAAATGACACAAATTTGGGGGACATTTTTTACAGGGGCTGTTTGATATAGTTCAACATAGTTCTTATCCAATAACCCAGCAATTCTACTAGTAGTTATGTTAGAGTCAGAGTTTGTCTAAACTTAGCTGACTGAAACTTGAAAAACGACCTACAGGCCTACTTCCTTATCTAGTAGGTCAGCTGGTCCCATACCTTAAACTCTCAGGCTGTTAAGGGCAGGGCTATGAAACAATGTTATCTTTTAGAATGTGCACCCAGGTATGGGGCAGAAGCCTCAGCCCGCCGAAAATGGATCTCCTGTAAGTTTAAATTTTTGAAACATGTCTCTCTTTAAAGCTATTTGCTGTGCTCATTGCGCGGGCTTTGATCTCTCAGCTTATTGGCTGAAACCTATGTAATGGCGGGAAATTGGCTATAAAAGCCCACTTCTTCCCTCCTGGCCGATACCTTAGCCAGACCTGCGTGTCACAGTTGAACAGTCGGCCCCAGCATGCTGGCATAACTAAAGCTCTACGTGACCATTGCAGCCCTGTGTCCGCTCTTTGTTCTTTTGGGGTGCCCACAGAAACTCGGTCCTTAACAGTTAGTACATAGGTAGATGGCACTGAGCTAGTTAGCATACAACTTGCAAAAATATTCACAGTATCTGTTGCATTGCTTAAAGAAATATATGCATTTCTTTAAGACTATGGGGCTGATAAGGGGATATATTTTCTATATTTCACTGAAAATAAATGGCATAATTTTGTACATGGATATAAAATTTAAAACTTATTCAGTTAATATTTAATTTGTTCAGAAATATGCAATTTAGCAGAAAATTAAAATAATTTAATTCTATCATAAAATAGTTTATAACTGAACATCAAAACTAGTAAATTTAAAATTTTGTTCCACGGCATGAGCAAGTTTCAATATAAACATCAAAATTAAGATATTCAAATCCCATAAACATATATTACTAGGAATTTTGAAAATCCTAATTCAGTGTTTTTAGATTGAAACTTTCTATATTCAAAATAATTAATTATTCTTCTGTGGAAGTTACCCTGGCACAACAATTTTCTAGAAGTTAAGCAATGTTTGCAAGACTATAGCAAAGAAAATTGATGGAAAAGGTGAGAAATGAAATTACACATTTTGAAATGGCAGTCTTCACATTTTGTCTGGTAAATGCATTAAACATAGAAGCTAAAATTGAAAATATTAAAATAACAGCTGGAAATAAATTGGTAAACACTGAAGAAGACTTGAAAGCAGGATTAGTACATTACAGAACAGACAGTGAGCACTGCCAAATTTAAATAGCATTAAAGATAAATGGATAAGTGAATAATCTGTAGGTTGCAGACTAAAAATCAAACACAGAGATCTCCATTGTAAGAGCAATGCAGCAGTTTAGGCAGGAAAACCTAAACTGAGAAGCTAGAAATTAATGTGAAAAGAGTACATAAAGAAGAGTTTACAAATAAATACATAAACCTAAATTATTCAGTATTTATGGTGCTATCAGTGTATTAAAAAAATGATTCCATTTAATTATTAAATCATGGTATATCCAATTTTATAATTAATAATATAGATAAGGAAAATTGAGAATTTGTTTTGGAGAGATGTCAATTACTTTCAGGCATTTTAAATATCTATATTAAGCATCAACAAATTATTCAACAGAGACTTTTTATTCCATTCTCTACATTAAAAATCCAGATTTCAAAGCCTGTAATTTGCAGATGATGAGAGATTAGGGTCAAAGAGTAGAGAATCTGACACTTAATATTTATCAGAATTGAGCCTAACACAGAAACCAGTAAATGTGCATGTTGGGACTATAAAAGTAAATATGAAATCATAAATCATATTGCATTTCTACTGACAAAACATAGGTTAAAAACAGTTTGATATATTTCTATATATGTATAACATAGTATACATATATGTATTCTATATATGTATAACTATATAACATATATAACACACTTCAATATATTTTACATGGAATCCTACATGTCTTTTTATTAATCATTTTATAAGGCCCTCAGTCCCTATGTGCATGCACGATTCATTCTGTACTTTATAAATTGTGTGATAGTCAAAATTATTATAAATTAAAACCCTTACTGTCACCTATATCAAATAAAAATATATGAAAGTATCTTAGCAAAGTGCCTAGCACAAAGCAAACACAAATAAAACTTAATCCATTATTTTTCTCTGAAAAAAAGCAGACTGTGCCTCTTTTCACTACTGTAATCCTGGCATTTGACCTAAGAACTGAAACTTATGAGATTCAAAATATATTTGCTAGATGTGCATGGACAAAATAAAAAATGATCTAAATTATATGTATTCAATAGTTTTTCAAAATTTGTTAATTTTGTGGTATTAGTTTATTTAAATAGTATGATTTAGCATTTCTTTTCATTTCAGCATAGTCCTAATTTCAACGGATATCTCTCAATATCTGGTGTTCTCAAATTTAGAATTATGTAAATATAACACAAAAAATAGAAGCATCATTTTTCATTTAACAAATAGGTCAAGTCCTTTCAGTAAATCAAACTATCATTGCCAGTGATATTCTGAGAGAATTATGTGAAGAAAATACACTGGGTAGAAATTAGGTCAACAAACATAGCCACATTGCCCATCCACTTACATGTTTTCAAAAACTTGAAGTAATTATCAATAGAAGTCTTGTAATCAAAATTTGTTGCAAAAACATTGTCTGAAACTTGAAATTAATTTGTAAAATGGAAAACACCCCTTCATAAGAACTTAGAAGAAAAGACTGAGAATTCCTGGATCCATATAACCATTAAACACAAAAATCTTAACAATTTACCACATGTCTAAATTATATACATTATTATGTTATTTTATTACTCTTCAAGCTTGGAAATGCTTTTAGGTATATTTAATCATAATAAGGTATTGAAGTTGAGAGCCAGAATTTTAAAAATTACTGATACTAGTACAAATATTCTATATACTGCCATTTATAACTCTTTTTAGCTAATTCAAACTATGAAAAGTTTTATCTTGTATTATTGGTATTAATTATGTATTAACAGTATATACTTTACTGACCAACCCTAAAATCAATGCAGATTATTTGAATACACTCATCTGCGAAAAGTAGAGCATTATTTCCAAAATGATGTTTATGTGCTTAAGTGTGTGCTTGTGTGTATGCTTTTGTGCGTGTATGTGTGTGTGCTGGCAATGAGACTTGTTTACCTCATTTCAGGTCCCAATTATATTTCCAACAATCCTTCTTTTTTAATGAAACTGAAAAGTTCATAGAGCATCATTAGAAAGAAAAAAATAGGGTGCTAAATAAAAAATAGTATTTCTAGGAAAGCTGACCTTTTCCCAAAAGAAGGAAGTAAGCAAAAAAGATGTTATTTTGTTAGCATTTCTCAAAATGATAGAGTTAACCTTTTATGGAGATGGCAAACATCTGAGCAGTTTTCATCTTCACATAGTGTATGTAGCTCAATGTTTCTAAAGCCATAGAATTTAGAGCTGTGCTATTATTAAATATCTACTATGATGTGTCTCCTTTCCTCTGGAGATTAGGTGGAGACAGGAATGAATCAAATTATCAAAATCTTTTTTGTGTACTCAAATTTTCATCTCATTCTTCATTTGAATTTATTAACTGCTGTTAACACGTCTTTGAAACAAAGATGCAGGCTTATTGCAAATGCATAAATTAAGAGGAAATATGTAAGTTGTTTTTGCAGAAGAGATAGATCATGTATCTTAACTATATGCAATTATATACATATGTACATTCACATCTATAAATACATGCCTTTACTTATATTTAACCCTTATTAGACTATTAATTCCAGAAAGATTAAAATAAAACTGAGAAAAATAACAAGAAATAATTTACTCAGATTAAAGAAAGTAGGAAAAATGTAATAAAGACAACATTCTGAATGCTAAAGTGCACGAGTTTCATGAAAATAGAAGATATTTTAAATGATGGCAAATAAAAGCTTTAGCAGTGTCTCTGGGTTTTTCTTGAAAAGCAATTATTGAAATAAGTGTATCTTCCTGCTGTTCATAAAGAAGAATTTTCAACTACAAATTATATCCAAATCATTCAGATAAATTAAATAGGAACAAATTAAATTCAGAGAAAAATTAAATATTTTCCTAAGGAAGAATACCATTTTAGTATCATTTGAAATGATTGTTTTCTGTTGACAACTCAATGCTTTTTAAATTCCTATGGTTTTATTATAATAAAGGGTTTCTTATTGTTGATACTAGCAATGGCTTTATAATATTAAAGGTTTCCTCTATGTATTAAAAGCCTATAAAATAACATACTGATGCATAGTTTATTCTAAATGATTTTACTTACTCTTTGAGCAAGATCAAACATTGGAATAGCAGAAGGATTTCACCATGCTGAGTTCATACTTTAGTTCTCCTTTCAATTTATCAAAAAGGTATTGTACTGTCAATTACCAATCTTTCAATAATATTATGTCATTTAGATATTTGGTAAGTATGTGGGATTTTTATTTCTTGAGTGTGATAAACTTTGATAATAGCACAGAGAATGATTTTTCTCTCAGTCCTTGTGATCCTTTTTCATCTCAAAAAATCTCAAATTTAATCTAGTCCTGCTATTTGTTAAAATATTCAGTTTACCAGTCTACCAAGTTACTTTGAGCCCAGCTTCTCCAAAGTTTTTTTGACAATCAGGTGAGAAAATGTACAGACTTACCATAGAACACTAAAGAATTAAATTAGTAAAACCTGCTATTTCTGGTGAAGACTGAAGTTAAAAAAAAAAAAAGTTTATGTATATGTAACACAGTTAAGCAGCCTGTACTATCACAAATATTAATGTTCAACATGAAAAAATTATATTACACTGTTTCTAAACATCAATGCCCATCTTGAAAAATGTCCTTGAAGCACATTATTATAACCATTCCTTTCTAACATTTGTATGTATCTCTACCACTTGTTTTTTGAGAACAGAGATCTGTCTCACTCTTGTATCTTTATCTTCAGCAGTGTCATCCAGAGCACCAGGTGTTACATTCACACACACACACACACACACACGTCTAGTCACAAAATATATCTTGGAGAAATCCTGCTTATAGAACGTCCTTAGGACAGAATGTTAGTAAAATCGGTAAAATCAACTTGTCAGTAAAATCAGAGTAAATAATCTACTAAATTATATGTCTGAGCCCATCAGAGAGCAAAGTTTGCAATGAAACACAAAGAACTCATTTTCTTCAGAGACTATGAGCTATTTAAAGTATAAAAAAATTATAAAAGAAATTTAAAACATAGCTTTTGTAGAAAATATACCAAAATAAAAAAGTGCAGAAGGACACTACTGAACTTCATAAATGATAGAAAAGCAAAGTAAACCACAGTGAGAGGTATTAGTTACCTACTAAATGGGAAAATAAACAATTGACCACACTACACACGAAGTTATGGAGCAACCAGATCACACAAAGCTTTTGAAAGTTTAAAATGTTACATATATGTTGAAACTACGTTTTAATTTCTTATAAATCTAAACAATTCTGCTCCTAGGTTAAAGAGAATGAAACCTCTGTCTACAAAAATCCATTTATTATGTTCACTATAGATTTATTCATAATAGGTAGAGTTTGAACACTACCCAGATTTGTACCATAAAGACAATGGAGAAACAAATTGTAGTATATTAATACAGGGAATATTTCTTAAAATGAAAAGGAATGGGCTACTAATATATGTAACAATATCAATAATCTAAAAAATATTATAATGAGTACAGGAAGCTGGGACTAAAAGGGAATGCACAGTATATGTTTCCATTTATATGAAATACTCAAAGAAGTAAAGTTAAACTATGGAGATAGAAATTGCATTAACAGTTTCTTTCTGACAGGGCCCTTATCTAACTAAAGTGGGAAAGGACATATAGGAATTCTGTCTGATATGACAAAGCTCTGCATCTTAATATTTAGTTTTCAAGTTTGATTAACAAATTTAAACATTTAATTGTCTAAACACTATCAGTAAAATTACAGGTTTTCAAATTTCACAAGATATGTCATTTTATAATTAATTAAAATTCAAATTAAGGAAAGCTTGTAAGAATGCTAGAAAACTGACTATACTTAAACTTCATATAGAGCTATCAAGAATCTAATCCAAAATTAAATTTACAACAGTGAAGAAAATGTCGCTTACTTCAATAGCAAAGAATATATCTTATTCCATATATGCATGCACTACTGCTGTGTTTAAATAGATTGCAATTTTCCTGAGGAAACGTGTTTATTTTAGGGGCTGAAGCTAGATTATGCATTAATAGAATCCTTCCTACTTAGGATTTTTCAGCTCAGACATTATGATATTGATTTAAGCTGTTGTATTAATATACATCAAGTATAATTTATTAAAAGTAGGAAAATAGCTTTAGGTGGGGAAAAGTAAAAAACAGAAGGCTTTAAAGTTATCACAGACCAAATGTAAAAAGCAAAACCAAAAAAAGATAGTCACTATTTACAGTATTTCACTAATATCTTTTATTATACTTTTCTGTAGAAGAAATATTAAACTGACCTAATCAGATGTATATATTCCTTTACACTAGAAAGTGGACAATCAATATTTCTACTTACTATTTTCCACTAAGATAATAAAACTATTATAATAGTAGTTACATATGAAACTTAAAACTGATAATGAGTCCTGACTACAAAATAATTTTTTCAGATGGATTGCTGTCATCCATAATAGAGATTCTAATTATGTGATGATGATGAAGAACAAGATATTTAAGGTTATGTTCCTCTCCCTGACCACTTATGTGCCAAGTATCCCATAAAAACTTTCTCTCTTTTCTATATTACATAATCAAACTGCTTAGTAATAATTCTTTCAAAAGATTGTTACCTCCTTTTAAATTAGAGAAAATTGCTGTTGCATTGTTTACATGGAAGTACCACAGGTAACAATAAATCAAAAATAAAATTTAGACACCTAGTTCTGATCACAATTACATATAAACTCTCAAATAGTAATTACTACATGACAGACAAATGGACTTATCATACTTTAGACATTTCTGTGGTCCTCACACAAATGGTCCATGTGAAAGAGAAAGTCATATATAAATAGCTCCTGAATCAATCTGAACATACAGAATGAAAAAAAAGGAAAAAAAAAAAAACCTGGAAAAAAATGAAGACACATTTTGGCCTCAAATAAGCAATACATTTCCACAAAACATGAGAAAGAAAAGGGCTCTTTGCTTTTATTTTTTCCCCTTTAATCTTTTGAGCTGAAGGTCAGGTCCTTGTAAGGGCACCTGCAAAGACTTCAAAGACTATGCTTGAAGCAAACACTGAAACAGCACCTATTTCTTGCGTGAGATTAGAATGAAGGGTTGCTCATTGTCTTACCTGTTCATGAAATTCAGAGAAGAGCAAATCTAAAAGGTTTTTAAGTTGAAATGTAATGGAAGACTGTCTTCATGAACTTCCTTTAACCCAAAGAACTATAAAAGAATAGAACAAAGTGTAATTTAATGAGTGATTTTAGAACAATAACTTATGCTTGTGAAACAATGTTTTAAATATTTTGTATACTTTTTGCAACCTAATTAAATCAACCTATTTTTGGAGTTGAGTGTAGTTTTTAATAAAACACAAAGGATAATTATCAAGTTCATTCATAGTATAACTTAAAACAATGCTTAAGCATATGTAAATCTTACAAATTATTTGAAATAATATGCAAAAATACAAATTTCCAAATATTACAAGGACATTCATACTCAATTTATATCAAAGACTGCAAAGTATATAAGGTAAGTGCCTCTGTGGTGGCCTAGGGGTTAAGTATCAGCACTATCACTGTTAGTGCCCTAGTTCAATTCCAGGCCAGGGAGCTAACCAAGGTATGGTGTGGCAGACCTCTCCTGTCTTAACTGCTGCTCCCCTTAACAGCATATTTCAGCAAATCTGTCTGTTCCACTCCCCACTCTGTCTCTAGTGAATCCTCTTACCAGCACCTCTGTCCAACACACCAGTTCTTCTATACACACAAAAAATTTTTTTAAAAATTTAAAAATGTAAATAACATCTATAACTTTAGAAATAATGATATAGCAACATACATAGAAGTATGTGCACTGGGGGTCTTATTGTTTATATATATATATGGCATTTTATCTTAAGATTAAACTCTTTAGTGTGTTGAATACTGGTTTTGGAATTGTTCAATGCAGACTTTCCTGCCTGATGTTTTTATGCTTTAGTCAGAGTGAAAAATAAATGAAATCTGGTGAAAGTCATCAAATAAACAGGATGTTAACAAGAAAGTTTGGGATTTTACCGAGGATACTGTAAGTTACTGTTTAGTTGGTTAGTTAGCCCACAAACTTTATCTTACTCAAGTCAAGTCAGATATTCGGTAATACAAGAAGTATAAAGCTATTCCAATCTAGATGTGAGTATAATGTACATTAACATCAAGTTTTGATCTTGAGATGATAAAAAGTAAAGAAGAAAATTAAACTCAAACAGGAGGGACATTTTAAATGGAAAAAAGAAAGCAATGAAAGAGGAAAGAACACACACACTACTCGATATCAAATCTTACAAAATAAGCTGCAGACATCAAATGTGTTATTCATGTTAGGGTAGATAAATATATCAGCAGTGCATTACAGGTTCCAGAATTATCCACATGTACTGTTAATCAATTTCTGACAAGGCAATTCATAAAGTACTGAAGAAATAGCAACATAAGTTGCTGATTCAGAACTGGTCCAACCTGCAAAGCATGATCACATTGTCTAATTTTATCATTTTACCATTATTGTTTTTTTGAAATCCTGAGGGAGGCGTGTGTAGTGCCTGTGGGGTAACAGTTTTCTCAGAATTTCTCAGATTGCTTTTCCTGTGACCTTCTAGCACAGTGGCCTATTAGGTAACGTGTAGCTGAAAGTACATAATAAATAACCATGATATATAATTTGCATATGCAAAACACATTTATGAAAACTAGGCCTAAACTTGGTCTTGTGCTGCCTTTGTCTATAAATCCTATAAAAGCTAACATCAGTCCTGGGGGTTGGAGGATCTCTCACCACTTACTTGCACCAGCCACTGCTGCAGCTGAAGTGGGGAGAGGGGAGGAGGGAGCTAGGTGAGGAGCTGTAGCTCCTGAATACTTCCACTGTTGCTACCTGTTGCTTCCTAATAAAGATTTGTTCCTGGACCTCCCTGGTGGCACAGTGGGGTAAGCAATGCACTATGAAGCAAAACGCAGCCACTGAGCATAAGCTCGATCCCTGAGACCAGACGGGGAGGGGACCCACATGGCACAGCAGACTCTCCTGTCTCGCCCGCTGTTGCCCTAGGCAGTGTATTTCAACCTGCCTGTTCTGCTCCCCACTCTGTCTCTGGTGAATCCTCTCACCTCCCATGACTCTGGCCTGTACCCCAGCTCTTGTGTGCATAAATAAATAAATCTTTAAAAAAAAAAAAAAGATTTGATCCTGCTCCCCACATACGGGCTTCATGACTTGCTTTCTCATTTGCTACCATGGAGAACCAAGCAAGTTTGTAACTGAGTGTACACACACTATATATATTAACATTTAGTATGTATTTTTTTTCTTGTATCATTTTTCCATTTCTTTCATGTTTCATGTGTGAAATATGAAATTTTCATATTTGTGAAACATTCAGCAACACATTCAACAAACACATTCATGTGTGCTTGTATGTCTGTATATACATAATCGGGGATATACATTTTTTTTTCTCATTGATCAGGAATCTGAGAGAATGGTCCACTCACCCATGGAGTAATCCTTTGACTCTGGATCCTTTTCAGATCCTCTGACATCACTCAAATCAGATATTATTCTCAGTAAATTTCAATTTGAATCGCTTCTCCACAGGAATAATTTATAATTGAGTTCTATTTTTACTTTCCCTGGTATGTTGTATTGAGATGATAAATATGTTGGATATTATATGGTCTATAAATTTGCAAAATTATGTAAATATAGCTCTTAATTTTTTACCACATATACCCTTACTAGGGTCATTACCTTTTAGAGTCAGTCATTATTTTAGTCAACAAATACTAATTATGAATTTTATTGTATTCAAAGCACTAGTGATTTATCAGTGATATATATTTTAAAAAATATTTTAAAAACCACCTTTTTCTTTTTTTACAAATATAAGATTTAGCATTTGAATACCCTCACCTTTTTGAATTTGTTTTTTATAGTTAATAGATACCTTAAAGGCTTTCAATTGTCCAGTTTGTGCCTATTTAGATTTTGATGTGCCACTGGTCAAAAAAGTTCAAATTTATTATTTCCCCAAGTGCCCCAGAGGTTAACACTGAACGCATCTTAAGGCTTTGTGAGCTCCCCCCACCCCAATGACTATCATACTGCTTTGTTTGGGCTGAAGGGGTAACCATTATTTTCCTTTGTTGAAATAATCCTCCCTAACTCAACCAGATTTACTGTTTCTGGCTACCTCTGCATAATTCCTGAGACCAGTCTGAACACTTCAAAGGCACTTACCTTGTAATAAGGTTGAGCACTGGGGTGGCAGCAAGAGAACAGAGCGAGTTCTCCATGATTTGGGCAGACAGGGTAAAAGAGGAGTCCTGGAGCCCTAGAGGGCTTTTTTATGCCTTTATTATCAGAGGTGACCAGGTACAAGGCAGGCAGGGGGGCCGGGGGGCCAGGGGACTGGCAGATCTCCTAGCCCCCAATGCATCTCCACTCTCTGGTCTCTCGTCTCTCATCTCTGCTTCTACTGCTGCCGCTGTCTCTCCCCTGCTCCTCTGCTCTGCTGCTCTCGTTCTGCTTCTCTCTTCTACTGGCGTCCTTGTGACACGGCCCTTGTACGCCCGTGTCTAAGCCCAGGTGCACCCACTTGCGCATGCCCACTTAGGCATGAGTGCGGCACCGCAGATGTCCATCATTATACCAATGGTTGGAGGGCGGAAACGCCTGATAACTTTTCTCTGGTCCTACACGCACAAATCCGTATGTTGTGGCTAAGTTTTACTGTAAAAAAGATTTGCACTTTTCACATCCCAATTATCAATATGAAGGTGTAGTGCCAGCAAGACATGGAGTAGATTCTCCATGATCCAAGCAGATGGGTCAAGGAGCCCTTGGTGGCTTTTTCAGGCTTTTATTATTCTTTTTATCAGAGGCAGACAGGTACACAGCAGGTGGGGAGGCTGGGAGCGGGGGTGGGGGGTGTTGGGGAGGAATGTGGGTGGCTAGGACATGGTACACAGCAGGTAGAGAGGCAGGGGTGGGGGGTCAGATGAAGGGGGTTGCCAGGAGGCTATCAGGCCTTCTAGCCTACAGCTCATCTTCACTTTCTGGGCTCTCTAGCCTCTGCTCTCCTCTCTCCTGCTCTCTCTCTTTCAGCTCTCAGCTGGGGTCCTCGTGATGCCGCCCTTATACACGCAGTGTCTAAGCCCAGGTGCTCCCACTTGCACATGCCCACATGCGACTTAAGGTGCCTGCCATTAGGCATGCGTGCAGGACCGCAGGTGTCCATCATCAACACCAAGGGTGAAGGCAGAAAAGCCTGATCACATTCCACTGGCCCTACAGGATTCAGAGATTTACTTGACTCAGAGTGCACAACAAGTGGAGATCAATCTGAGGATACCTGCAATCTGGGAGGGAGGCTCAAAAGCTGTGGGTAGTTGGCCCACATCCAGGAGCCATCATGGAATCTTAAACAGCTGTCATCAAGTCTCATCTTGTGGATAAAATTGTCAAAAGGCAAAACTAAAGACAAAGTAGTACGAATTTGAAGTCTTTTACTCAAGGAATGAATTCCTGAAAACAATTCCGGAAGGAGGAGTGGGGGCATGGTGTAGTGCCTCACAGCTTGGGAACAGTTTTATAGATCATTAGATGAGATAACCTGGCAACAAGGCAGGTCTGATTAGGAGGTCTGGATTTCCTTACAAAGCAAGTAGCTCCTAATTTCTCAAATAAGACAAATGAGCTAAAGATGAATTGGAAATTGTTATTGGTCTATGTTAGATTTCCTTGACAAGTGTTTGCTGTAAGTGCAGGTTGACTTAGGTTTACATTCCTGGTGTTGGAAGGGCCAGTGCTGTGGCCTCCATTTAGTCCAAATATACCAATTAACTTAATCACTGAGCAATTACATTCTAGGGATAAGTGAAACATTACTCCGCATGACACATGAATCTCGCAAGCCTTATATTGAAAAATAGCGGTGAGACTTAAATGACTGCATAACATACATTTCAATTTTATAAATTTTAATCTAATTTAAACCTATTTAATATATTGTAATAGAGTTTGACGAATTGTTAATTTGGAGTGGTTGGTGAGTGGGAGGGGGCAAGAGGGAAACCTCGGGAAGCTGGTAGTGAAATAATTGTCAGCTGATTAGTTATTTTCGACAAAATGCATGGATCAAGCTTTGCAAAGGTATTTTGTAGGTATATTAGATTTCAGTGAAAAGTGTTCAATAAATCAGCAAAAGACATAATCTCTAAGAGAGAGAATAGTAGTCTAAGTTAGGCTAACAGTATTGAGAAGCAGTAGGATCTATTATTAAGGAAGAGACGATGCTATATTCTAAAAATTAAAAGTGTTCATGAAAAAAATATAGACATCTACGAGAAAACAAAATCTTGTTTTAATCTTGTCATTAAAAACAATGTAACAGCACAGTTTGGAGGTAAAAGAATGTATTTGGCTTATGAGATGGTGTAGGGTAAAGGTTGATCAGGTCTTTCCACCCTCCCACCACCGATGATGGACACCTGCGGTGCTACGAGCATTCCAGGGTGGGCATGCGCAAGTGGGTGCACCTGAGTTGGACACGGGCATAAATGGACAGCGTCAGGAGGACGCCAGAACTGCGAGGATCGACTCACAGAACCGAGAGAACCGACAGTACCAGCGAGAGGAAGCAGCAGCCGAGAGGGCGAGATGCACTGGGGGCTGGGAGGGCTGCCAGCCTCCCGGCCCCCCCCCCCAGCACCCCTGCCTGCCATGTACCTGGCCACCTCTACTAAATAAAGCCTAAAAGCCACGGAGGGCTCCAAGACTCTCCTTCCTTGACCCGTCTGCCCAGAACCATCCCGAACCTGCCTCCAGGGCCACCACCTTCCCGCCTCTACAGATGGTAAACAATATGTGTTTTAATAATCAAGTGGAGATTAATTAGGTCATTTGATATATATATTCAACTACAGTTCAGAAGAAAAAGTTGGAAAAAATTAAAGATAAAGGGAAGTGGGAAACAATAAAAACTATTATAGTAGCAAAGGTTAAATCAAAATAATTTTGACACATCTATACTAATAATATATAGCTACACTTCATTGTTAGAAGTTTTAGAAATAGAGAAAATACATACTTAAAAAACTTAAAGATAAAATTGACATATTTTACATGCCTCTCTAGAACAAAAATTAAACTGACAAACAAAAAGATATAATAATTTGGGTTTAGATTATTTGCAAACCACAAATAATTTATTTGGTCTAACTGGCATATACAGAAAACTGACTATAATGCAAAATATACTTATCTCTGAACACATATAGTGTGCTTTCCAAGCATGTATGAAGTATTTTTTTTAATGAACATATATAGCCTTAATGGAATTCTCAAAAATACAAAAAAACTATACAAAGATATCTTTGTTAAACATATAGTGAGCTTTGACACTGTCATAAACTGGGGGAGTCTATTTTTTATGTTCAGTGCAAACATCCATAAAGAGATATATAATAGGATACATTCAAGAGTATTGAATAAATTATATAAAGAATATAAAGAGTTATATAAAGAATAATAAATTATATACACAACACATTCATAAAAATAAGATATATACTTAAAATGTTTGTAAAAACAACTCATGGATAAAAATACGATAAAGGAAATTATAATTGGCTCTTATCAATAATAAATCTCTACAAATCATCTAACTTGATTCTTTATAGCTGCATTTCTCAAACTTTCTGTCCTCAGAATTTCTCTTCAACCTTAGACATTGTTAAAGAACCTAAGGGCCTTTGTGCATATAATATGTTGCAATACCCTCAGTTTACAAAATTAAAGCTGAGAAATTTCCATAACTCAAGATTACCCAAGCACAAATGTACAAACACCATAAATAGCTCGAATGCATACAAATGTCTAATACCATAGCATATTGTTCAGAAGTCTCATAATCACAACTTTCCTCCCAAACTATGTCTGTTTATGGTATATATTCAATGTCCCTCTCTGGTCATATTGCTAAGAATACAGCTTTAAGGTTGCAAAATATTAGATTCCAGTCACTTCAATGTTAAAGGGTGGCTGGGCCATGCGCCATTTCTTGATTTGCCTTAGACAAGCCTGCCTACCAGTCCACAGAAAGATTAATTGCTTCCATGTTCTTTCCTTTTCAGTTCTTTGCATGGGTCTTCACCCTCTAGACCCTAAGGCTTTTGTAAAATAAGCAAGTTAAAACCAGAAGATATTTTATTCTATCCTTCATCTACTTGGCACCCACAGGCAGTGAAGTGAATTTTAAAAATGTAGGTAAGAGGAAAGAGAAAATCTCTTTAATAAAAGTGTGGTTCTCTTCCTATTACAAGTGTTTTACATTCTGATTATATATTATACTTGACATAGAGACCCAGTTCTTTAGAACAGATATTCTATAAGGGAAACAAATTAGAAATCATCAACTTTGAAGTTACCTCAATATTTATGGATTTCACACAGAACTATAACTTTAACATCCCCTCCAGTGCCTACTTCCTTCTAAAGAAAAGGCTGAAGCAAAATGGCTTCACTTTACTGCCATAGAGTGTTCCAAAACTGATTGTCTATCATCAGAGCAGATTCTCTCTCTTAACTCCTTTAACTCTCCTCCCAGATATTTTTTTTATTGACTTACAAACCTTAGCAATTTCTAGAGGGATCATTTAAAATTGACTTTTGTTTTAATCCCAGTTGCAGATTTGCATTCTTACTCAAAATAATGAAATACAGAGGACCTACTAAGAGTTTCTATATTATGCAAAAATTTTTGTAGCAATTTTTGTTATTTTTTCTAATTGAGGTTAACAATACTGTATGTAATTCACAGACATAGGATCCTATCTCTTCAGAGGTATATTTACCACATTAATGGAGAAATCTCACTAGCACTAAGCCATCCTATTTAAATAAAGAATTTAGCAATGACCAGGATTTGTTTCCAACCAAAGGTAATGGTCTGTGCTTAATTATGTGTACATGATGATACAAATGTTGAATACCCATTTTGTTAAAATCTCTTTTTCTCCATTGTAGACTTTCAATAAGCAAGCTGTCATGAGTCTTCAAATTGCAGGTAAATTTAATCTGCCAATAACTAAGAGAGTTTAAAAGCAGATCATTGCCTGGTCAAGACTCACAAGAATCCAACCCTGGATGATGCATTTTCAAGGTCATAAGCAAAGAACCCGGTTAAGTCATACCCAGATTCCTGACCCACAGGAAACTTGATGAAATGTGTGTGTCATTAAGTTTGTTGTAATGTATTATAAAGTAGATAAAACTAACACCTTATGCATCTTTACTTTCAATCAAAATAGGGGTATTTTTCTGTTTTATTTTCCCCAGTGAACACTTTCATAGATCTACATTTAAGCCAAAAAACACATAGATCATAAGTGCTTGAAAAACCATCAAAATTCCCTGCCATTTCCTTATTGCAAATTATATCTTGCATCATTTCTTAAATTTACTTTTCAATTTCTATTATAGTTAGACATATATCATGCATAACTCTATTCTAAATCAAGTAACCTAATAGTTGGTAGCCTGATGTAGAATATTTAACAATATTAGGGAGGATAACATTAAATCATGTAAGAAAAAAAAACAATAATACTTTGCTATTGTCTCTGAAATACAAAAATTAATGGAAAAAGCTTTTCCTGTAAACAGCCAATGCTATTAGGAATTTGATAATAAGTAATAGATAAAACAGTATGTCATAAAAATTTTTGCATATAATTTTTAAAATATATTTTACATAAATACAGCTACCAGATAACCTACTTTAAGCATATATTTTAAAGAACCCATGCATAAATAAAAAGGATCTAATTGGCTGCTAAACATAGCCACAAGACTGGTTAATGTTGTAATGAAAAGATCTAAATGTAAAGGTTAAAAAAGCAAGATAGGTAGGAGTAAAAGTTTGAGATTGATAGAATTGATAATATAAAGCACATATAAAATAATGCTCAACCAAACACTTTATATTTGCTCAATTTTAGCACAGGTATTCTGAGTTGGAAGGTAAGCAATGGTTTCTATCAAGGGAGAAAAGTTGTAGAAACTGAAAAAAAGTAGTACAAGGTGAAAAGCTAAATTATAATGATCTTTAGTGCAATTAAAGGACTAGGCTGTAAGACATGATTCACCTATTTAATTATCCCAATTATTCTTAAAAGGAAAAGACCTATTGTAATAATAGTAACTGAATAGTGCTTAGTTGCAGGTAGAATGGGATCGAATGCTTAGTCATAGCTGAGTCTGCCAGGGAGTATGGTTTTCTATTGATTTTTTTTTTTTATCTTTCTCATTTAATTCTTTTTAAAATACAAATCTATCTAGCTGATATGAATTCTGTCCGAGGCAGTATGATTTTTATAAACATAAATAGTAAATACCAGGTTAAATATAAAGATGTATATGGGAAGCTATTAGGTTTGGTTTTCACATAACATACCATATAATACAATATAAAATAAAAGTACAATCACTGATAGAGCTTTGCTTAAATAGCTCAGGTGAATTATGTAATGAGGAACTATTATTAAATTCAGAAAGAAACCTTTAATAACAATGAAGATAATCTGTTCTATAATACGAAGTGATATTTAAAATGAAATATTCCTACCAAGTTTTATATTTTTATTTTTAAAAATTTTATTTTTAGGTATGTTTTAATAGAGTGAAATAGGGCCTTCCTAGTGTCATAGGGGTTAAAATCTGAGTGCTATTAAGCTATTGCCAGCCACCATGGCAGGAGTTTGATCTAACAGAGTTAGATTCTGGCACCACAGATCTCTCCTATCTCCCTGCTGCTCCCCTTAGCAGTGAATTTCAGTAAAAATGACTGTACTTCTCCCCACTCTATCTCTAGTGAATCTTCTCACACCCCCACATACCCTCTGACCTAGACTCCAGTTCTTGCATGAATAAATAAATCTTTAAAACAATAAATAAAAGATAAGTTTACATAGAGTGAAATACAAATATATTAAATGTCATTCAGTTTGATGTGATTTGAAATTTTTATATACTATTGTATATTGTAACCTCGCCAAAACAGGTGACAGAACAAGCTATTCCATATAGAAAATCCCATTTTTGATAATTTTCAATTTCCACCCAAGGCCACCTAGGTTGTAAATAAGCAATGGAGTAATTAAATAATATCTACTCTTCTGTGTTTGAGTTCCTTGGATCCACACACTTGATTTTTAATTATTTTTTATTTTTTTAAAGATTTTATTTATGTATACAAGCACTGGGGTACGGGTCAGAAACACAAGAGGTGAGAGGATTCACCAGAGACAGAGTGGGGAGCAGAACAGGCAGATCTACTGAAACACACTGAGAGGGGCAGCGGGTGAGGCAGAAGAGGTTGGCTATGCCAATGTGGGTCCTCTCCCTGGCCAGCGGCAGGGATCAAACTTGTGTTGCAGTGGCTATGTTGGGTTCCTAGTGGGTTGCTTAACCCATTGTGCCACCAGGGAGGCCCCTGATTTTTAATTATTTGATACAGTCTTTTTGATTTAGCATTCCCCTTATTGACACATTGTATTCAAGTGCAGATGTTGTTTATATTTGCTCATCTAATTTAAGAACATTTTTTTATTTTATTTCTCTGCATATGTGTGCATCTGTGCTTCTATAGTATAGTTTTGTTTATCTAGAATAAATGGCAGGATATTTAATTGCTGAGTAATAAGATAAATGCATATTTAACTTTCTAAATCAATCAAAATGCAGTCCAAGCAGGTGTACCATTTTTACTGCCCATCATTAATGCCTGTTGCCAATATTCCACAGCATCTTTTTCTGTTAGCCCTTCTAGTATGTATGTAAAATGTATACCTTTTGTTTTTATTTGTTTTTATTTATCTAGTGACAAATTTTGTTAATCAACTTTTTATGTGCTTGTCTACTGTTCATATAAATGTTTTAACCTGTATTCTACTCTTTTTCCTTTACAGAATAAACTTGTGCTTTGATCAGTTATCAATAGACAGCATATACTTTAGACTACTTCTGGACAATCTAATCTTATACAATAGATAATTTTATCTATGTTCAATGTTTATTATATTCTCTAGTGTATCACACTCTCTACTTGAAATAATGTAAGTATTCTTATTTAGGTCTTTTGTTGTTGAGGATTATTTTTCTATTTAATCATTTGCATTTTCATGTAAAATAATTTTGCACTTCTTACAGTGAAGGAGTTAATAATGTATGTTTCTATATTGTTTTCTCATTTTCAAATCCTAACTAGAAGAGAAATTTGACATTATTATTCTATTTTATGGATATTCACTTTTTGTATATACTATTAGTAACTCATGAGTGAAGTTTCCCTTTATAGATAATTTCATCAATGAATTAATATTAAGTATAAAGGATGTGTTTTTCCAATAAATTGAAAGGACTACTTGATACTTTTTGAAAGAAGATTTATAAAAATTATAATTAGTCAAAGCTTTCTTTGGGGTAAGGGAGGTTGTGGTATTATGTTACTTGAGGAAAAATCAAGATAGAAATTCTTTACTTGAAGCAATAAACATGTTATATCCATAAAGAATTTTGACTTTTTACAATAGAAGGTTTTTATTTCTAAAACTCTCAGTAAAAGTTTATGGAAGGATGAGTCTCACACTCATAAGTATGTGTCTCAAGAAAACAGTGCAACCCACATCACTTAAAAAAAATGCTTCAGGTCATTCTAAAGGGGTAATCCAAAATGAGATCAATTTGGAAACTGAATTTATCTTTTTGGTTTTTATCTTTTCAATGTTAGTTAATTTAGACTGAGGTGACATTGGGTACCCCTATCGGGTATTACCACCATTGTGCATTTACTACCAACTCACCCATACCCCACCATCACAAACCATCATGTCTCCCTTCCTCCCTGCTTTTCCCCGCCTCTACTCCCTCCACCCTTGGTTTTTCAGTTCTTCAGTCAACTATTTAGGGTTAGTTTTTCAGTTTGTCTTTATCTGACTATTAATTTAGTTTCTTTATATTCTACATATTAGTAGCACCATCTGGTGTTATCTTTTTCCTTGTGACTTATTTTGCTTAGCTTTATCTTTTCAAACTCCATCCATGTTGCTGCAAATGTCATGTGTTTATCTGTTTTGATCACCAAGTAGATGTGGTACATAAACACAATAAATTTTGCTTTTTGAATGTAATTACTTACATAACACCTTACTAAATTATTTTTTAAATTAATTACTCATTTAATCACCCAGTTAATCAAATAAATGATTTATCATAGTGTTCAGGAACAAAGTATATACTACCTTCTTGTTTCAACAACTAATCCTGAAGCTTATACAGGAAAGAAAACTTAAAAGCTGTCGCTTATCCATAGTCCTATTATATATAGTTACTGGGAGACATTGTTTTCCAATGAAATAATGTAAGAAGAGCAGCCTCCTGAAATTTCCTAATCATGTCAGATCCCTTTTAAGTGCCAAGAAGTGATTACCGAATCCTCTTAACTCTCAGAAATTTTCTAAAAAACATTTAGAGCATCACTTCCTTCTGCTCATGGATTTAAAAACAAAAAATAACTTTTAAACACTGAAATCCAGATTGTCAAGAGACCAAATCTGGGAACACTTTGGAAATGTTCAATTTAAAGTATTAAGATAGAACCTTTCTGTTTATATGCTCTCCAAGTCTGTTCATTAGGCCCTGAATTTGATTAGATTGTTCAGAATGTGTGAGAAAAATTTGTATCTTATGACTATCACGACTTCTAAATGTCTGTTTTCCTTTACCTAACTACAAGTCTTGAGAACTTATTACAGAATACGGGTCTATGTTAGCCCACTCTATTCTTGGAAATGGGGAGTAGGTTTACCACTAAGCTAAGAGGAACATTTTTGACCTTTTTTTTCATGAGTAACATAATCTTAACAATTTAGATAACCAGGGACTCAGATTATTCCACTTAAAGCAACAGCCATGGATTTCATATTTCACTCATGCCTTAATTGAAAGCATCTAATTTTTTATCTTACATGTTGTATTGTTCTCTGATATTTATGGGACTTACCTGAAAAGAATTTCTGATGGAATATTATTTATTTTTGTCTTGAAATGTTATTATTTAAGCAGCTTAAGTTGATACTTCTCCTGACCTTTGTGATAGAACCATTATTAAATCCAATATTTCTAAAATCTGTACTTCTAAATGTATGACTGTCTTTAATATATGGACATGTACCAAGGCAGAACCACCCAAGTCACTGGTACTTGAAAGGAAGCTCAGTCAAACCAAGCCTAGATCAGTTCATCAACAAGTTATTTGTAGACTTTAAGTAAACAAATGATTTCAGATATAACCTCCTACATATCTGGATATTTTGTTATACAGCATTGATATAAAAATAAGTCATCAATATAGTTTACTGTATGCAAAAAAATGTCTGTGTGGATAAAAAAATTTAGTACAGAGGTCTTACTCTAGTTAAAGAATCAGACACGGAATGTTCAAGAAATACTTGAAAGAAAGGTATTTTTAAACATCATCCACAATTAGAAGAGATTTGGGGTAGTAAGATATTTTAATAGATTTTAAAATAATTCATGGTTCTAAATTTTCTACTTAGAAAAACTATTAACTGAAAATAATCAAGTATGTAGGAAGTGATTTAATTTTCCTTTTAATATTATTAAAGTATACATATTCTCAATATAGTTTTCCCTAAATTTCACTGAATTGATGAGTAATAATATAAAAATAAGTAGAGTCCACAGCAATTATTAAAAAAATCATTTCTCTAGTGGTTATTTTTATGTCAAATTGGATAGGCCATAGTAACCAGATACTTGGTCAAACAGTAGTCTAGGTATCACTGGTATTTTTAAGGTAAGATAAAATATTTAGGTCAGTAAACACTGAGAAGAGCAAACTGCGATCTATAATGCATATGGACCACAGTTAAGTCTTCAAGTTGAAAGTCTTAGGAGAAAAGTTCTGAGGAAGAAGGAATTCTCTCTCCAGCTTGCTATAGACAGACAGGAGCTATAATACTAACTCTTTGCTGTTTCTCAACCTTCAATTCTGTTTGTCATGCCAGGACCACAACTTCATGAGTCAACACACACACTCACACACAATTGTATTGCATTTGTTGTGTTTTCTTTGAAAACCCTGACTAATGCAGACCCATCACTAGTCAGTTAAAGGTTTTGAAGCATCCTGGATCAGCTTATGATTTCACATACATGGGCTATATAGAGAAACCAAACAAACAGATGAACTAAATGAAACAAAAATAACTTTTAGATTATAAAATCAACTATACCAGAAAAAGGAAGAGGATTAGATAAACCTAATAAAAATGAGTCAGTTGCATGGCAAAGGAGAAAATCAGATTTTTACTGAACTTAATGTAATATAAATATATGTTGATATTTAATGATGCACATCTGAAATCTTTATAATGTTTTAGTGCAATGTTACTTCAACTTAATAAAGAATTTAATGAATTTAAATTGAGAAAAACCAGAATGAGAAATCCTCAGAAAAAACACAGTATCGTAGAATGGGAGGTGAAAGCACATTACAGATTTCTAAATTGAGCCCTGAGACTATCATAATACTTCAGTGGCACAGGAGCAAGAAATAGATAACAAGAGCAGTCTCTGGGCTGACTGCTAAATAGGGATGAAATTTCCTCTCATTACCAATCAAATGAATATTAAAATGAAATGTTATCTGATTGGGAAAGGTGAGCATATTGGTAATTGTCAAGGATGTTTATTCACTATAAAATCACATATTTAAGATACTATGATTTTGCTTTTGATAAAATAGCTTTCATCTGGAGAAAATTAAAATTAGCAAAAGTATATAGTGAAATTGACATAAGCTTGACTCTAGGACTGTTTACTTTTTATTGCACTTGAAAAGATTATAAGTTTAAGAAAAATAAACTTCTATCATTTATAGCTTAACTTAAAAACCTACATAATCTTAGAAGTCTATCAAGCTCCCTTGAGTTTCTCTGTTATTCTGTAAACTGGATCAATATTTTCTCCCCTGTGCTTGAAGCAGTTCTTTTTTTAACAAAAGAAAAAGAACAAGATATACTTTTCCATAGAGTTACCTAAGATAAATATTTGAGTCTATAAAATCAGATTTTAAGTTTTACAACTAGTATTCTTCAGCTCTTTTTATACTTTATTCTGGAATTGAAGTTTTACTACTAGTAAAATAGAATTATCCCTGTATCTTCCCACAAAAGATTATTTATTATTATAAATTTATGGTTTTTTTAGATGCAGAAAGCATGATGCTGACTAGAAAAATTTAGAGTGCTGTATGTTTACAATCTTTTGGTGATTTTGTTACTATTTATGGGTGTATTTTTTCCAGTGTATTTTATCACTTTCTAAAGCATTTTTTTTCTTTGAATACCTATATTTCTACAGAGGTGGTTCATTCTTTCTTGCTCTCTCTCTCTCGCTATCATGTAAAATTTTTAAAATATATTAATAGGAAAAAGTACTGTAATAAATATAAAAGTTGAAAGAAAATAATCTCCATCTCCACAATCTTCTTCCCTAATGAGGAAAAATAAAGTTATCTACCAAATATCTGATGACAATTTTCTGATGATTGATTCATCATCAAAAGCATGGTGTTTCTCTTTTCTTGTGATATCTACACATGGGAAAAATAAGTAATTTGAAGAATGACCATATTTAATTTTTGAAAGCGACACAGTATAATTTATTTCTAAGACCATAATAAAAGTGACACAAACCTACAGTCTAGTGAAGGTGCCAAAGATAAATTTTGTATAATTCATACTAATGAGTACATCAGTGTGTATTTTAATCACCATCATAATGAACTGAAGTGTTTTTAAACTGCATATTAAACAATAGTGTATTTAATCATATTCAGTGACAAATAATCATATTAAGTTACTTAGTTCATAGGGTCTTAAGTAATTTTATGTATAAGACTAGAAATATTAGTTTTTCCTAAATTCTGATAATAACTGCTTTTGATAGATTAAATATGGTAACAATAAACAAGATAGACATGAAAAATTTCATGTGAAAGTCATCTCAAGTGAATTCTAATGGTCATATTATAGTTCTTCCATAAAATGTCTACAATAAAATTGCTGACAGAATTTTATAATCATTATTATTACAAGGTTAACAGTGACACAGATTTCATTTTCATTTGTCAACAAATAATTTGGGTCATGAAAATTATGTATGTAAAATAAGAAAATTGTCCTAAAATTACTTTATAAATTAATCGATTCAATGCCTGAAGACATTATATGTATCTGTTCCCATCTCCAAATGTGTGTGTGTATACATCTCTAAAATAGATACATCTATTATATACATATCTCCAGAGATTCAGAGAGGGGGAATTAATTCCAACACAAAGCACAAAATCATCAAAATATTAGAAGTTCGTTAAGATTTAAATTTGAAAAAAAGTGAACAGATAACGTGGAGAAAAAGAGGAAATAGAGAAAGAAGCAATAGGTTTGTGGAATATTTTCCATTTTTGGAACTACAAAGTGAAGTTAGCCAAAAATTCAGAGACAGACTTACGACAAAAAGTCAAAGTGCCCATAAAAACTAAATTGACTTACTTGTCTCTGTTGCCTTGAAACTGATTCCCTTCCCTGATATGGAAAGTTTAGCAGAGGAATTACTTGAAAACCAAATAGTAGTCATTGAAATCTGAGAGAGACCTGGAGTCCAGAAAGTGCACTTTGTGACAATGTCCCAGATCTACCTGAAAGAACACAGGAAGATCAATTTGAAAGAATTCTTTCACCCCCATGTTCACTGAAACATTGTTTACAATAGCCAGGATATGGAAACTGCCTAAATGTCCCAAAACAGATGAAGAGATTAAGAGGATGAATGGATTAAGAAGATACACACACACACACACAGGAATCTATTCAGCTATTAAAAATGATAAACTTGCCATTCATGGCAATTTATATGTGGGATAGAAAAAAACAAAATAAAGGGTCAAATAAAACTAAACTAGGGGCCTCCCTGGTGGCACAATACGTTAAGCAATGCACTATGAAGCAGACCACAACCACTGCAGCACGCGTCCAATCCCTGCCACTGGCTGGGGAGGGGACCCATATGGTGTGGTGGACTTCTCCTCCCTTGCCCATTGCTCCCCTCAGCAGTGTATTTCAGTAGATCTGCCTGTTCTGTTGCCTGCTCTGTCTGTGGTGGACCCTCTCACCCCCCGCATCTCTGGCCTGTACTACAGTTCTTGCATGCATAAATAAATAAATCTTAAAAGAAAAACCCAAAAACTAACAAAAAATAATAACCCTTGAAACCTGACTGTGGAATAGGAGCAAACAGAGGGGAAAAGGGAGGAAGAAGAGGAGGGATGAGAACCAAGGGACTATGGTGGTGGACTATGTGTTTTTTGGTAGCGGTGCACTATGACAACGACGCCTGAAGTGGGGGATCCTATACTTCTATTATAGAAATAATGAGGCAATCCAATAATAATCCAATGAAAATATTAAAAAAGAAAGAAAATGTCCCAGGTCATGTTTGAATTGTGCTACTGTTTCAAAGATGGAATTATGTGTTCAAGTGAGAAACTGAACCAGAACACATAGGAATATACTTTTTTACCTAGCTTATTTTACCTAAAATATTACTTGATAATAATCTGTGTTGCTTCATCTTGTTGATAAAATGAATTGTACAGAAACTTAAAAGAATTTTTTAATCTATATAAGTAAACTTTGGGTAGGAATTATTAAAATGACAAACATAATGTTTCATTTACTCACTTCCTAATAAAAATTCTTTCTCAACTAGGTAGAAAAGTTGTGTCTGCTTACCGAGGTAGAACATTACTATGCTGTATGTAAACATGAATTTTCTCAATAAAGTCATGTGTCTAGGACTTTTATAAAGTATAAATAGAAATGGAGACAAAGGGGTTAGCCAAAACAATTGAGTCCATATTATTTGCTATAATTTAGACAACAGGAAATAATCCTGACATTTTGGTTAGTTTGAGAATTTAATGCAGTTTATTATGTGGTGGAGATATGAACCAAATATAGACTAAACCTGGGATTTTTCTTTAATGGGAAAATTTAATTCCAGGAAGATTATTTTGGATAATGGTTGGGAATAAGGACAAACTAGTCACTCTGCTATGTTAAAACATTGCCCTAAGGGGAGAAAGGGATTTTAAAATGTGCTTAAGGTGATATATTGGTAATAGTGGAATAATATGTATTTGACAAGGAAAATCACATGGCAACTTGACAAAAAAATTATTTAAATACAGTAATATTTTATTCTTTTCCCCAACTACTCAATATCTCAGAGGGTGCTTCTACCATGATGAACTCCATGTTCTCTGTTAGATCATTTAAGCCTGATTAAGTCTTTATCCTGCATCTCTGCTTCTAATTTTTCCATTTAATAAAGCTGGCTCCATTCTTAATTTCAATAATTCTAACATTAAAGGATTAGATTAGGATTAGGGAATTGGGAGAAGATATAAAATATAATAATCAGAAAAATTCAAGTTATAAACTGCAGAAGTAGAAAAAAGACTGAATTCAGAAAAAGAATTGGCAGAAATAAGCCAAAAGAGCTGTAATACTGCCACCTCATTCCCATAAAGTCCTATTATCAATAAAACTATATTGTTGGATATGAAAATATTTAGCATTGGTTTACTACAAATTTTGTTTCTATAAAATAGGCATTCATTCCTCTGCTAATCTAAATTTACTTTTGATACTATTGCACCTCCATTCATTTCTTATTTATGAAGTATTCCATATATTCATTGATATTGATATAGTAATATCTATTAATGCTGAAATGCAGCTGAAATTAGAATCTACCTAATATCATTTGTAGCTAAAAATCTGAGTAAGCTTGACTCTACCCCATAGCTGCAAACATGGGTCAGTAAACCCTTTCTTCACCAGTCACGGACATTCAGAGATTTATAAGACTCTGCTGACTTTTATTGGTTGAAGGATAATTGCTTGACCCAAGTGAGATGAAAGAGACTTAGTAAAAGAATTTGGTTGGAATCACTGAGACAGAAAATCTTTATTTCCTTAGGAACAGTTAACTATAAAAGTAATATGTATTTGGAGTTGCTAAAGGCTATCAGGTGGAGAAGCTTACATGACGAAGAATCGACTCACAGGAATTATGAAGCAGAAGATGTAGAGAGAGATTCAATCGACAGTGTTATTTGAGCTTCCACTTTAAGCTAAATAAAATGCCAAAGTGAATATGAATTTTGAAGTCTTAAGAGACTATAAGGTCTCATTATTACTTAAACCAATTCAAGTTGATTTTCCATCATATGAGTACAAAGAATCATGAATAATGAAATGGTGAAATAATTAAAGATGATATTAAATTATTAACATTATTTCAATAATGAAATGTTACTGAGCATGGCTTCATTACAGCAAAATTAACTCTATTACTTTACTTGGTAATATATAATCTTTTAAAATATTTAGAAAGCACTAGGAATAAAGAGTTTGTGTTTAGTAGAAGATATGTCTACATTGCACGTGAAACAAAGCAAAAACAAAACATAATACTCAAAATTTGTTTAAGGAAAAATACTGAGCAAAAAAAATTGTGGAAAAATTCCAAGTATTTAATTTTCTTTATATCAAAATCTGTTGAAAAAACTTTTAACACTATTTTAAATTCTAGTAACACTGGCAGTTCATTTTCTGATACAGTTCTGTTCATAAGCAAGTAATGTGATCATATGTCCGGTCATCTAAACCGAACAAATTAAAAAAATGGGAAAACTGGAAAAGGGGGAAAGGGGAAGTACCTAAGTATACTCACTTGGTTCATTGTAAACTTTTAGATAAAGAAAGAGTAGGAAGTTGGTTCTAAGGCTATGTAACAAGAACCATTTTAATTAAGGAAAAATGTAGTTTAATGCTATGGTGAATTTAGCAACTGTTGACTTCATAAAGCCTAATTTTGAAAACTTGTCTTAACATGTTTTAGATTAGTTTATTGTATTCTGAACATATACTTTGAACCCAATCAAATTGTAATTTAGAAATCCAATTTACTTGTAGCTTAAGTTCTGAATCAGGAGTTATGTGTTTGGAATCTCTCCACCAATCTACAGGACCATGGCATAAAGTGACTTTAAAAATATAAAAGTTTTTCTGAGTCGGGTCTCCCTGGTGGCGCAGTGGGTTAAGCAACGCGCTATGAAGCAAACTGCAGCCACTGCGCACAAGTTCAATCCCTGCTGCCGGCCAGGGAGAGGACCCACATGGCACAGCAGACTTCTGCCTCGCTCACTGCTCCCCTCAGCAGTGTGTTTCAGTCAGTTTGCCTGTTCTGCTCCCCGTTCTGTCTCTGGTGGATCCTCTCACTTCCCTGGACTCTGCCTGTACCCTAGCTCTTGTATACATAAATAAATAAATCTTAAAAAAAGTTTTTCTGAGTCTAAGCATAATTTAGTTACCTCTGAAAAATACCTATTTTTTTCTTGGAAAATGTAAGACTTTTCCCTTCATAGTCTAACATTTTTAATTCAGGCTGGACTTATTTCAATTATGCCAAACTGAGATTAATATTTTCCAATAAATGTTTTCATGATTTACCTAAAATAAGCTAATAGAGTCCCTAAGATTTAGTTGTTGCTAATATTCCTTTATAGTTTGTAAGAAATAAATGGTTATTTTGTTATTTTAGTACAGTTGGCAAAATTAGTGTTATAGTTCTTGTGTCCATTAGTTACCTAATGTAGGATTCATGTACATTTTTTTGTGTCTTCTTATCTTCAAGCAGATGCCTGACAAGTAGGAGTTTAACACACAGTGAATGAATAAACAAACACCTACTAAGTCATATATTGTCATGCTTCTTTATTATACATTATCTCTGTGTATTTGCAAGAAATTATGAAGCTTCTTATAATAAAAATGTCATCAGCCAGACAAGTTGTTTTTTGATTTATGATTAACAAATCAATATTCCTCTGTGTGAGTGGTATTATTTATGTTTATTTTATTGAAGGCTGTTCTCCACTATGTGGAAGTGCAATTATCTAGGGGGAGGGAGCCCTTCTAACATCATAACATTATGAAATTTATATCACTTCCCTGAGTTAAAAAAAAACAACAACAATAATTTAAATTAAGCAAAGGCTACACTAGCAAAGTATAATGAAGCAAAAGCTATAAAATGAGTTCTAAGTTGTATTCTTTTAAGAGCCCATTAAAATAGCAGAGAAGCTATGTATTCCTTTAGCTTAAAATCTGGTATATATTTGAACAATATCATATTACTAAGGTAAAAATAAAAATCTGTAGTAATATTGGAAGTTTTTTGATTTTGTGACTGAAATGAGAAGCATAACAGAGTTCTAGACTATATTGGTATTTAAAATAACCAGTTAAAGTCTGGCCTTGTGAAATTACAAATATGTAAACTCTCTTGTAAATTAAGAATGAAGGTAGAGGGCCCTCCCTGGTGGCGCAGTGGGTTAAGCAACGCACTGTGAAGCAAACCGCAGCCACTGCAGCACGAGTTCGATCCCTGCTTCCGCTGGGGAGGTGACCCACATGGCACAGGCAGACCTCTCCTGCCTGGCCCACTGCTCCCCTCAGCAGTGTGTTTCAGTCCATCTGCCTNTTCTGCCCCCTGCTCTGTCTGGTGGATTCTCTCACCTCCCCACACCTCTGGCCTGTACCCCAGTGCTTATATACATAAATAAATAAATCTTTAAAAAAAAAAAAAAAGAATGAAGGTAGAAACAATAAAATCACAATAATATTATTTGATTGGACTAACTTAAATAGGGAGGTTTAACCATCAAATAGTCATAGCTGCCTTGTGAGATTATCCAGTTGAATATTTTCTATAGCTTATGTCCTTTAATAAGAATGATTATCCTGTTAGAAGGCAATACTTATTCTCATTGTACAAATGAGTTTATGTTTTACAACACACTTCACCTATTGTTAACTCATTACAATGAATTATTAATATATGCCCAGATCACCACATGTTCTTTGTTGAATAAAATGGGGAACTGAAAAAAACATCTATAATATGTATCAAGACTTCAATGATAACTTTGGCTCCCCATGCAGATTTATTTTCAAACACAGTTAATTGTATTTACCAGTCTCCCAAAGGACATTCTGAAAGCCCCAAAGAAGGAACCATCTTTAAGTTACTTATAGTCCTTAAGTATGTAACACTAACCAGGATATAGAAAACATTTAATATTTGATATAGATGTCCAGTTGACTTTATGTTATTATTTTCCTGATTAGCTAGTGTATTAATTGTACAATAGGCTTATGAGATTTGTTTTTCTGCACAGTCATTAACACTATGTATAATATTTATCTTTTTAATGTTTAATCTAAATTTTATTTCCTATTGTGGATATCTAGTTTGAAAACATTCATAAGTTACTTGCTTGTATCTTCTGACTATATATAAATACAGTTATCCTAACTGATATTTTAAATGATAATATATATTGAAGTTTTGTCTACTATAAATGATATAAATTAATTTATTTCACATATGTAATTGTGAAAATTTTACACATTTTATAAATTACTTTATTTACAGTTGCAGTAGCAGCTATTTATGGTATAGTATTTTTTTGTCTTTGTTTTTGAGTTGCATGTGTTTATATGAAAGGGGAAAGGAATAATGACTTCAATTCTCAGGTTCTTAATTTAATATGCTTTGTTTCAAATATAACTTTTATTAGACAGAATTTTCTTATATTGTTTACTTGAACTATTCCTGAATCTGTATCATGTTTACTACAATAATATATTTACAGCTTGATGTTTTTTTTAAAATCTCGTTATTCATTTTTGAAAATTTTCTGGTTATTTTTACTTCTTAAAAGTCTCAATATTATAATCATTTATAAACTTTAGAATTGTGTTTAGATTTTTGCAATTGTGTAGATACATTTGGATTAAATTTACAAATTGTTAATGTAATTTCCCATACGAACATTTTCATTTATTTGGAATTTCTTTCAAAGTATATGAAGTGTTATTATATGAAATATAGTTCTGGACACCATTTTTAATTGTTTTGTGTTTTAATTTTATATGATTGCATTAAAAGACCTTGTCATCATATTCTCTAAATGTTTATGAATTATAAAGCTGTTTGGGTGGCTAACTAAAAATTCTTTCTTACCTATTACTTATAGATTTTCCAAAAATATATTATTTAATTAATAAATGTTGATAATTTGATATTTTAAATTTTAATGTTTCTCTTTTCCTATATTTTATTTGATACATCTTTGTATCATTAACTGATTAAAAAAAGATAGGAAAGCTGATGCACATTGTTCAGATAATACAAAATAAATTTCTATTTCTAAGGAACCAAAATTTCAAAGAAGTCATCTATTCTAATCTATGAGATCATTCAATATGTCATCTTACAAAATTTTCCAAGAAGAAAAAAAATATCCCACAATAAGCTGTCCTTTTAACAACAACAACAAAAATAGTAACACTAATAAGGAAGATCTGAGTAAAAACTTGACCCACTGCAGGCACTGACCATAGCCAGGTATCTAGAGAACCAGAAACTGTGGTCAATAAGAGAATACTCCTACTATTTGAGGGTGCCTTTTCTGTAAACAGAACATAAAAGTTCAAACAGAACGGGATATTGTAAATGGGCTCAGAGGCCTGAGATAGAGGGAGAGATACTCTCTGTAACCAAAATCCACACTTTGTAACACGTTATTGAGATCTCTATCTTTTTTGTTTTGTTTTCTTTTCCTTCAGTGACAAAATGTTTCAAGAAAATTCAGTCTAAAAAGCAATGTGCCCCATACTTCTGGCCTGCACACCAGCTCTTATATGCATAAATAAATAAACCATTAAAAAAATGGGATATTTTCTAGTCATCCTTTAACTTTACTTGAATTAAAAAGCTACATCCTTGAATTGGGGAAAGTAAGTTAGAGTTGGGGCAGTGGGGACCAGAACATAAAAACTTAGTGTTTTCAACATTTCTTAATCATCAAATTTACTTGCAGCATTATATGAATATAGAGTTCTCAAAGTCCCTGTTAAGTGTATAATTCCTGTTTTTTTCTCTGAATGTAATATATATGTAGCTTTATCTAGGTATTGTTCATGTTCAGAATGTTTGAGAACTAAATGTGACAGAGAAGAAACACTAGGCAGGTACACAATGCTGCTTTGTCCATCAACCATCATCTAATACGGAAATGTCTTTCAGAGCAAAATCTTAAAGAACCTAGGTAGGTCTGTTTTATTATCTTAATTATTGGTACTTTTGTTAGTTGAACCCTTTAAGACTTCAATTTTGATTATAAAATATATTTATTGGAGACCTGGGTAACTTGATGCCTGGTATTCCTTTAAAAAAAAACCAAAACTTATTTTTACAATAATAAATCTCTTCCAACCACTACTGTGGACTGGTGGCACAAAGAGGCCAAAAGACAGATGGAACATAAGATCAGATTTACTCAGGCACTTTTAAAAATGTGAAGAAAACAGTCTTTTTAGGAAACTTTATACATAATAGAGGACCTTGTTTCTGAACAAATTCTTTCAGAACACGTAGGAGTCAGAATCTTGACTGATTTCCAAAGAAGTTTCCCTAACTCTCTGTGGTGACAGGCATGCTAGAAAGAGAAGGAAGAGACTGTCTCATTGCATCAAATCTTGTCTGATCATTGTATGGGTTAATAGATTTCCTATTTGACAATTGATTGTTATGTGTCTTTTTAGAAGTCAACTTCTATTTGCTTTGCTTGAACATAGAAACTCACCGTTTATAATTACACATATCACTTTTTTCATTTCTTTTTGTTTCTGCATTAAGAAAAGCATATCTTTACACAGAAACAGTGGTAGAGAAACTATTTTATAAAGACATTGAAAGTTGTTTTCTATAGCTGAAGAAACTAGCAGCATCAGCCTGTGATGGTAGAGCAGCACAGAACCCTTGACATCGTATGAATTAGAATCAAATCCTGAATATGATAAATCTCTTAAGACCTTCCACATGTAATGTTTTTCACAGTCATCACCACCAACACTGGCTTATTTTTATGATCCTTAGGTTATTATTACCAGTATTATTAGTCTCCTTCACATTTAGCTAGAGCAGATTAGATGTGACAGCCATCTGTTTTTAGGGTAAAATCCATCATGTCTTCTAAAATTCTTTAAAATAATCTTCTAACAACTTCTCAGTAATTTTATTGTTAGACTAGACTAAATTAGACAACATAATATATCCATCTTCTTTTAGTTAACCTTACAAAATCACAAACATAAAAGGTTGAGGCAGCTAGCAGAGAAAAACCATTTCTGCTGGAAAGAATGTTGTCTAGGAGAGTTGTTTGGAAATCTTACTGCCTTTCATAAATAATGATTTTAGAAAATGCAGTCCATTAAATCATAGCAAGGCAGAAAATACCTGTAAAGCAGTGGAGTTTACTAGTCCACTGTCCCCTGGTCACCTTATCTATCCCTTGATTTACTTGAGTTAGGAGTTCAAATTATTAATGTTTTATCCATGTTGAGAGAAACTAAAGGATTTTAGCTGTTACCCTGTTTCAGTGATTATCATCAGTACCAGAAAGCAAAGAAGGTAGCAGTGGTCTAAAGCAATTGCCTAAAAATAATTTCCCTGAAAACCAGTGTTCATAAAGTCATTTTTCCAAAAGTCAATTTTTTTAAATGACAACTTGTTCAAAACAGGCAGACAATTCCTTACACTGTATTCATATTAGCTATTTTACCCTCAGGGACTGGGTATTAAGAACCACAAGGCAGAGTTTCAGTAGGATAGGGGTCCAGATCCAGTCAAGGGCAATGTAGAAGATGGTGTAAGAATTACTAACAGAGCTCCAAAGATCTTTTTGAGAAAAGGAAACCCAGCAGATGAACATAGTGTTAGCTTAGAACATCGTTCAACAGGGCTGTCATTTCATCCCACCCTATGAAAGAGACATCATAAGGAAAGCCAAGTGTCAAAAACAGCTAGCTGCTACAAGACAATTTCCTGGGATGATAGAAAAACTGTCACTTTCTCTTCAGGCTACATGCTTCATGAGGTAGAGCAGGAAGAAAAACTCATATCTGTATATTTTATACCTAGACCCATGTGTACTCTATTATCCACTCAACCAGCATTCGAAAAATGCAAAATGAATGGATAAGCCAATAAATATAAGGCAAATAAATAAGTTAAAGTGATAGAGGATACATAATAGATGAAAAAAACAGACACTCAGAGAGAATTGTTTTCTGACAAATTCAAATGTATAAATTTATCTCCTTTTTAATAGTTTAAAACATCTTTCCAAACCTGTTGATTTACCATCTGTAGAAGGATGTTACATATGTAGAAAGTGATGGTTCTGTAGTTGTACCCTATAAGTCAAGACTGAAAAGACCTTTGTAATATTCTTTAATTGACTGTTCATGGTCTGTTGTAAAATTTCCAAAAATATACCAGAAATTGGAATGCCATATTTTTCACTCTAGTATTAAAAATAAAAGATTTATTTATTTTATTCATGCATACAAAAACTGGAATGTAGTACAGAGGTGTGGGGTTGAGAGGACCCACCAGAGACAGAATGGGGAGCAGAACAGGAAGATCGACTGAAATTCACTGCTGAGGGAAGCAGCAAGTGAAACAGGAGAGCTCTGCTATACCATGGGTCAGCTCCCTGGCCTGGTATTGAACTCATGCCACGTAACTGGCCATAACTTGACCATGTGAGATTTTATCCCCTGAGCACCAGGGAGCCCAGGACTTTTTTTTTAATTTAGCAAAATTTAGAAAGAAATTGATCTGGCAGGTAACAAGCAAAAAGCTTTTCAAGTATGACAGTATGGGGACTCAAGGAAGGGAGATCTGATGTGTCTTCTTCATTTTTTTTTTCCCAAAATTTTGTTTTGCCATATAGTTGCTTAGTAATAATTTTCTGTTTGTTCATTCTTAAATAGAAGGTTAAATAGCTTTTCTCCTGGAAGCTGATGATTGAGTTCAAGTTTCATATTCTTATCCAGGTTTTAGACTCAGAAAAATTAAGAAAAAATATCATTGAACTAGCTATAACTTTTTTGGAGAGGAGGGAGTTGTAACAACATCTACTTTTCCTGTGTGAGATAAAGAGTAATCTGAAATGAAGGGGTGAAACTTTTTTTCTTTTATATCTTGAAAGAGTGTGTCCACCAATACAAATTATTAACAATTTTAAATCAAAATTTCCTTTTTTGAAATACACAAAAAGGTCTATGTTGTTGAGGTAACTGTTATTAATGGATCAGCATGTATTCTTCATCCATTTTGTTTATAAAGCAAGCACTGAGCTTGACAGGGCAAATGGATAAAAGGATAGTTCCTGTGCCAGATCATAGGCTCAGTTTTATCCGAACCTAAATGAGAACAAGTGAGACATATATTATTCCTTAAGAGGAATAATTATTCAGAGGAATTTTATTCCTTTATTAATACTGAAAATTTCAAAAGATTTTCAAACCAGCAATATTTGGTAGACATGAAACAACAAAACTTGGTAGGCAAATGAACCAGTATATAAAATTCCCAGTAATAAGACTATAGCATGAAAATCAGGTGGGTGACTATAGGATTAAACAGATATTTGCTGAAATGACCTGAATAAAAATAATGATTTGAGACCAAAAATACAATTTGTTTTCCCTTTTTCCTTTCCATTTCATGAAAATCTCTAGCTTTTTTATGTAACTACTTACAGACTAAACAATAAAGTCATGTATATTATCATTGCCTTATTTCAAAATGTAAAAATAAGCAGAAATTTACCGAGACAGTGTCCATTCTTATAAGCATTATATTCCTAATTTTGATTGTAAATGTAAAACCCATATCTCTTTCCAAATCAGTAGTCTTACACTTTTTTTTGGTTGTCAAATGGAAATTTTAATCACAGACTACATGGATACTTTCTTTTAGAACTCATCCTTGAATTACCTTAAAATCCAAATTATCATTCATAAGCCCTCTTCTGTAACTTACTAGAAGCCTAAAAAGACTTAGGAGAAAAGTATATATATGAGGTTAATAAAATCGAAGACATTTACTAGATATCTGACCTGTACATGAAATTTCTATTGGAAATATCCTATAGCCAACTGACCAATGTAAGTTAATAACCTAACCACTTGTAAGCGTTTGATGTTGATAGTGCAGATGTAATTGAGATTGAGTGAGTTTTCTAATAGCTCCATCAAATGCAAATATTTAGTGGTCAGACAGAAAAATGAGTCTAATCATCTACAGACAGATCTAGTTTGAAACACAGGGTAGAAGTCATTAATATAGTAGCTGAAGTTACTGAGGGTGATGAATTCACCCAGATATTAAGTGAAAAGAAAAAAGGAGTTAATGAATACTGATTTGGGCACAGCAGACCTCTGCTGTGTCACCCACTGCTCCCCTCAGCAGTGTATTTCAGCCGATTTGACTGTTCTGTTCCCCACTGTCTCTCCCCCCACACCTCTGGTGAAAGCTCTCTCCCCCCACACCACTAACCTTTACCCCAGCTTTTGTATGCATAAATAAATAAAATATTTTTTTAAATAATACTTATTTGATCAGAACTGATCCAATCAAATCATGTTTCCCAGCAAGTAGATATATTCCATGCTGTGGGATATAGCATGGAAACTTGTGGGATTTATGAAATGCAGGGTCAGTAGTTAGGTCATCATTTTGCACAAATTCAGAAAAGTCTATTCCCATACTCTATTTCTAAAAAAAATTTGACTACTGATGCATAAAAACTATGCTATATTAAATCAAACCACATTCTTTACTTTTTTGTCATTAAAATCCTATAGTTCAAACAAAGCCGACCTTGCCACTATGATCATCAGTTGTGTAATCCTGTTCCTTTCTTTCCTGGGAATGTTTACAACATTCAATGTATTTCCTTGTTTATTGTGATTTAATTAAATTATTGTGATTTGAGGTCCAATGCATTTCCTTGTTTTTGTGAGGTCATTGAGTTAAAAGAATTTTCTATTCCTCATATCTTACCAAACAGAGTTAGTGATAACACAAAACACTCTGTAGCTGATAAATGCAACTAAATACTTACATTATGACCATCTTTGCTTCTAAATGCTTTCAATTCCTTAAGAGTATGGAGTCAGTAACATATATATATATATATATATATATTTCTTAGGTATGCATTCATAATACTTATGCCTATGCCATATATTTTTGTTTTATTTTAACTATAGATTTTCAGGAAAATAGTATTGTCACAAAATGCAAAATTCTATGTTAGTGACTTAAAGCAAAGGAAATTAACCTCACACATTTTCAGAATCCAGTTTGAGTCAGCAAGATTCTCACCTCTGTGGTCACTCAGAATCCAGGTTCTCTCCATCTTATACTGTCATCTGAGCATGGGATTCCACTTTGCTGTAACAAGAAAATAGAATGGTGCTTGTAACTGCCTCAGAACACAAGTTGTATATATTATCTGTTCTTCACCCAGTGATTAAAACTAGGCATATGGTTCTGAAATGGAAGGCACATTGGAAAGAAGATGGAATATTTACTGAATACAAAGCATCTGCCATACCAGGCTATAGACTAGATTAGACTCAGGGATCTGTATTTCCTATAAAATATTCCCTTTATCTGATAGTATTTGGTTAATGGACAGTGGCTTCAGACATTCAACCAGACTTAATTAATCTTCATTTTCATATTATTCTATCACAGGTGTACACTAAAAAAAAATTCAACAAATCTTGACTCAATAGCAATTTTCCATAATTTCATCAATTATTCATCTTAGGTTTCATTTATGCACCTGTTGTGTCATTATCTGAGTTTACTCTAACATTAGGTTTCAAATTGAATAGACCATTGCATAAGTGACAATGGCACTAATTTAGAGGCTTATTGCTGCAATATTATTCACCATAAGAATAATATTATTTGGATGCTTTTATCTTTTGAAATGAACTTGCTACAAAATATGTCAATAAAGTCATTAAGTTGTTTCTAATATTTAAAGAGAATTTTTCAGTGCCATGACGCTGATACTTAGAAATACTGATGACAATTGTGTTGATGGGCCTAAATGCCCAAAGTAGATGACTGGATCAAGAACATGTGCCGTACATACACAATGGAATGCTATTCAACAATCAGAAAGAAACTCATGCCACCCACAGCAACTTGGATTGAGCTGTAAGGGACTTAGTAAGATAAATCAGAAGGGTAAAGAAAAACATCAGATGGTTTCACTTATAGGTGTAATATAGAGGAACCAAAAACGGAACCAGGAAAATAAAACTAATAACAAATAAAACAAAACTAGCAGGCAATTATAAGTCAGAGACATTTTGCAGGGGAGGAGGAAGGAGAGGGATCAAAACAGAAGAGGGAAGAGCACAAGGGACTATGGTAATGGTGCACAGGTGAATTGGTGGTGGGAATTTTATGAGGGCTACACCTGAAAGGAGAAAGCAAATATCATACAAAATTGAACAATGATATAAATATATATATATGTTTTTTCTAGAAAAACAAAGAAAGAAAATCGGGTTGGTAAGTACTAAATTTGCCACAATTTTTTAAGTATTAAAATACTGGAAATAGCAAATATTGGTTAAAACTATACTTTATATCAATAATATAGAGATCAAAAAGTACTACTGTTTAACACAATAAACTGAATTTAAAGTAGCTATTCTTTCATATATATGAGAACTTATTGTGATTTCTAAAATTCATTTTAAAAAACAGTTAACAGCTCTTTATGACTTGCTAAATTTGTTAAAAATGCTAAAGTGAAAAATATGGCATTTCAATCTCTGGTATATATTTGGAAATTTCACAATACCATGACCAGTTAATTAAAGACTATTAAATATGTTTTTTCAACCTTAACTTCAAGGACACAACTATGGAATCATCACTGTGTGTATAACATTCTTCTGTCAATGGTAAATCAACAGGTGTGGAAAGACATTTTAAAGATTTAAACTATGAAAAAGGGGAGAAATTTATTAAGTGGAATTTGTCAGAAAATCATTTGTTCTATCTTAATTCAAGCATAAATGTCTATAAAGAACATTTTTATACTTTAATACTGTATTTTTAAATTGTCTAGTACTGTAAAATATTAGTAAGAAGAGGTAAAATGGTCTACAATTAGTAAAAAGAGGTACATTTTACTAAAAATTTGAATGCAAGATAATTCACTAGTCAAGTTGCACATATTATTTTAAAGACAATATGGTTTATTAAAGCCATATGATTTTGAGGTTATGGGAAGAATCTAATTTAAGCCTAAAAAACACAATTTTTCATTTAACCATATATATATGTGTGTGCATACATAGATTGATAGATAGATATACATACACATATACACAAAATCATCCAATTTAGACATTTGAAAGGAGGGTTTAATCTAAATTGCTAGTAAACCCTGGTTTCATATGGTGGGAAAGGAGGGGAGCCAAAAGCAGCACAGTCTTATTTTGTGTGTGTGTGATATATAGATATATATATCACAAAGACAGATTTTTTTCATTCACCCTCTTTGAGAAGTTATCAAGTATGTGAAAATCACTTTAAAAAAGAGACATTCAAGAAGGCTCCATGGTCCTGGAATGACAAGAGGGGAAATCCAGTTTAAAAAGGATGATCTTGTCAACGACATCAAATTTTGGGAAGATTGAGATGTTAGTTTTATTTATTCAGCCTGAGATGTTAGTTTTATTTCACAATGTAGAGATGACATAACTTTATCAGAGCTTGAACACAAACAATAGAAGTTTTAAGAGAGGAAAGGATGGTAGACTGCTTTCATGAAATATCAGTATGTAGTTCCAGTTTCTGCAACCTATGAACCTAGCTATGTAGAACATTGGAATGAATGATTCTCATGAAAACTTCAAGAATCCAAGAAGCTGATCCTGATGCTATGAGCTGCCTAATCATAATAATTGTGATTTCAAAGATCTCATGGCAACAGTTGTTTCTCAGTAACGGTCCAAAGTCAATAGAAGCTTCTACTGATGTTTTAAATTGTCAGAATTTGCCATCACAGAACACTGACTTTTATTTCTCTTCCACTTGACAATACTTGAATATATGTCTTTCATTGTTTGGACCTAGGGCCAAGATATCTGGAAACATAGTTTCAGGATGCTCCCCCAAAATGCTAAAAAGAAAGCTGAAGGGGACAACAGAAATAATTCAGCACAATGACCCTCAAAAAGTGTTGTAATTGGAAGCCAAATTGCAGGGAACAGATAAATCAACTTGGAACATGAGAGTGTATGCATCAATAGAAGACTACTAATTAAGGTCTGGCAAGCATGCAAACTAAATAAAATGAAGGGAAATTTCCATTTTCCTTCTCAATGATTTTGGAATAGGGATATAGAATGTTAAGATACGGGCAAGAGGAAAAATAAAAATATAATGAGATCAATAGATTAATTCTTGATGGAAAAGGTAAACGGTAAAGTTACAAAAAGCACAGTCAGAAATCAAAATTTCAATTAATAATTTTAATAAGAATTTTTTCCTACAAAATAATTAGAAAGTTCGTTTATTTGTGACAATCTTCTAACACTACTTATTTGTATGATGTTTACATCAGGTGATAAATTTTCTCCAATCTCTTTGCACCTTTAAATTTTCAAGTAGCACACATGTAAAGAATGACAACAGAGGTACTAATATTTGAGGATTTCCTCATATTTTCTAAGTGAATAACATATACATAAAGTATCTCTTAAAAATAACCAACAACATAATGGAAATAGAATGGAAGGAAATTTTCTATTGATTGACTACATGCCAATTTTTCAGATTTGCAAAGCATTAAGTAACATGATCAAGAGATACTGCTATCTACTAGAACCCTATTACTAAGGGAAAAGCTAAAATAAAAAAAACAAATTATAATGCATAAAAGTAGCTTAGCAATCATTATTCTGTAGTCTGAGGAGTTTCAGCATTTTTAAATATATTTAGAGAAGATAGCATGGGATCATGGAGATGGAAAGAGAGTTTATAGGATATATGTTTCTATGGAAAGTTACATTTTGAAATCTCTCAAGATCTCTAATGTAGTACAATGTATTAATTCATTAAAAGATACTGTTCATTAGCATCTTGAAATTGTGATTATCTAGGATTATGTGTCCTGTAGGCTGGTGTAAAATTGTGGTTACAGTCATATCAGGTTGTTATAAACAGATATTTATTATGCAATACTGCATAAAGTGTAAAAATGGTTAGAAGTTTACAACTGGACAATTCCAATATAAAGGAAATATAATCTTCTGAAAACTATAGTCTTTTGTATATGTAAAAATATTAATATATAAAATAATCATCAAAGTAATTCATAAGATAATCATCTTAAATTTGTTGAGTGAAGATTTACTTTAGCTCATGCTTCCATGAAAAGGTAATACATATAGTCATATGTTCAGCTTATGACTAAACATATGTATTATCTATTGCATGTGTTAAAGACATGCACATGATTTTATAACATGTTGTATATGCATAACTAAATTATATATAAATATACTGCATATGTGAATATAGGCATATACATACATACATTTGGTATAGCATAACCAGTAGAAATCAAAACAGATATTGCTCTAACATCCCTGCAACCCTCTTAGAATTACTAACCTAGAATGATGTTTCCACTGAATGATAATGGACAGCAGAATTGGGATGAACACCTGCTTTGATTCAGTTCTAAAAGCTGGTGACACTCCACACACAAAGCAATTTTAAAGAAAAATGTAAAACACTTAAGGATAGACTGAGACAGGAGTTAGCAGTTTGAACTGGTTTGAACTAAACAGAAGTTGTTGAGTTGGGTGTTTATAGTGGTAAAGAGGTAGGACTGGGGAAAGTCTTAGCATAAGAATATCCTCCCTGATGGCAAAAGAAGAAGAGGTTCTTATGCTTAGGCTTTACTATCAACCTGTGCAGATACAGGCCAAAGGAAAATGGGAGATTAGGGCATACAAAGAAGTCAGTGATGTACCATTAAAACTGGAGTCATACTCATTATAACACTTTACCTCCTGATGGTTGATCAATGAGAGAAATGTGCCATATCTTATTTAGCTGAGGCTGAATTAAGGAATAAATTTTAGAACCATAGGACTCTGCAACCATCTATGAGGAAAACAAGAAAAATTTAGAAGAATATAGCATTCAATTACTACCACTCTAAATAGTTGGGGAGATCCAGATGATACATGTGAGATTTGAAGGTATTTGCTCAAATATCCAAATGATATCACTGACTTCAAACTTTTTGATGAAATTTGAGCAGCTAACTTTGCATGTAGATATTTCTTCACATGCATCAAGAAGTTCAATGCACCAAAATTCTATGTATCCAAGAGAAAATGTCATTTAATTTAACAGAAGCCATAATCAGCAGCCATAACTGCTAGACTATGTTGCTTCCATTCAGAGTTTCTGGGTTGAACTGATTTGAGTTATACACTTGAATATTATTTTAGACAGCTGAGTGGCACGATGCCTTTTTTATTTTGTTGCTTGATATTTTGGGTTCCTAAGGCTGCAATATTGCCCGCCCCTTGGTGTTCAGCAGAATAGGTAGTTGACAAGATACATAATACATCTGGGAAAGTACTGATACGGTTTGTTTAGAGATAAGAGTTCAGGAAGACATATTTAGCCCCAAATGCAGACAGTGCAATTCAAAATAAGAGAAAAATTTGAGGCAAATAATAATGGGTTCAGAAGGTCAATAAAACTAATACATTTGGGTGATAAAAGCTTGAACCGAGAATTTATAAAAGTTGCTATATCACCTTTAGTACCTGAATCTTAATGTGAGCAGAGACAGGTATGATATTAATTTTGAGTCTTTGCTATCAAGTTAATACACTTCAAAGTTCTTTACAAAAGGGTTGGTCTTAAATAAGGATTTTTTTTTTAAAGATTTATTTATGCATACAAGCACTGGGGTACAGGCCAGAGGTGTGTGTGGGGGGGGTGAGAGGATTCACCACAGAGAGCAGGAAGCAGAACAGGCAGATCAATGGAAGTACACTGCTGAGGGAAGCAGCGGGCGCAGCAGGAGAGGTCTGCCGCACCATGTGGGTCCCGCGCCTGGCCGGCAGCAGGGATCGAACTCGTGCTGCAGTGGCTGCGGTTTGCTTCATAGTGTGTTGCTTAACCCACTGCGCCACCAGGGAGGCCCAGGAATTACTTTTGTTGCAATTGACTGCATAAAATAACTATACCTCTGGCAATGGCCCAAGAGTCTGTGAAGATGTATAATTAGGAGCAATTGTTGGCCAGGGCATCCTCCAATGCTAATATGACTACCTGCAGTTTGGCATATTGTGCTTAATCTCAGCTCCTATCTTTTATCAAGGACGTTCTAGTTCAGGGATCAAAAGCAATAGTTATATAGTGAGTTTTATTATGTATGATTGTAGTATTTCTACCTTTAAAGTATATGAAACCATTTACTGTTCATTTAATTGATCCCATTCAGTTGCTTGCAAGTTAACAAAGTAGACTAAGAGAGATATGACCTCTCAAATACTGTGGTACCTGGTAAAAGATTGAGGGCAGGAGAAAACACCTTCTATTATAGGCAGAATATGTCATAGAGACCAGATTTGGTTCTATCTTTTCAGTAAAATCTCTGTTTTAACAAGGAGGCCTCCTGAGGATATGCTGAGTTTTTAAGGAGCTTTAAGAAAAAAACCCATGATGTCGTGAACTGATGGCTTAAGATTATCCCAGTTTCAAGTGCTAATGGGTCTGCTAAACAACTAGCAATTGTAGTTTTCATATGACCAGAGCAAGCAGTCTTCTGTGTGATAAGCATTTGCAGTCATTAAGACTTGTCCAGAGACTTCAAGAAATATAAGAGGTAGTTGCAAGAGTTCTTTCAAGAAAGAGTATGCAAGGAGGCACCATGAATATGTCTGCAGTATAGCTTCTTTGCTGGCCTTTGGGCCTTCTGTTATAGAGTCCTTTTCAAAGTAAGATGCTTTATGGGTGACTAAATAAATTCGTAAGTGAGAAGTATGTTGCTTCAGAAGTCAAAAAAATGTAATAGGTACGAGGTCTACTTGAAAGTGGTTGCTCCTTAAAATATTATATATTGAATGTTATCTATATAAAAAAGTGGATGGACCCTCAGGAACCATATAATGCCTGAGAATTTTACTGAGGCAGCATAACTCTGGCCATATGTGGAGAAATAGTCACTGTCTCTCAGTGAGTACCTGTTTGTATGTTTTGTGTGAGAAGACCCAGTAAATCTTGCAGGAGTATTTCATTAATATTGTCATTCCTGCATGCCTGGAAAGAGTTCATTCTCTTTCTATTTTTTTTAATATTATTTGCTTTCAGTAACTAATCTTCTGATGGGCTCATACACTGCGCAGGTTATAAAAGTATTTCCCCTTAGCATTCTAGAGAATGGAGACTAACGCCTGATTGAGATGCACAGCTAATCAATTAGAGTCAGTCTTTTCCCCAAACCCTGCATCTATCACATACACACATTTCATTCAACGACAGACAGATAATTCTGGAGAATGCATGACCTAGAGATCCTTTAAGGAGCGCTCCAATCCTTTGCTCATGTCTTTAAATGCCTAATATCAAATCTCCCTGTTTGAATCTGCAACATTTGAAAGAGGTTTAATAAGACTTAACAAATGCAGCACAGTGCAGCACAACTAGAAGTGCAAGCTTGCCAGCAGGCAGCTAAACCACTCCACAAACTATCTGCAGAGTAAGCCAAGAGTCAGAGGAGAAAAATGTTCAAGGAGTGGTTCTCAAAGCTTGGAACACCCTTCTAAATATGCCAATCATTTTTTTTTTTTTGGTGATCCCTTAGAAGTTAAATGGACTGACACCTGAAATTTAGTTGAAATCATTGTGAAATTCTACACAGTATAAGATTTAAAAGAAATTGTTTTACTTACACAAAGGATTCCTATGGAGAGCTGGTCATCACAAGCAGGTCAGGCTTACCTGGGCAAACTAGAGGGAATGACATGGACCTTTGCAATAATGAGGTTGGCCTGGGGAAAAGACCCAATGCATGGAATTTTTAAATTTCCTTCAGTGTGAAACGAAAAGACACATATGCAAGGCAATTATTTTAAAAAAATCAAAGTGTCTAAATATTGTGCCAAAGAGAAAAGAAATATGAGCCTTTAAAAGACGTCAGTGGTCAAATAACAAAAGAGAATCTTACTCCATATAGCCATAGATATTATCATTCTATAACATTCCAAATCTAAGAAAACATAACTATGATTACATTGCTACTACTACTTTTAGCAATAGTTATGTTAGCACTAGTAATGATATTTATTGTGTGATGTCTAGTATATTCCATGTGCCAGGCAATATGCAAAAAAATTAAGTAGAGTTTATATGTTAATTGTCATGATCGTCATAAAATACTAATATAATTATCCCCAAACTTGAGGGAGATAAGTATTAGAAAAGTCATTTGGAGAACAAAATTTATTCTCAGAAGTTGTAAGATTCAATAATTATTAACAACCATGTATTTTACATTGTAAACCTCTTTCTTCAATTGAACCCCTAGAGAACTTAGAACCCTATATTTCATTTGCTTAGTATCTTTCTGGTTTTGACATTTTATAGAAAGTATGAAAACGCATGAATTCTTTTTTTATTAATATAAAAATTCTTACTGTGCTGATGTAGGAGTTTTTACACACATGTGGGAACAACTTGCTAAGAAAATGCATATATTATATATGTAAAAATATAGACACACAGAATTGCTTATATATTGTTTTTAATGTTAATTTAAATTTATTTCACTTATTCATATATTTTAAATAAAAGATGAATATCAGTGTAAACACTAATGTACTAACCTTTCATATTATAATTTTTGTCTTCACAGTTACTAGCAGTCCCTTCAGGAGGCATAAGTTACTGAGATTTTGGTAGTCTAAACAAGAATGATTATGGATTCACGTTTTCTTTCTTAGGGCATTTTTTTTATTCCCTATTTACAGTTAGAAGCTATATCTTATTTGCACAAACTAACTTATTTTACAGTATAAAATCAAGACTGTTCATCTGCATAATATCCAGCTGAGTATGGTTAGAATCTGGCATGTTTCTCATATTTTTTTTTTCTTTTTAAGCATTAGTGAATGTGAGTATGCTAATAAGGACATAATGCATTTATTTGCAACTAGTTTTTGCATTTTTGCACTTTTTCTCAGTGCCAAGGATTCAGAATCTAATGAATATTAATTTAAAATAAATACACTATAAGAAAGATATGAACTGCTTTTTATTATTTAACATTGGTGTTTGCCATTGATCACAGAGACTTGGTCTATTATTTTACCTATACATAGATCAAAGTAATGGCCTGAGAAGTTACAGAAAAATAAAAATTTGCAGCTTGGCTTAAATTAGTATTACCCTATTGCTGAAAGGTAGTACACTAGAGACTTTAGGCAAATATAAGAGAATCCCATGGCTAAGCATTCCAGGGTCATCGGTGGCTAGTGCTGTTTTCAACAGGGGTTAAAGTGAATAGATTCATAGCTTACTGATGTGGGTGAACAGGGCAACTAAAGACCACAGTATGTGGTAGGGGACAAGTTCAGTAGGGCTGTCATCAATATACAACAGGAACTGGGTGCTATATGATGGGACAGAGGCCAAATAGAGTATACTCCCTTGAATGAGTGGAAGACTACGCAGAGGATCTGGATTACTCCAAACAATTTGGGCTAAATAAATAAATGGCAGGTCAGATGCTTTGGTCTGTAGTCCCTTTCTTCTACCCATTAGAACTATTGCTGACCTTATGAGACACAATGAGCGTGAACAGAATACAGAATCTTTGATCCCAAAACCCAGAGAGGAAAGATATCAGTGGTGCCATAAATACCAACAAGTGGAACCCCTATCCCTTTCTGGCTCATTCCCCAAAACAGCTGGATGCCTCTAAGCCTTCTCACTTTCTAAGATTTCAGCAATAGGAAAATAGGCCTGAGTACAAACAGAAGCCAGTAAAGGCCTCACAAATCAAATCAAATCAAACAAAACCAACGAGCCACCTATGGGAAAAGAAAAAAATACTTTCAGTCTGTAAGTTACCACTACACACATTAAAAAAAAAAAAAAAAAAAGGAAGTTTCAGGTAGTAAATTGGACAAACCAAATAAGTAATATGTTGCAACCCAAAACCTCAAGATAGTATGACAACACAATCCAAGAACAATACTCCAGACTCCAATCAATCACTAAAACATGAAAAATCCTATCTCCTCGTCAGATATCTGTGAACCCAGAGAGAAACCAGGGCAAACAGGAAGAGTGATTGGGTGTGATTTTCTCAAACACTTGAAATTCTTCAAAATCATGCCATGATTTTGTTCCTTATTTTCAATGTTTTATCTTTCTCAGAAATATATTTATGCTTTTCCATTTTTATTGATAAGTTACATATATTTTCATTATATTAAAATCTTTCAGACTCTCAATCTGGTAGAATTTTTGTTTTTCTCATCCTAATTTGAATCAATCATTTTGTATGTTTAATTCTTTCCTCTCGTCAGTTTCCTATTAATTGAATTACAGTTGTGACTTTCTATATTGAAATCAAAATGAATATATTTTACTTCATTTTTAAAATATATACATTTCAATAATACTCACTTAAAAAAGATTTTGTGTGAGAAGACTTATTTGATCATAAGGAACTTAAAAATATCAATTATTTTATATTCATGCATGATTACTGCTCAGATAAATGTAAAAACTAAATTTAAAAGCTTTTTTGACTCAGAATTTTAAGAGCACAGATCAGTTCTGTCCTAAAATACCCATATTATTAAAGAGAGACATGGAGTCAAAATTATTCTTATATTTTCTACAAAACCTTTCTCTTTCAGTGCAATTCTCTTTGGTATTAAGTATTTTAGGTATTTTGTATCTTTAGATTTATTTTAGTTTGATCCATAGATCCGTATTGTTCCTTTTCTTTAATTCATTCTGCCTAGCCTATTTTTAAGTCTAAAAACATGGTCTTGGCAATGATTTTTGGATCTAACTCCAAAAGCAAAGACAACAAAACTAAAAAAAATTAAATGAACTATAATGAACTAAAAACCTTCCACACAGTAGTGGAAACCATAAAATAAGGGGGGGTTGCAAGCTACTGAATGGGAGAAAATATTCACAAATCATTTGTTTGCTCTCACAAAATAGCATGCCACATAATCATAAAAAAAGAAATCTTGCCATTTGAAACAACATAAATATACTTTCAGGAACATGCTAAGTAAAATTAGAGAAAAAAATGAAATACTAAATTATTTCACTTATGTATGCAATCTAACAAAAAAGTAAACATACAGAATAAAACTCATACAAGCAGAGAATAGAATGTGACTCTAGAAGGGAGAGTGTTGAGACACCAGTGAAATGAATGAAGGGGGTCAAGAGGACAAACTTTTAGTTATAAAATAAACCCTTAGTAGTTTATTCACTAAATCTACCTGTTCTGTTCCCCACTCTATCTCTGGTGAATCCTCTCACTTCCTACACCTTTGACTTATACTCTAGTTTTTCTACATAAAAATAAATAAATCTTTAAAAAAAACAAAATAAAATGAAATAAATAACCATTAGGATGTAATCATCTTTATTCATTTGTTAACTTGGCTATTATTTAGTACACATACTATGTGAGAAAGAATATTCTAGATTGTAGACTTTTCACTATTGAATAAATATTATTACCATTATGGAAGCTTCAATACATTAAGGAGAAATAAACAAAAGATAATAAATATAACAAAAACTTTATTTAGGATATTAACATTTTAAAGAGAAAACTAAATAGAAAAGACTCAATCAGTGTAATGGTGCTTGGGGAGTCTACAGGAAGAATAAAGATCTCTCCATTTTGTCCAGCACTTAAGAGTTCACATTATAAGAGTGTTAACAGTTAAGTGACTTTGAAAGAAGGGAATTAGCTGAATATTTAGGGAATGAGCACACTGTTTCAACACAAACAACAAGATCTGGAACTTCCTTAGTGGTCCTTGTTTGAAGTCTAGCAGAGACCAATGGCCAGTGGAGTTGAAAAAAGCACAGTGTAGAGAAAATTAGAAAGATGGGACTGTGTTAATAGAATAACAGGTAACTCAAAGAATGTGACTGCTAGTTTGAGAGAAATAGAAATTCAAGGTCTGTGGACAAAACAGCAACAAGATCTTGCTTTTAAACTATCACAACTGAAGATTTGGTTAAAGTTAATGCTAAGATTCAACAAGAAAATTAAGGAGAGCTTGAATGTTGCAGCCACACAGATGAGAGCTGTGGCGAATTAGACCAGAGCTATTTGAATGTAGATGCTGAGAAATGATTTATCTAGTTTTCAGTTGTTTGTGTGTATGTGTGTGTCTGTGTAGAGAACTGGGGTGTAGGCCTGAGGTGCAGGAGATGAGAGGATTCACCAGAAAGAGTGGGGAGCACAACCGGCAGATAGACTAAAATACACTGCTGAGGGAGCAGTGGGTGAGACAGGAGAGGTCTGCTGCACCATGTGGGTTAGTTCCCAGGGATCAAACTCTAGACTTAATGATAATAGTGCTAAGACTTAACCACTAGGCCACTGAGGAGGCCCCATCTGGTTCTAAAGTCAACAAAGCTTCCTAATGGCTTTAAAGGATCCACACTGTGAAAAACAGACTCCAACCACTTTGAAATTCTTCTGTGTAATTTTTGTTTTGCAGGTTTTCACTGTTTTGGTTTAAAGGTTAAAATGACATATAGGCTCCTTATCTATCAAAAACCCTCATTGGGGACATTTTTTATTTTATTTCTTCAGCATGAGCTTAGTTATTTCAAATTTATAGTTACTTCGAAGTTGTTTTGGGCAAATGGGAAGATAAACACATGTTCTAAGCTCTGATATCAAAAACAATAAAACAATAATTTCAGTAAGTAAGATTATTTTTAGTGTAGTTTTAAGTGGGTAACAAAATTGAGAAGGGGGCATCACAGAGATTTCTCACATATTCCCTGCCCCCATACAGGATAGTTCCCTCTGTCCCTATCACATCATTCTATATCAACAACCAACTAGGATGGTACATTCTTACCAAGGATAAACTACACTGACACATCATTACCCAACATAGTTTACATTAGGGCTTTTGTACATTTTATAGAATTTTGACAAATGATATCACGGTTTTTTGTTTTTTTTTCTTGCCATCAAATACTTTCTGTAATAGCTATGATCTAATCAGACAAAGTTGGAAATTCCAGCTGGAATATAAATAAACTAATTATTATTCACAATGAGTAACACAGTACAAAATAATGGGCTTTCTGAATAGTTCTGCTCTCCACTGCTTCATTACACATAGAACCTGTAAGTCCATATCAGCATCCAGAAAAGAGGGCCTGTTTAATCCACAAGACTTCCACAATGACCCCCTCACCCAGCAAACATTCCTGCAATGGATCATGGGAGTCCCAGGCTGAGAAAAGGGTGGCCAGCATCCTTTCTTCTTACTATCCAAGCAGTCTACACTCTGCGTGACTCCCTTTTTCCTGCAAACCATTTGAGGAAACCTAAAGTGACTCATATTTGGTAAAAGGGTGGTGCCCCCATTTTTAAATGTAGTTTCAAATACACTTGCATCATTTCATTTACAGGAATCATCACATGATTTGCTTGTTGACCGCATCGTGCGCTACACTATCATCCAATCAAGAAGACCCTGGCTCATGGACGTGGCAAGGTATGTGTTTTTTTAAACACTTGGCAAGACCCTCTACTTTTTAACACTGACGTCTCTCTCCGTATGTCCCAAAACCCCCAGGTGAAAAATGGCATGGAAGCAAAATACCAGGTCCAAGTCTGATAAAGGTAGAACATGGCAGCCAGTCAGTCCCTGGAGCCTTATTCACGGAGAACTGGTACCTTCCTTCAGAGCCTACATTTCCCCATGGTGGAGCGGAGCATGAGTACACCTTCTACAGGAGTCCCCGGATTATCTGCCATCCTCTGCCACAGGC